>PYSS01000002.1:462389-508218 GCA_003049465.1 Magnaporthiopsis rhizophila
CCCCCACCCCCCCCCCCCCCCCCCCAACATTTTTCCTTTTTTCCCTCTTGCAGCCAGAGCTGAGCTCGCAGCGCTGCGATGTATGCCGCCACTTCGTGTGCAGCTTGGGGCTGAGCGTGTCGCTTTTTTCTAGTGAGGCTGCCCATCAGGCAACCACCATACTCTACGAGGTATTCAGCTCGCCTCACCTCATTTCTCGTTTTCCATTTATTCCACCGACCCCGCTTTTCTCGTGCGGCTTTGCCCCCTGTGATTTTGACTCTTTTAACGTTAAAACTACGCCCAGACAATCAACGGCCACACTGCCCAACTCTTGTAGAGCTCCAGGTGCAGTCTGCCGGACGCACACACACCCCTTCTGCGAGCCCCAGTCCAAGCTCTAGTCCTACGACAATACTATCGGCACATGACGGACATCCCACTGGAAAAGAAAAAAAAAAGAGCATGCAGGCAATAAGATGCAATAGGTCAAGCTACAGCTGCGCCATGCCGGGTTTGTGCGTGCGGGATTGGAATGTGCTAAGATAGAGTCACTTAACAGAGCGGCGAGAGGAGAATGAGAAGAAGGCTATCGAGAGTGCTCCGGCAATATTCCAGCAACAGAGACAAATTCTGAGACAACCGGCCCCAGATTCCCAACGGACAAGTCATGTGAGGACGAGGCGGCGGATGAGGAGGGGGAGGAACAGCTGGCAGACTGAATGATTCAACAACAGTCATGATATTAACCCCGAACTCTACAAAGGCAGTTACTCACAGATGGGGCTCTTAACTAAGGCTCAGCTCGGATCAGATCCCGAAGTCTCTCTGGCTGCCAGCCGCATCTGCTTAGCCTTAGCCCGTCCGCCCTATTTCGTGCAAATAACTAGGCGTAGATCAATGCTAGGCGTGCTCCTGGCTGGGTATCGAGAAGCTTTACCACCCAAGAATTATTATTGCCTCTACGGCGCAAAGTGCCCAGGACAGAGGCAATTGTTCCAATCCTATTTGTCCCTATGGCTGGAAGATGGTCGGAGGGAAAAAGAAGGGGAGATCTCTTCGACGCGCTTCGACAGCTCATTAAGCATTCCAAGGCACAAGCGCCGGCTACAGAGCACAGCGGATCCTTGCGGGTAGGGGCGCTTTCAGGGTCTCCCAGATTCAACTAAATGAAACGAGGAAACATGTGAATCGCACCACCACTAAACAGAAAACATGAACCATGTGGGTGGGTGCGCCCAGGCCATGGCGGGCCCTCTTCAGCAGCCATTGCTACCGGCGCAGCAGATGCTGCTGGTTGGCGCAACTACTGCAGCCAGCTGTTGCGGCCAAACTAATGGAGGCACGGGGGCCTTGCATTGGCGCTATGAACGAAGATTCTACACTGAAAAGAAAGGAAAGGAAATGGCGCTTGTCGCGCTGACGCGGCACGCGTCTGCAAGTGTCGCGATCTGTGTGGCTTGTATCTGCCCCACATCGCCCCACAGCGGTGACGGTGCCATTGGTCGTATGGCCTGTGGCGGGACCGACACACCAGCCGTGTTGGGCCTGGTGCGTCGGCAACTGGGGTCTGGACCCCCGGCACGAACCCAAAAGTGACATCATTCGATCCCAGCAGGGATCGTCAGTTGGGCCGTTTCTTAAGCCATGGATCCGGCCGCTGGCCGGCCTGCGTGCTGCTTATAAAATTCATGGTTGGATCCAGCCTTTGTCCTCGTCGGTTAACTGCTGGCTTTTTTGATCTGCCACAAGACAAAGACGGACAATAGATCCAGGCTCCGACATCTTCTGACACCACGCCACCTCACCCCGTCGCTAGAAGCAAAGCAATCAAAGCAAGCATCAGAAAGAATATCCCCACCATTACGCACAATGGCAGGTATGATTCTCAACACCTCAATACTATACGACCCTTTTTCGACCTCGTACCTGGTCAAGGACCAGCAGCCTGTAAGTTTGCTATTACTTCCTCTAAAGTACATACCTGCAGCGCAGCACTTCCGGCCAACTCTCCAGACCTTCGACTCCTCACCTATCACCCTCTACGGCCCCTTGGAGGACTTTGGCGCTCTAGACTCCGCCGCGGAATCGGAAATCTCACCTGGGCTGGAATAGCCTTTGTCTCCAATCGTCCCCGGCTCGCTACCGCTGCCTACAGCCAATTCGGACGTGGCCGACTAGACCTCGCCCAAGTTAGAGGACCTTAGGGATTCGCCTGTGCTGGAATCCATCGCCCCCATCAGCCCCGCCATCAACCCCATGGAGCTGTCGTCGGCCGCCGCCGACGACGTGCCTTTGGGTGGGAGCGAAGTCCTCTGCGCCGATAGTGGGCCTCTGTTTCAGTCGCCGCAACTCGCCAGCGCCCAGAATCCGGCCCAGGTCAACCACTGCGCCGCAGCGGGACTTAGGCCCGTCACCGAGATTGGCAGCAGCCGAGCACAAGAGCCCCGCTCGCCGGAGAGGAACGGTGACTCGACCCTCAACCCGGCTCTGAAAATATTTCGTGAGCTGAGAGAACCTGCGCATCGTTGTTAGCATGCGTCTCGGCACGGCCGTGAACCGATGGACCTACGAGACGCTGATCGAGCGCATTTTGCAAATGCTGAGAGAAGACGGAAGCGGGGCAGCGCCACAGTGTTGTCTGTCTTTCGACACAAAATTGCACTCTTTACCGATAGTCTTTTGTGTGTGGCGCATGTCCAAACGTATCGCGCAATCATTGTGGCCGTGCCCCTGTGGCTCTTTTTGGACCCACTACGGTAATGTTTGTTGCGCACTGCGAGGTCGCAATCCGATCGAGGACTTTCGGACGACCTCGGTGGTTAAAGGCTGATGAGCTCACCCCTCGACCGTAAACGACATTTAAACAGTCGACTGTGAGCTCATGCAGCCGGATTCCGTTGTCGTGTGTCTCTCCCACTGGACTGTCTTCTGGTCCCAATATTCCCCGCCTTTCCAGCTCTTAGCCGGGCGCTACCTCTTCTGGCTCTTCCCGGTATTGCTTCGGGTATTCGGCCACCTTGGCGGGCCGCCGTGGTTCGGCCGCAATCTTTCACCACGTCACCAAACAGCCTTTACAGAGATTTTCCCCCACAGGCCCGACGGACTCCCCGTCGACCTTGAGGCCTTAAAGCCAAGCCAAGCCAAGCCAACTAGCCCTGCCAGAGGTGCCAGCATCCCTTTATCCCTGTGCGCCCCACCTGAGTGCCGAAGCGGCCCGGCCTTGTCTCGCCCTGTGCGCCACGGCCACGGCCAGCCCGATCGGGACGTAACAGGTACTGTAGTAACTAGATATCACCATGGTGGTGATGGTGCTGATTGGCTCAACCGGACCGGCAACCGCACCGACATCTACTGCATCATCACTCTCGCGGGCGACGTCTGCTGGGGCGGCGGCCGGTGCCTGGCCGAGTCTCGCGAGGTCGGCGCGATGGACGACGGCGAGCTGGACCCTCGCGTGGCGTCGTACCTGTACGGCGCGCCCGTCAGGTTCTACGGCGCCTAGAAGTGGGGGGCTACTGATAAAGACGGGGCGAGAGTGGTGCGCGACTGGTCTGCCATCAAATGCTACATCGCCAACACACTCCTGCTGGTGGTTGAGGTGCCGGGGGAACCGGGCCTGTGGATATCGACGAGCAGGAACGGGAACGATATGGCAATGGCGTTCCAGGGCGCCGACGGCGCTCGTGCGTATGCTGACGGAGGGCGGGAAAAGCCGCCGGCTTGGTTGGCGCGCGCTTGGGAGCCGCCGAAACTGAGGGTCGAGGTTTGGGTGGAGGGCACTGCGCAATCCTCCCTTTGCATCGCGGAAGTTCTATCCGCTGATTGGCGGATAGCCCGTCAAAATCATCCAGGGCTAGCTGCTCGTATCGTACATCGTCTGTGTCGCTGCTACTCTCGGCGAAATCACGTGCGTATACCCGACCGCTGGAGGTACGCTAGGTTTTCTTTTAACTCGAACTCTGTGCCCTAGCCATTGTCTCCGGATGCTACGGTAGAACGGTGCAAACGATGGACCCCGGACGGCACCTCCTTGTTTCGTGTCTGTAGATCCGCTTTTCTGCGGCTGCCACCACCCCCATGCATAATACGCCTATCTAGCCCTGTGCTTCATCGATGCCTTCCCAAGATTCGCCGACGTTCCCTCCAGGGCAGTGCCTACGCCACATAGCCTGCCGTTATTTTCTCTCGCATATGGATACGCTGCGTAACCAATGCCACCCGCGACTAGACCAGTATCAGACTCCAGAGGGGGGCATCCACTGGGAGGTCCAAGCAGCCAGATGCTCCCGGTTTCCTTGATATGGGGTTGCGTTATGGTCGAGTCTGGATCCCGGATCTTCTTTTGTTACGCGAGCCGTGGCATATGCAGTATAGTTTGGCTGGGCATGGTTGTGTTCCTGGTAATGGTCCGCGGCTGAGGACGGTGTCACCTGTCGGGCTTTTTCGTAGAGGCTTCGTTGAGAGGAGGGTTGGGAAGGGGGGGGGGTTAGACCTTTGGAAAACGCGGGGAGTATAACCTGGACGCGTGCCGTCGTTTCCGTCGTCTCCGTCGTCGCTACTGTTGTCGTATCCGTTTTCCTTTTTGAGTTCCTGATGCTGTTCCCCATCATCCACACTGTCTGGGGAGAGAGGCGTCACTGCACCTGAAGGTAAGCCGCAGCCTCCTATTCCCGCAGCCGGAGCGACTTGCCCAAGGGTACGTGTCGGGCAGTCGTCGAATAAGCCAAAGCAAGGGAGTAGCGCTCCTGGCTCGTGATGCGAGCTTCGGGGTCGACGACAATCATCCGCTGCAAAATATTGCCCAGACCGCTGGTATGTGCCGCGGCCTCCCAGACGAGCCGATCGAACCAAGCCTGCGTACTCATGCTGTGCCGCCCGACAGATCTGCTGTTCGTCGGCCGTGATTCCAAGACTGTCAGTTATATAGAGTACTGTGAGCAACCGGGCCTGCATTTCCAAATCTCCTCTTCTCGGAGTCGACGGTGTGCGAAGCAGTCGCCGCACGTTTCCGCGAGCGAGCACAAAGTTGCCCTACAGGTGCGGCTCAGCGGTATGGGGGTCGGGTGTTGCTGCTGCTGCGGGGGGAGATGAGGAGGATGATGCTGCGGTTGCTGGGGATGTTGAGGGGGCTGCAGGTGCTGGGACGGCGGCTGTTGGCTCTGCGGATGCGGCAGGAGCGGCGCAGGATAGCCAAACGGCGTTCCTAGAATGCTGCACTCAGGCGCATTACCCTCCGAAGGCGGTCCCAGGTGGAAGACGTCCACATTTGGATCACTGGCTGGAGGATAATAACTAGGAGAAGGAGGAGGGTGGTCCCCCAAAAGGGGATGCGGTGGCTGATACTCTCTAGGCAAGTTATGGGGCAGCGAGACTCCATGGTGGGAGCCGGCTGACCAGGAGGGCGGGAAGCTCGCCGGACTCAGGTGGAGGAGTAAGGTCTCGGGACTTGGGAGGCGCGCAAAGGCCTGCTCCGCTGGGCCGGCCAAGTTGGGCGTTTGAAAAGGTTGAAGCATGCCAGGTGCTGCTCGCCGGGTTGGCCGGAAGTGCAGCCATACTGAGGTGGATGTGCTTGGGAGTGTGGTGAGGTGCCAGAGGTTTGAAGTGGTTACGGAGATTGGGTGCGTTTTGTCTGGACAATGCGGCTGGACACGGGTATTTGCCGTCACCCGCACGTGGTGGGGGTTCATACTACGTCATGACCGCTGGTGCTTCTTTGACCGACACCAACTCGAACTTGTCGGGGTCGTTGTCATGGGCACGGTTCTAGCCGGGATGGGTGTTTCGTCGTCACTAACATGCATCGGGATCGGGGCCTTTGCTCCCGGCCGCGAACGTAGGGGGAGTCAGATCGTGGCGGGGGCCATGGTAGCCGAAACTCGGATTACCGAAACGCATCGCGGCCTCCGTGGAATGCCCAGCTGCTGGAAACAATCCATGCACCGCTTCCACCAGCGGGTGTAGCGGTACGGGGACGCGATGGAGAGGCTTTCCAGTCCCAGGGCACAGCCGCCTCCTTCGACCGCGACAGGATCGCTCCGCGCTTCGGGTTCGTCTTCTGCCTGTAGAACACATCCTGATCCGGCTGGGGAATGGGGATGGCAGAGGGCCTCGGCTAGGTCACTTGGTCCGAAATATACAGCGGTTTATTCTATCGCATCGCTTGCTATCGCGAATGCTCTATTGCATGGAAATATCTGCGGTAAAGGCGGCAGTTCGTCGTCGAGACAGACCGCAGTTTTTTGTTTTCCAGAGGCAGCATCGAGGCTCTGTACCCTGGCTCGGGAAGGTAGGCAGTTAACTTTAGCTCTGATAGTAACGCGGAGGTGGTGACAGGGCCCCGGAGCAGAGTTATCTTTGCTACCATCCGGTCTTTCGGCAAACGACGCGCATTCCAAGCCCCAAGGCTCGACGCTGCCGTCACCACGAGCGATGGTGATGCCGCCGACCTCCATTGTTCGCAGGTTCGGTAGTCTCATGCCGGAAAGCAACTTGCTTGTAATGCAAACTGGGAAGCGTCAAATTATCATGCTTGTAAGTTAGGGGCAGATGTTGGCCCGTGCGATACACAGGTCCACCGATTCTGCCGGTTCTGACCGCTTGCCCCGCAAATGTTAGGGATCTACGCTTATAAAGATCTATGCTTGTCAAAGAGGCAGGACTGCGATAGAAAAATGTAGATTTGACTATTTAAAGCTATCAGGTGAAGGGAGAAGTTGGCGCGCTGTGCCAAGTTAGATTTGCAGACATCTTGAAGCCTGCGTGGACACTGCACGGGCCACCACAGCCACGGTGACGCAGTGCAGTGCCCCCAAGGCACGCCACGCCACAACAGTAGAGTACAAGGAAGGGTTCGGTGCCTTGCACCTCGACCCGCGATCAAAGTTTTACCCATTGTGCACGGTCCCAACCGCCCAATCAGTGCACACAGTGGATCCAATGGGTGGAAGCCGGCCAAAGCCTGCCGATCCATCATATTGAAATATGAATCGGGAAACCATGCGTGTGTATTCAGATTCACTTCTTCTGGTCCAGTGGGTGGGAAGACGCCCTATATGTACATAGGGGGCCTGTTCCTCCCCCCTGCCCCAGACGCACGGTACTGCTACAAGTGGTGCACATGTCAGTCACGTGCTCCCTTTCAGCATATCACACCTAGGCCGTGATATTGCCACACGGAGCTGTCGTCATTAACATTGGCTTAGTAACGTTCTTTCATATTCTTGGGCCATCTATTTGCCACGTTTTAGGTATATAAGTAAGAGCAGGTAATAGGTGGTGGGTGTGGAGGTGGTAAAGTCATTTTTTGAGAAGTTTCGCAACAAGTCCGTCCCCATCCTTCGACAGCAGCTTAACCACGGCCTCGTGCCCGTGTGCCGCGGCCCACGACAGCGGCGTCTGCCCGTCCTCGTCCTTGCTATCGATATCGACCTTGCCTGTATCGAGCAGCAGCTTGACGATACCCTCGTGCCCGGTTGCCGCGGCCCACGACAGCGGCGTCTGCCCGTATTTTTCGTCCTTGCTATCGATATCGACCTTGCCTGTATCGAGCAGCAGCTTGACCACGGCCTCGTGCCCGTTTGCCGCGGCCCACGATAGCGGCGTCCGCCCGTACTCGTCCTTGCTGTCGACGTCGACCTTGCCTGTGCCGAGCAGCAGCTTAACCACGGCTTCGTGCCCGTTCGTCGCGGCCATCCACAGCGGCGTGTGCCCGTTCTTGTCCTTGCTATTGATATCGACCTTGCCTGTATCGAGCAGCAGCTTAACCACGGCCTCGTGCCCGCGTTTTGCGGCCATCCACAGCGGCGTCAGCCTAAATTTGTTGTTCTTGCTGTCGATGTCGACCTTGCCTGTGCCGAGCAGCAGCTTGACCACGGCCTCGTGCCCGTTCGTCGCGGCCCACCACAGCGGCGTGTGCCCGTTCTTGTCCTTGCTGTCGATGTCGACCTTGCCTGTGCCGAGCAGCAGCTTGACCACGGCCTCGTGCCCAAAATGCGACGCTATGATAAGACTTGTAAAATTGCCGTAGGAGACCCGCATCTTTGACTGCCAATAGATATCGAACCACGCCGAATGGCACTTCGAATTTGGATCACTAACCCTTAAGGCGAAAGGTATAATAGCAGCACCATCGACGATACTAGCCTCGCGGAAATGAGCACCCCAATTTTTGGCAGAATAATCTAAGAAGTCGGCTTCCATGTTTACATCCGTTCGGAGGTCAAGATAGACCGTGCAAGATTCCGCAAGAGCCTCGTGTGCTTGGCGAATGCTGAACGTATGCGCCCATTTTGTGAGAGTAGTCGGGCCCGGCAAGGACATAGCGAGAGGGAGGAGAAACTCCCTCGCCGTTTGATGGAGGAAGTAGACCTTGTTGTCGTGCACCGCGATGAATAGCCCACACCAGTCTCGGAGGCGCTGTCCGAAGCAATCGTCGGGCTCCAGATCAAGGTCCTCCAGCCTTTTAGTGTCCGTGGCTAAGCCGACTGCAACTTGCATCTCGCGAAGAGTGAGCGGGCGGTAGGCCCCGAGGAGGATGCGAATAGCTTTCCTCGTTTCTGCTGGTTTTTTGGATCGACTTAAAATCTTCTCGTATGCCTCGTCCAACGTTTTGGGCAGATCTTCGAACGCCTTGTCAAGTCCCGAGACGGTTTTCTTGATGACGGTGTGCTTCAAATGCTCGAATACAAGGTACAACCAGAGATATGTGCGGTGAGTGCTGCTCATGAGACGCTTTTTGAGGTGTGCCTTGAGGTCGTCATTGAATTTCTCCATCCGGCTAACTCGGTACCCGATGACCGAATTGATCTCTTCGCGAATGGTTTCCGAGTCATCTTCGCCCTTGATTCGGATGTTGGGAAATGACTTCTCGAGGTCCTGAATGTGCTGGATCGTACCTTCATAAGGCCGACTAGTCATGAGGATCTTCAGGTTTCCTGGACGTTTTCTGAAATGGCCATGGATGTACCGTGACAAGGTCTCCATGTTACGTTCGTTTTGAAGGCACTCGTCCAGGGCGTCGAGGACAATGACGACGGTTCCGGCTTCGGGATCTGCGGTGGCGCTCTCGAGGATATCCCAGAGCGCGGTAACATTGTTGGCGAGCTCCGCTCCGTCCTGCTTGTACCTGGGCAGGGCATGGCGCATCAACTTGGGGCGCAGGCAAAGCAGTTGATGGACTAGGGCACAGAGAGCCAATTCGATTGTGTTTTGGTCCGGGTCCTTGAAGAAGAAGTAGCATATCGCAGCGTTCTTGGGCAACCTGAAGCCGAGCCTGGAGTCGATAAGATATCTGGCGAGGACGGACTTGCCACACCCTGGATCGGCCGAAACTAGCAGTGGACCAGAATCGGCTGTCAACCAAGATTGGTAGCTGTCGTGGTTCAGGAACCAAAGACACGTATCCGGCACGCGGTCTTGGACGCGGTCTTTGTACCAAGCATAGTCTCCACGCCTCAAGCTCTGCAGGCACTTATCTTCCTCCGACTCCTTCGCCCACTGAACAAGCTTGCCCAGTGCTGCTCTGCTCGAAGCGGCATTGATCTGCAGGGATTCATTCTCGACATTGCATCCCAGCTCTTTAATCTTTTCGAGCATGTCCTCCCATAAATCCCATTTTACAGCATCTCTCAAGAAGTTGGCGAATCTGCGCCTGAAGAACCGCAAGACACTCTGGGCTTGGAAGTCTATAATCGCCTGATAGAGCTCGACGAGACGGCTTCGGTACACCCGCTCCACATCATCGTCCTCCCCGCGTAGGGAAAGCGACTCCATGGCTGTGTAGTACCGGATCTTTTGGTTGACGTAGGCGAGGCCCCCTTCGTTGGCTCTTTGCACTTCGCTTGGGTTGGTTAGGAGGGGCAAAAGCAAGCAAATGCCGGCCCAAGCCGCGCCTGCCAGCGGACTGGCCTGCACCGCATCATCAATCCAGTCTTTTCCTAGCTGGATGCCGGCGACAACATGCTGCATTTGATCTTGGAGCACGAACTTCTGCCGTCCGATATTGAAGGCAATTTGCTTCCTTTCCATATGTTTCAGGCCCAGGTTGATGACATCCGACATTGTCTTCTGCGGATTCATAACGTTGTGTGCTTCGCACTCTGCTGTTTTGGTGTCGGACGTGGGGGTTTTGTTCGCCAAATCGTTGGACGCCTTGGAAAGGACGTCGTTCAGGTCGGTCGTGCAAGATGCGTTCGCTAGGTAAAACGACATCTTGGACAGCAGTTCCTCGTAGGCCTGCACTACTTCTGGCTTCTCTTTCCGAAGGGCTTCGTATGCCAGATCCCACAAAGATTCCGAGCTTGTTGCCGTCGCCCCGCCATCCTTGTTATTGCTCGTTGGGGACAATTCGGGAGGTGCTGGCCTTGGAGCACTCGGTAACTTGGGTTCGTCGGTAGCTCGAGACGAACTCGAGGGTTCGGGAATGATGACCCCATTGTCTGGTTTGTAGTCATCCTTGGCAGGCGCGGCCTCGCCTGGACCGCCTAGTTTCGGTCTGCGCCAGAATTTCAAGCGACTGGGCCGCTTTTTAGAGCTCGAGGAAGCCTCCTCGCTAGGCTTCTTCCGCCCGAATCGCGACATAACGCGGGGCGGGGCGCAAGGACGACGGTGGTTCCCGATACAGCAACGTAGGCTCCACGATCGAGGTGGGAAGGTCCGAAAGGATAAATCGACCAGGCGTATCGGACTGAGTAACTGGGTTGGGGCTGGGAAGTGGATTGCAGGGCACTACTGGTATTGAATAACAATCCCAGGCTTGGTGCCTGCCACCTGCGGTCGGAGCCGCAACCCCGCTTTCAGTGTCGTCCAGGCTCGCTGCTGCCCAATGCCAGTTCCAGTTCTCATTGGACAAAAATATCTTGCCGAGGCGCATGGACCAACAGCACCAGCTCGGTCGCGCCGAGCGAACACTGGGTCTCGGCCTGCACTCGCCTGGCCTACCTCCCTTATAAATATACAGGGCTTACGGTAGCCACACAAGAAAAGTAAGCAGCCGCCAAAGCATTTATAGCGTGGCTTAACACCCTCTCCCCTACGGACGTTATGGTTTACAGCGACGGATCCAAAGCGGAAGACGGAGCAGTTGGTTACGGCTGGGTAATACACCAAGCCGGCCAACGCAAACTGTCCGGACACGGCAGACTAGCGCACCCCGCCGAAGTATTTGATGGCGAAGCGGAAGGGGCCCGGATGGGCCTGCGCAAAGCCGTCTGGAACTTCCGCAACTGCACATATTATTTATGCCTCGACAGCCAACGGCTTTTTAAGCACGGCCCCCGATAGCTCGCAAGAGGCCTTTAAAGAGGTTCATTGCTTTATGGATAAGTACCAAGTACACATCCGTTGGTCCCCGGGCCACAAGGGAATCCCCGGAAACAAGGAGGTGTCACTGCAACAAGGGGTGTCACGTGATCTTCAGGTCACGTGACATCCACTTTATCTAGATTTCTGCAGCGGCCGGCCCTTCGGGCCTGCCTGCACCGGAATATCATCTTTCCTACCATTTATCTTTGCACCCCCTCGTTGCCGTGACGGCCACGACACCATGTATAACTAGGGCCCGCAAGACTCCCTGTCAAGGGGTCTGGTGTGACGGGTTTGGCAGAGTGAAGCCCTCCCCAACTCAACCAAAAGGACAACAATAACAAATCTGGCAATTTGTTCAGAGTTGGAGGGCTATAATGGCCATGGCGCTGTGCCACAGCGCCGTGCCATAACATCTGGAGGGCAAGCAACCGTTTTTTGTTTTTCCTGTTCAGTGCTGCCAGGCACCTTTTGCCGAATACACCACTGCCCCGCACGCTTTCTCTAGGCTGCTGTTACGGCATGGCGTGAGGTCCTGCTGACTCAGCCGTGCATGTGCCCTAACGCCTGGTGCTCAAGTGCGGGGCACGAGCACACGCATCTTGTAGATTCCCTCTTTCACTCTCCATCTTCAATTCTAAGGTCTACTTGGTAGATTACATGGTTCCATTGAGCCGGTCCGTGGCAGCTGCTGAGTGACCTGAACCCCTGAGATCTCCTAGTGAGAACCCCTTCTTGGGCACAGTACGCTACAGTGCCTCCTCGACGGCTTGTTTATTGCAAATTAGAAGCGTTTGTGCAGTTAGACCTTGTAGTTGATCCACCTCTTCTAGAACTAGTAGGAGAGGGTGAGTTGATTGCTCGCCCCGGTGGTGGGATACTGTCGTGCCTTCCCAGGCAGAGTCGTCGGGCGAGTACCGTCGCGGTGGGTGCTCCTCGACCTTGTTGACGATCTCGACGCAGTCGCTCCTTATTGTCGGAACAACTTGTTGCGTGTAGGCCAGTGGGTGCCGCAGCGCTTGCAGACATGCTGCCTCCCAAACTTGGCCTAGTCAGCGTCGACAACCACATTGGCGATATCGGCTTCCGATATCTCGTGGGCGTCGCTGAACGCCTCGTCTTCTTGCTCGTCGCTTGACGAGTCCAACATGGAGTAGATCTTCTCCATTTTGTTTTTGAACCTCTCATGGTCGAATTTCTTGTTCTTGTTCCGTCCATCTTGCCGAGAGTCACTGTTGTTGTCCTGTCACTGGGTGCGATCCTGCTGGTATGAGCACTCCTGCTGCCGCTTGGAGTAGCTGTCGCGCTTGTCCCAGTCCGTCTTGACGCGGCTGCCGGAGAGCTTCTTCTGCGCGTTGGGGTACTTAACGCGTGCTAGGTTGATGAGCACTTGACTCTTGTCATTAATGTACTTAAGGTAGGAGTGTTTAGGTGCGGAGAAAAACACAAGATTTGGTTGCTGGGGCAAGAGAGCACCCAAAATGGTGCACGTGGCGCAGTGCAGAGCCATGTATTTTGCTTTGGTCGTGGCGCATTGCAGGACCATCGAGTGCCAGGCAATCGTGCAAAGGCCAAGCGATGATGCAGGGCGCCGTGCTGATGCCTGCCGCGTGGGCATACCCGGCACGTGAGCGGCGTATCGGGGTGTGGGCTGACACTGTGCTCGCGCATCTTACAGTGTCCAATCGAGGTTTTAGCTCCGGGGGTCTGCTTTTTGAGGTGCCGGAACCGAGCTGCGTAAGTGCGATCCTAAACGACGACGAATACGTGTGGGCGCTGCAATCGGCCCTATCGCAGCCCTGGAGCATGATGGAGAGCGGGGTATAGTCGAAGGACCAGAACCGCCGGCGTACCCTCCCCATAAGGTGGCAGCGGCAGGGGCAGCGGCAGATCTTGCAATCTCGCCGGCGCTTCCGCTGGGGCGCAGAATTCCTAAAACGTTTCAGCTCGATGATGTACAGCCTCTACCGCAACAAGACCTGTCGAACCGACCGCTGCGTCACCCGGCTGGCGCCCCACGAGACCCGGGTCGGCGATTGGCATCTTTCGCCCAGGATTGAGATTATCGTCCGGCGGGTGGAAGGAGAGGCGTTCAAGTTCGTTGGTTGTTGCCCCTTCCGCGCCACATCCGGGAGGAACTATTACTACGAGGATCTGCCTTGGAGGATTATCCCTTTGTGTAACTAACCGTACGCCTGCCTAGGCAGGCGAGCAGCCACGCCGCCTGCAACAAAGGTCTGGCGGCGACAATTGTTCTCCTGCGGATGTCTAGTTTGGATACACATGGAAAAGTTAAGCTTCGATCTGGAAGGTGCCAGCGAATGCCCCCCCGGGAATTAGTCCCTCGATGATTCCTTGATTCGTCGACCTCGTAGCAGGCCATTCAAGCATCCCCCTACGACACCATGGGCATCGCAGGCAAAGGCAGCTGTGGAGCCTTGCCAGGCTCCGCCGCGGCGCTCGTTGGCTGAACCACTAACGGCGGCTGATGGCATTCGAGATAAGAATCTGGATCATTTAGTTGTTTGCATCGGTGTAAGGAAGGGTTCGGGGCTCACGTTGGCCACAATAATCTTTATAGCTAGACATGATCTGATAGTTGAGCTTTTGGCAGGTTTTTTGATTGCTTGTGACGTTATCCAACCATAGGCGAACTCTGCCCGTATGACTGCAATCATCTCCTAGGTCCGCCATAATGGCTGGCCCTCAGTGTCAAATGAACGGATGTCTGACAAACGTTGTTGCTTGTAGGAAACGTGATCACGAAGAAATGCGCGTGGTGCGGGGCGGCGAACGAGGACTACCCAGTACGAGCGGGGACCGCGGCGTTAAAGCCCGGGTTTGGGAGAATCTGCCGGGTGGAGCGACGGATGATGAACCGGCTCCAGGACTTTGGGGCTGCTTCCGCTGCCAGGCCCTCCCCGCGGCGCTAAGTGACGGTTGTGTTGCCACACACTGACGACTGGTGAACCGCCGGCCTTCTGCTGCGAGCCGAAGTAGTTGATCTTGGCTGCCGTCCTAGCTATGGTTCAGGCTGCTGCCCTTGCTGTTGTTGGGGAACGCTCACGCCATCTGGGCAATGGCCACCTCCTCTCTGCGCCGCGATGCGCAATATACTACAAGCTTCGGGCATGCCCATCTGCAAAGTTTCGGGCATCTCCCGGCGCGGGCTGGCGCTCGTCGAGTCGCAGTCGCAGTGGGGATGTCCCGAGCGCTGACACAGCCAGCTGTTGCCGCGCGTGCCGGAGGATGTTAGGAGCCTCCCCGCTGCTTTATAATCCGCCACATAGGACGTACAGATCTTTTGGCGGGAGGGGAGGGGAGGGGCAGTGATCAATTGTGTGCTTGTTTCTTTTTTTACTGGAAAGAGGATTGCCGCATCTCCCCACTGGCATTCCGAAACATCCGGTCTCCGGAAATGCGGCAAAGGGGTTCCCCGTCAAATCCAGCTCAGACAGCCTGCCGAATTCAACCACTAGTGATTTTGCTACCGGTGATGGGTGCCGAGGAAGGGAGTCACAAGCTTCAGCCTTTTGGCGGGCGATTTTAGCACTCTCGCGCCAACGACACGACATGACTGCAACCTGCAGAGCCAAACTGCGGCTGGATAACTAGTCAGCCCCTACGGGACTTTTTGCCCTTCACGGCACAACACTGCTCGAGGGCTGGAGACTGGGCGGCGCGCAAAATGATTGCGTACGGAATGATTAACCTTTACGCGATAGCGCGCCCTTCTCTCTGGCTAGTTGGCGCATATATAAAGCTAGGCCCTGCTCTCTCTCGAATTCGGTTCGATTTCGAAGGCATAATTCCCAGCATCCTCCCTCGCAGAGCAAAACGCCAACGGAGGACATGATTCCAATTGTCCTCCTCTGCGATGGCACGTGGTGCGGCCGAGAGGCGGACACCCAAACCAACGTCTACCGGCTGGCCGAGCTCGTCGGCCTCGGCGTCGCCAACCCCAATTCGGAAGACGAACACGTCCTCGTCAGGCCCGAGATCAAGGCCCGCTATCGGCACGGCGTCGGCCTCAACAGCGGCTTCCTCGACTACCTTTTCAATGGCGTCACGGCCATGGACATCGCCCAAGAGTGCATCGGCGCCTACAAGTTCATCGTTGACCATTATGACGCCGCCGACCACGAGGTTTGGATGTTCGGCCTCAGCCGCGGCGCCTATACGGTCCGCTGCGTCGCCGGCATGATAAACAACTGCGGCATCGTGCGTCGGCAGGCGAGCGAGGAGCAGACGCGGCTGCTGTGTGAGGAGGTGTGCCGCATATACCGGTCGAAGCTGGAGGTTAACGAGCCGCACTCGGCGCAGTCGGCCGATTTCCGGAGGAGGAAGTCCTGGCCCCTCATCGGGGATGAGGCGCCCGGAGAGATTGCGCGACGGCCGCCGGTGACGTTTATGGGGCTGTGGGACACGGTCGGATCGCTAGGGATCCCGACTTTAACGGGTGGCGTGGGCCTCGACTGGCCCAGGTTCTACGACGACCAGGTCTCTTCGGTCGTCGATCGGGTCCACCACTTCGTGTCGCTCCATGACCGCTTCTATATCTTCCAGCCCTGTCTGGCCCGGCGCAGGCACCGCACGGACAGCGGGCCCCAGCCGAGGCCCGTCCACGAAGAGTGGCTTCCGGGCGCCCATTACGACCTCGGCAGGCAGCGCTTCCGCTTCTTCCGCATCGGCGCCGGCTCCATCGAGGGCCTGCTGGCGCGGTGGAGGTTCGCGACCAAAGTCATCGAGCCAAACGAGGTGCTTTCCGACTTCGCATTTCTCAAAATGTTAAAAAGCATCCAAGCGGCACAATCGGCTGATCCGACGGCCGTGGTTATCCCGTCGGCGCGCCTTGACACGGAGATGCAGCAACGGAGGGAATCGATCATTTCGAATAACGCCAGCAGGGGCGACGGGGACGTCTATGCCCGCATCACGCAATACGGCCCTTGGGGGCAGTTCTTTTGGGATCTCGGGAGGCTGTGGAGGGCTGAGGAACGCAAGACGCCGGCCATTTGGTCGCTTTTCTTTGCTCTGAGGCCTCGGTTTATCTCCACCGACAATGCCGACGTGTACGATTACACAGTAATAGATGCAGATGTGGGAATCCCTGGGGTGATTGGTACACTCGGGGACATCTCTGCAGAAAGGTATCCGTCCGGGACTCGCCAGTCCTGGATGTCTCGGATGTAAGCGTTGACGACGGAGGGCTGAAGGTAATAGGGCATGGATTGCCGGAACGGGCGTCAAGGGAGTGGAATGGAAAAGGGAGCGAGAAAATCGATAGGGACAATTGAGACTGATCAATCCCGGGCGAAGTCGCTCCTCGTTCGTTTTTAAACAGTCGGTCGCTCACCCGATGCTTCGAGCCGTACCCAACAGTCGATGTTCTTTTAGCGCACGACCCGGCGAAGGGCTGATTTTACCGCCCGCAGACCATGCGGAGGAGTCGGCTCACTAGGGCCGCCAAAAACGAGGACGCGCTGTCGCAGAACGACCTAGCCGCCCCTATCGTGCTTGCAGCCTCGACCTCTGGCTCTCTTGCGCGCATGGTGGACGGCTGCTGCGTTGGCCAAATGCAACCGCAGGCGCACCAAAGGCCGGCACAATTGGATTCCCTTTGTTTGCTGCATCCGCTCCGCCATCAGCTGCCGCGGCGACAAGGGCCACTGCTACGATAATGCGGACGCCGCCGCCAACTGCTCAGCCCGCGGCGGCCCGTGCATCCGTATTCACGTCACTGGTGAGCTAAGAACGCCGTCGTCCAGCTGATCGATTTCCACGGCCTCCACCAACGAGGACGACACGAGAGGCGCGCGCAAAACATGATATAAATCCCACTCTCCGGGCCGTATTTAGAAAACACGACATCTTCCTTTTACGCTTTCTCTTATCTCCCACTATTGCCTGCAACATGCTTTAACACCATGCGTCATCTAGTTTTTAGTAACGGAGGGGTGCTAGGTGAAAAAACGGCACCTAAGCTGCCAATGGCCGAGCCAGTGTTCCTCTTACCGGTTTCCCAAAACTCCTGTGATTTTCAGTCAATAAGCTCATTTTCACACCATCCCCTTTCATGCAAGCCTGTTCAATCTGGTTCTACCACAGTCGCAGGCCGCTCCTGCCATGCTATTAGTGCAAAAGCAGCCTAACCATTTGATGTCCCGACCTGCGGCTCTTCCAGCCTAACCAGACTGTGCCCCCGCCCTTAATTCCCCCTTCCAAACGCAAGGATAACCAAAAGTCGTTTTATTCTTTCATTTCTCTTCTCTTTCCCCCATTTCTTACATCATGCGTGTCCTTTTTTGTCTTTTCTTTGCGGGTTATACCTTCGATTCTGCGGTCCTCTTTACCCTCTTTCTGCTATGCATCCTTTTTTGCAGCCATATCCTCCATTGGCTATTGCCCAACATACATTCTCCATTGCAACCTGCCGGTCGCAACGGCTTCCACATCGCGATCATATGTGCTTTGCCCTTCGAGTCCGACGCCATCGACCTTCTTTTCGATGAATTTTACAACGTGACTTACGGCTGGGCCGATGGCGATACCAACTTTTATACCACCGGCCGCATAGGAAATCATGCCGTCGTGCTCCTTATTCTCCCAAACATGGGGAAGGAAACTGCGGCCGCATGTTCGAGGAGCCTACAATGAGCTTCCCCAACATCAAGCTTGCTTTGATCATCGGCATATGCGGAGGCCCTCCCACTGTCCGTGCCAAGGATATCCTGCCCCGGGTTGGTGACGATACCGAGAGAGATCTTTTCTTGGGCGATATCGTCATCAGCACCAGCATCATTAACTACGACTTCGGTAGACAGTACACGGACCAGTTCGTCATGAAGTCCAGTCTTGAAGACAGCTTAGGACGAGCTAGTAGCGATATCCGCGGGCTTTTGACCTTGTTTCAAAGGAAGCGCGACTTCGACCGTCTACATCTCAAAGCCACGCAAAACATGGCGCGCTTACAATCTGCTGCCGCCATATGCCACGTCCCGCCCGACGATAGGTGTATTTTGGTTGTATCATGGTTGTATGAAGTGTATCTGCTTGGAGGATCTGCAGCGCCTGGAGCAGCAGCATCATCGTGCGGTGGCGCTCCCTAGCTTGGCTGTCCAATAGTGGGCCCAGAAACTCTCTGCCCGCTCACACCTCTACTGCAGCATAAAGAAACAACAGTCCTCGGAACCGCCAAACAAATCCTTGGCCTGCAGCTATGATCCTGGCTTCCCAACCCTCAATCATGGCACTTTCTGACGCGATGTCCTCACATCGGCAGGATTTGGTACCGCAGAGTTATAGCGAGGCCTAACACGTCACAGTGATCTTTATCTCGGCACTATGACCTGATCCTCGAGTCTGACCTGGACAAGTTCACCTTTAATGGCACCGTTGTCGCCCACCTCGACCTGGCTGAGTACTCCGAATCCCCATCACCACTCTAAAGATCGACGTGAACAAGGTTAAGATCGTCTCGGGCAACAAGATTATCACGTAAGTAACCGACTAAGCAGCTATCATCCTCCCTACCCGACCTAAAATCTGCGAGCTGTGGCGGTAGGTCATGTCTACGGCGGAAGAGACAAAAATATGCGGAGACGCGGCGGGAGCCTGGCCCGAGCCAGAGTGCATTTGCCACTGAAAATGCAGGCATTAATTGTTACCGGTGTTTATTCCGTCCCCTCATCCCGTGGAGCTCGCTTTCGCCAAACGCGTCAAGTCCGCGTCGTGTCCGAAGCACAGAAATTGAACCACCTAAAAGACAGCCACGCATGCGTACGCGGTGGCCCACTGCAGGGTTCCATTAGATGAAGCAGGTCTCGTCGTCGCAGTAGCGGCACTCGGTGTCCTCCTTGCCTGGGTTGTAGATCTTGCAGCGCTTGCAGCAGTCGGTGCGCTCCTTGGCGGTGCACTCAAAGTACTTGTCGCCGTTCTTGTACACGAAGTCGCGCACGGCCGCGTTGCCGCCCTTGGAGGCGGCGTCGGCGTACGTGCTGAACTTCTTGTTGTACCCGTCCTCTATGAGGTCGTCGTAGTCGTCCATGGCCTTTTTGATGTCCCGCGCCAGCACCTCGGCGATGTAGACGGGCACGCAGTGCTGCGGTATAAGTCCCGGCGGGTAGGCTGTCACATGTTCAATGCTTTCGAACGGCCCGGCCCGTCTTTGCACTTGGGCAACTTGTCTGGAAGCGGCTCGTTGTCGCTAATGTCATCCAGCTCTGGATCTCGCAGCTCGTCGCTCGTAAATGACTGCAGGTCTACAGCCCAATCGATGGTGCCCCGGAAGCCCTTGCCACTCCAGTGATCTCGGCGTGCGTTTTTCGTTGTGGGGGTCATGTAGGCGCCCCATTTGGTGAAACCGTAGATGATCATATCGGAATTGGAGTCCGCATCGTGCCAGGTGGCGATGGAAGTCGTCTTCCTGTTGATCAGTTCGTTTATTTCAGCGTTGGAGATGTACCCGCCGGTACCGGTGTAACGACCTTTGGCGGCAGGGGAGTGAGCCGGTCGCCCAGGAAAGTGCATATAGGACGCCAGCAGCCGGGCTGGGCAAATTTGAAGGTGGTGCATAACTGGACTTGCCGGCATAGATCTTGGATGTTTTCACACCTGCCTTGGTGATTATGGTGAGGGTGTATATGGTTCCGGTCAGATTTACGTGGCTGCGAACGCAGTTGCCTGCCCAGCAGCCGTCGATGGCGTACTGGTTGCCGGCGTCCCACTGGCCATGCAGGTCGTAGGTCATATAAACGATATAGTCCAGCACCTCGGCCATCTGCTTGATCGGGAACGGCCTGAGGTGCCAGAAGCTGGTAGGGGCGGCGATGGAGACGGTACGGCCCGTGCCGGACAGCTTGGACTTTATGGTCGTCAGGAACTTAAGGTAGTTGGCCGTGTCCTCGGGCGTTCCCTCGGCGCCGGGGACGTCGGTGTTGCTGGGGTATTCCCAGTCGAAATCTGCCCCGTCAAGGCCTTCGTCGGCTAGGAACTTCGCCACGTTGGTCGCGAACTTGACGCGATTGGCAGGGCTGGCGGCCTGATGCAGGATATCTTATATGCCCGGCTCGGCCGAGTAGCCCCAGCCGCCAAAGGAGATGATTTTCTTAACGCCCGCCAGACCGAATATCTTGAACTTGTCCTCCTGCTTAAAATCGTCCTTGATCTTGACGGTCCAGTCGTTGGTGTTGATCTCGGCAAAAGGCCCAGTGGATGATAGTGTAAGTCCCATCCGTGTTCGTATTTTCGACGTGCTGCCACAGGCAGTCGCGGTTAAAGTTCCACGCCTCATAGTATCCGATGCGCCCGAAGCTGGACGGCTTGTCGATATTGACAATGTTCATGCCACAGCTAGACACGCAGCCACTCTGCAGCCCCGACGTGCCCGAGTTGCCCAATGTGCTGTCCTTCTCGGTGTAAAAGTCGCCGCTGATGCCGCACTGGCCCCAAACGTTGCAGCAAGCGTTGAGCGGTCAAGTGTACATGTCCTTTAGCGCCTTCCCGGGGTCCGGCCCCGTCGCGTTCTCCTTGGTGGGCCCGCATAAGGCGCCCTTTTGCTTGGCTGGCATGGGAGGCTTGCCTGCCGAGGCGCAGATGCACGAGTCCTTGATCAGCTTGTTGCAGCCGTACCAGCCCCAAGTTTCGCCCTTGTTCCACTTCTCGATGTCGGAAACCTTGAGGCCGTATTTCCTCGCCAGGTTGTCGATGTCGCCTTCCTTGACCTGGTGCGCGGCGCAGGTGCCATCGTCTGCCATGATCCTCATGACGCTGGGCAGGTCGCCTGAACTGCAGCAGACGGACATGCCCGGAAGAAGAGACGGCTCAAATGAGCAGAGGTCCGACGGGTTCGGATTGTACCTGATGAAGTCGGCGCCGGAGATGTCGCAGCGCGACGCCAGTGATGGACAGCTGTCGCCTGCCTCGACATGGACGGTTTTGCAGTCTGCGCGACGGGCAAGACCGGCCGACGGTGCCGTGCTGCTGGAGATGGTGCTGTTCGAACTTGGCACATCGCCAAATCGGCCAAGTCCGGCCTTGTCTTCTGTGACCGACACGTCCTTGAGCTCCGTCGTAGACTTGAAAAGATCTGATCGGCTCTGACCAGGTTGAGGACAGCTTTGGCGTCCTCAAGGTCGCCCTAGAAGTTGCCGATGTCCTTTTGCTGCAGCACCTGTAACGCTAAGGACAGGTGCGAGACGATCTCATCTACGTCCTCGTAAAGCGCTTGCAGCTTGCTCTGTCGGAAGGGATATGCTATCCTGCGGGCAGCAGTACGGGTGACGGCACGGCTGCCGTTGGTGGAATTGCCCTTGAACCCGTTGGTCTTCTCCTGGAGCTCATGGATACACTCCTCGCAGATTTGAATCGAGGTCTCGATGTTCTTCAACAGGGCTTGCTCGTCAACGCTGAATGTGCGCTGGGCCAACCTGTCCTGGAGACTTTCTAACACATCAAGTAAACATTATAGCTTCTTTGTTGTGTGAGCGACGTCGGACTGCTGCCTCTTGCTGGCCGAGTAGAAGACGTAAAGGCTCTGCGTGACTTGGATGCCCAACTAAATGATGCCTACCACGCTTCCGGCGACGGACACTGGGTCCGCCATGGTGGGCCAGGCACGTGGGACTGCGGATCCAGAAGTTTCGAGTCGACGGCGCAGAAGATAGTTTGAAGGAAGGAGTGCGACGGGCGAGGTCAGCTTATAATATTCCCGGTGCTTGAGGGCTTGTCCCAGAGTAAATGTTTTTTTGTTTTTTGGCCCCTGCCTGTTTTTTCCATGCAAAATAACCTTATAATAAGCTTAACCGGGGGCTTTATAAAAACCATGTACCTTTTTTAGTTCTATTTTCAATGGTATCAAATTTGCAAACGACTTTCCTAATTCGAACAGATGGTAAAAAAAAAAAAAAAACAGGTTGGTTTTATCTGGTTTTATTTATATGTACCTGCTCCCCTAGGCCCTTTGGCCCTTTAGCCTTTTTGGCCCCCCTGATCCCTTTAACCCTTTGGCTGTTTCAGCCCCCTAGCCCCCCTGGCCCCTTTGGCCTTTTTAGCCCTTTCGCCTTTTGGCCGTCAAAATTTTTTTAAATCTAAAGGTGGGAGGGTGGCCGGCTTTATATATTTATCGTGCCAGGCCCGATCACGTGACCAAAACACATAACCTTTTAGTTATAATTATTTACCGGCCCTATAAATTACAGCTATTAAAAAGGTTATAAAAAGGTCACATATTTCCCGATCATATAATCAGGGCCTATCTGGACCTTCCAGACCACATTATACCTAATAGCAAATTTTTTGCAAGTCCGGCTTTTAACCTGGCTTTTTTTTTCGAATACCATCCTTTTACCTGCCTTTTTAATATTTTTTCACTTTGGTTAGGGGGTGGCAAAGGAGGTGGCCAGGGGCTGTATCAACTGGCTTGGATAAAAGATACTTCTGGCAGATCTTCCAAATGATTTTCACAAGGGCCTAAAAGCTTATTACCCAGATCCACAAACAAAAAACAAGCGGTTGGCAAAATTAGTATGGAAAAAACAAAAACAGCATTTACTCTAGGACATGCCCTGAATCTAGCACATTGGCCGTTATTCAGAGGTTGCCTTGCAATGCGCCCAATCGCCCTAGGCTTTCCGGCTGCCCCGGTTTTTTCATTTCCTTATTTTATTTTATTTTATTTAAATAATTTATTATTTTTAGTATTGTTGTTATCATTTGCTGGAAGCACGTGTCCAAGGCTCTGGGGTGACCCCTGAGCCGTCTTCGGGCTTACACAACCGAGCGCAACTCTCACGACGAAAGCAGCGATTTCTTTCCCCCTTCTTTTCTATCTAGCAAAATAACATCATTTCGACTCCCAGGAGCTAGCCCATTACTACGGCCAAGTATATATGTCTTACTTTCTTTCTTTCGTTTTCCCGTCTAGTACCGTTGAGTGGCGCAAGGCTTCATACATCAATCACCTCTCTGGGAATGTCCACGCCGCCTACAGGAGAATCGACTCCGACCAACGCTAGAGGAAAAGATGTCAGAAATTACGAGAGTATACGACAAAAGGAAGGGGTATTGGAGTAGGGAAATAGGTATGCGAGGTAACAGCAGATTTTAGCGGTCGGCGGCCTCTGCCCGCCGCAGTAGGTGCCATCCGGAAGCCAAGACGGACCGGCTTGCTTCCAGCACCGCAAGCAGGAGCAAGAAGAGAGCCACGGGCAGCATGCGCCGCAACTCTGCCAGTCCCGGCGTGGCTAGGCGGCCTAGTAGTGGTTTCGGCCCGTCCTGCGCCGTCCGGGCCGGAGCGGCATGTTTGACATTGTCTTCTCCTTGCCCTTGCGCGGGCCCAGGCAGCCCGGCGAGGTAGCCGGCAACGGCCTCGGCTCCTAGCCGCTGGGCAAGCTCTGCTGCTGCTGCTGCTGCTGCTGCTGCTGCTGGATACCCCTCGTGCTCGATGCCGTCGAGTGGGGTTCCGGCCTCGACCAGGCGCCTGGCCGCGACCTCGTCGTCGTTGCGGATGGCGCACACGAGGGCTTGCTGCAGGTCCCGCGCCCAGTCCCAGGCTCGGGGGTTGTTGTCTTTTCCGTACCGGACGACCTGGGCGCCGCCGCCGTGCCGGAGCAGCCAGAGCATGACGTGCTGCCGGTCCCCTCTACGCATGGCGCGGACCCAGAGCGGGTGGTCTTCTCCCGGCAGGAGACGGTCGATGTTGGCGCCGCGTGACAGGAACGCCTTGAGGCAGGCGACGGAGCCGCGCGTGAGCGTGCGCGAGCAGGGCGTCCGGTTGAAGCCGTCGGCCCTGTCCGGGTCCGCGCCGGCATCCAGCAGCATCGCCGCGACGTCGGCCCTGGCGAACTCGCAGGCGACCGCTAGAGGCGTGCCGCTGTAGGGCGTGTCGGGCCTGTCGATCTCGTCGGCGCTGGCGGCGGTCGCTATTCTCTCGCGTAGCGTCTCGAGCGGATCCGACCTGGCCGCCTCGCACAAGGATTTCATGCTCGCGCAGCCTGTTGTCGTGTCCCTGCTGCCGGCGGTTGTGTCTGCGCTCGATGCCGCTCTGAGGACCTCGAGCACCTCGTCTCTCCCGTTACTGGCGGCGACGTCTACCGGCGTCAGTCCTTGGGAGTTCCGGATGTCGCATCGAGCTCCGGCCGTGACTAGCATCTTGGCCCCCGTCGCGTCGGAGGATTTGCAGGCGCCGTGAAGGGCCGTCTCCCCATGCTCGTCCTGGCAGTTCATGTCAACGTCCTTGCTCGACAAGAGAACCTCGAGTGCGGCCCAGGCGTTGTTGACGGAAGCCGAGTGTAGGGCTGTCCGCCCGAGCCGGTCACGTTGATGTATGTCGGCCCCGCGGCTCATCATAAAGCGGACTACGCCTGCACGGTTGGTGCTGGCGGCGCGCATGATGGCACTGCCTTGTCGACGATCCAAGTGGTAGATATTGGCGCCCTTGTCGATAAGCACCTCGACACAGTGGACGAATCCGATATCCGCAGCTAGGAAGAGTGGTGTCCGGCCATCATCTTCGTCGACAGTATCCAGCGCAAGCTCTTCTCTAGAAATCAAGGTCTCAAGCATGTCTGGATCCCCCTTGATGATAGCATGGTGCAGCGCCGTAAAGCCATCTCTGGGATCCCGCAGGTTGACATCGATGTCGGACCTAGCGAGTATCATGTCCGTGACGGACTTGTTGCACTTGCGAATGGCGAAAGAAAGAGCCAGGATTGAGGCCTCTGGCACGGCGTTGATACCCACGTCGGGCAGTTGCAGCAGGCGCTCGACGAGTTCATCCTCCCGCCGCATCATGGCTCGGGACAATGCCGTGGATCCGCGGCTGCAGACGATGCTCACATCCGCGCCGGCGGATAGGAGACGCTCTACAGTGGCTGCTTTGTTTGTGCGAAACTCTGGTGGTGAGTCGAGGGCGCACATGAGAGGCGTCCTTCCGAGATGCTCCTGGGAATCTATGGGCTCGCCTTTCGCCAGCAGCTGCGAGACGACCTCTGTCAAGCTCAAGTGTGCTGCGACATGCAGAGCGGCAACACCGTCCTGCAGCGACCAGGTCCGGTTGATAAAGTACAGCCCCTGGGACAAGACCCTTCTCGCGTCAGAGAGCAGAAATTCCGCTACTCGCATGTCATCGTCTTTGGGCGGGCTTCGTTGGATATGGACCGCCATAGAACCGGTTGCGTACTTGAGGAAAGGATTGTCGTGGCAGATTTTCCGATATCCGGGGCGGGCGTCTGTCCATTTAGCCCCAAACAGCCCCATCACTTGCTTTTGGGTGCAACCCATCTGAAGGTAGTGAATACAGGCTTGCGCGATGATTGTGTCGCCGTCGGCAAAGAGCTCATGCCTTCTCTGCGAGAAGAAGCGGTCTGTTGTCGGATGGATCACGCGCACGAGGCTCTCGTCGTCGACAAATAGCAGCCCCCCGCTCCAAGAGACGATGCGTTGTATAGACAAGATGTCGTCGGGGTCGATGGAATCGACTCCATCCCGGGCGGCCATGGCATGCTCCAGCTCGCCGACACTCAGCGGCCGCGCCGCCCAGGCGACCCACTGCAGAAGCCTTCTGACGGCCTTCCATCTCCTTTCGCCGAGGGACTGCTCCATACGATGCAGCGCTTCCTCGTATGTCTTGTCGAGATTGCCAGTGAGGCCCTCTTTCGTCTCCTTCAGCTCGCGAAGCGTCAGACATTCGGATAGAAGGCCTATGTGGAGTCGGGCGAGCAGAAAGCTGTGGTTGGATACCAGGTAGGTAATGTTAGAGCATAGCGGAAACAGGAGAGAGAGGCTTAATGGCCCCATAAACAACGCGGAGATTCAAGGGGGAGGGAAAGGAAAAGAGAGACCAACATTTGTTGCGATTTTTCGGTAACTGCTTCGACGAGAGATACTCTCAGATCGTCATTGTCCCGGACGAGATCGTTGATGCTGCTACATTTGTTGATTCTCCAGGCTGCGTAGTTGTGAATTTCGGTGGGCAGCGGCTCGTAGTGTATCGTCTCAAGCCTCGGCCGACTAGGCTGCTCTTTCTCGGTCATAAGAGCAGAGGCTGTGGCCTCTAGCCCTTCGCGTATGTCGTCGACACGTCGTGAGGATACCATGATCTTGACACGCGAACCGTACCCGTGTATGATCTTGATGATTTCCAACCGGGTCTCCGCACTGGGCACCTCATCCAGGGCGTCGAGGATGAGAAAGACGGAGTCGAAGGTGTTGAGCTCCTTGCGAAGAATCCCGTCAAGCTCGCTCACTGGCGGTCTCTGGTCGCCCTGTTGTGTTGCCGACTTCGAGTACAGGCGCAGCACCGTCGTGGGGACGCCGCCGCTCCTGGTCCGTAGTACCTGCCTGAGAAAGCCCCCTACGATGTTCAGCGGCGACTGGGACTCTGCGCTGTCGAAGCTGCAGAAGGCTATTATGACCGCCACATTCCTCCCCTCGTGTTGCTTGGCCATCTCGGCATATACTGAAGCAGCCAGGACGGACTTTCCAGCTCCGGGGGCCCCATAGCACCAGAGGGTCTGGACGTCGCCCTCTCGCCAGGCCCTGAACTTGTCGGAGCCAAAAACCCAGCTGTACGGTTCCGCATTCCCCAGAACGTCTTTCTGCTTCTGACGAGGGGTCAAAGGCGACAGCCAGGTCAGCACGGCCTTGAAATGGTTCGGTTCCAGCATGTTCTTGACCTCGCCGACGCCCAATCTGGTCATCTGGCTCACTCGGGCGTTGGAAGTGGACAAGACCATGGTGACGGTCAACTTGAGCCGGCCCAGGCGATCAACGCGGTCCTGGATCTCTTGCCTGTCGAAATACTGGACAATCGGGGCCTTGATTTTTGCCATGCGACCGGAAGGAGTGGGTAGTGCCTTGTCTAGTTCGTTCAGCTCGTTCCGGATCTGGTCAAAGGTGCCATCCTGCTCGTTAAGGGGCTGCAGTGTTTCAACCCATCCCTCGTCTGGCCTCCCTGACAGCAGAAGCGCGGAATTGACCTTTTCGAGCTCTTGCAGAGAGTACCACAGGGCCTCGACCTCCTTGAGTTGCTTTTGCCGCAACTCGTCTTCCTGTCCCAGGCCCTTCAACGTGACGACAATCTTGGCGGCCGTGACGACAATGGAAGCGACTGCCGCCACTAAGCCGAGAATAGATGCAGGATCCATCATTTGCTTGAGTACCGTGCGTCGATTTATACAGTATTGGGGGGGCAGGGGCGAGAGAGACTAATGCTGAGTTTGGGTGTAGGTATGTCGATGTAAGCGGTGGTGATGCGGGCGTGGGAAGTGCCGGGAGGTTAGCGGATGAGCTCGGGGCTATGTCTGTGCAAGCGAGAAGATTTAGTTTACTCTGCCCGTGCAAGTCGGCTTGACAAGGACATCTTATATCACATTTTAGGCGCTTGTGCGGCCACCTGTTCCTCCAACGGCATGCTGTGCACCATCTGCAGTTGAACCCAAAGTCGACAGTGATTGGGCACGTGAACTTTGACGCTTTGTGTAGAAGAATATGTAATCCACCTCGACCCGAGCATTTCTTGGGGCCGGCTAGCTACCTCTACGTAGGCAGAAGGGTCGACGTGGAGGTGCCTTTCGAAGGCTGGAGAGTGTCCTTCACATCAACCCCGAGTGCGGTACCTTTTTGCAATCACCTCCTCTCCTCCTGTGTCTTTGGGGAACATCCTGATGGTAGGCTTGCTCGTGTGTCGCCGGCTGAGGCTGCCCCAAAGACCCCGTCCCGATCCCAGTCCCGCTTGGCATGCACCCCACGGCGACACAGCCCGAAGCTGAAAGGTCCACGAGGGCTGCGGCCTCTATTGGCGGTCGCATGGGGCTCTCCTTTTTGTCCGATGGTGGGGAGGGAGGTAGGTAGAGGTAACCTCTAAGATTCCTGCCCGACGTCACACATGTCCCACACAGAGTCGTAGACCATGCTGGACCCGATCGTGAGTGACGCTCGCTTTCCCTCCCAGCCGTGGCAAGGCTGGTACTTCGGGTCGTAGTTGAACAAAACAGCGAGCTCTTTGTCCGCATCATCTTTGTAAACCTCCTCTTCCAGGAAAAGGTGCGACAGTTTCCCGATTCTGGCTTTGATCATCTGCCAGCCTCGATTGGCCGGCTTGCTGTCCGTTGTCGAATCGTGGGTTATCAGGTGCGCTTTGACTACTGGTGTGCGCCCGTTGGTGGCTGACTCCTGACCGGCGTCGGGAACCCTGATAAAGTCGCTGCCTCCCTGTTCAAGGGGATCGAGTTGGTTCTTTTCGAAGGTGTCCATATTCCCAAGACTGACTGCTTCCAAACCATACCAGGTCGCGTACCAAACCCCTTCGCCGGTGATGATAAAGGCAAAAGCGCACTCTTCCGCTTGCCTGACGGCGATCCTGAACGGCTTGTCGTCGAGGAACGGACAAAAGCTGACTTGGCTTCGTCCGTGAGAGCCCGGGGGCGGAAGCCAAACTTCCTGCCCTTCTTTCCGGCTGGGATCCATGACTTGGACAGGGAGGACCGAGTCGTTATCTGTATCCCAGTACCGCTTGACTTCGCGAGTTTTTCCGGGGATTTTGTTCCTTGAGCGCCGTCACTTCCTGTCTTGTTGGACCCTTGGCTCTTCCATACTAAATGGAACGGTGATAAACCCTATTCCATGAACGGCTTGAAAGAATTGAATAGGTTGACATGGCATGGTTGACATGGTTGAGATAGCTGACATGGTCGAGGTGGTTGACATGGATGAGAGGGTTGACAAGGTTAAGATGGTTGACGTGGTTGACATGGTTGACATGGTATTCTGATGTTCTGGCCAGCTAGCGAGATCGCCCCAAACGTCGTCCTGGCGGCGCGACACGACACCGAGGCCGCCCCAAGGAATGCGGTCTCTGCCGGCTCTTGGCGCTGCTCATCGGCGCAAGCAGCCGGTAGAACAAGGCCCAGCAGAGGGCTCGGGAAGCGGGTGAATAGGCTTTACTCATGGAGGAGTGAGTGTACCTCCGTAGTGACTGCCCAGTATAGGTGAATAAGTGACTGGCTGGAAAGCGGGAAGCCGACGGTGCGGCTCCAAATCGGGTAAATATAGAAACAAAAGAAAAAATAAAATGGAAAATAATAAAAAGAAATATATATTTAGTATTGGAAGCATAATTTTTATCCCATTCGTATTTTAACTCTTAGTTATTTCTTATGGCTTATAGAAGTCGAAAGGGGTAAATATATATACATATGTATCCCATCGCATTTATAGCCCATTACATCCATCCATTATCTTCCCATGACCCAGCTGATATGAGACAGACAAGCCTAGATCAGGATGCTAACCGCGTTCCAGCTCGGGCTGAGAACATCGTACACGATGGTGTCATGGTCGTCTGTGTCCTCGCCGAACCTCCTAAACTCCTGCTCGCTGTCGGCCAGGGACTTGTAGAACAGCGCGGCGGCGTCGGCGATGGCCTTGTCCTTGGGGTCCGTCTTGAGCTTGTACACGTGGTACTTTGAGGCGGCGTAGATGATGAGCGACTCCTTGTCGCCCGGCTTGGCCGAGAGCAGGTAGGGGATGTGGGAGGCCATGAGCCAGTCGTGCGTGTGATTCATGGGCAGCGCGGCCACCAGGTCCTTCTCTCCGTACCGCGCCAGCTCGGCGCGCGACTGGGGAGGCGCGCGGAACAAGGCCGGGGGCTTGTTGATGACAAAGGCCTGGTAGAAGTTTTGCAGGTAGTTGACCGACGTGTGCTGCGGCGACGCGATGTGGATGCACATGGTGACAGCGTCGACGAGCGCGTCAAAGGTTTTGAGCTCGGGGAAGGTGGTGATGCCGGCCCCGGAGCCGTCGGCGGCCGTCTGGGACCGCATCTCGCGCGACCAGTCCTGCACATGCTGGTCGGCCTGCACCTGGGCATCGCGGTCTGGGCTGCCGGGCTCCTCCGGGTAGGCCAGCTCCAGCATGTTGCCGACGTAGGCGCGCAGCTTGAACCACATGCTGTGGATGCAGCGGGCCCAGGCGTAGTTGTGGTACTTGTGGCCGTTGAGCCCGTCCGTGTCGGCGGGGAAGCCGCGGGCGGCGAGGTCGTTGGGCACGTACGAGCCCACAAAGTCGAAGCTCCTGTACTCACTCATGAGGTACTTGTAGATGTTCTTGGCCTCCATGCCCATCAGCGGCGCGATCACCAGGGGAACCAGCGTCGACCGCGCCGCCGCGTTGAGCGACAGCGTCTTTTGCCAGTGCGGGTACAGCAGCTGGTACACGTCGTGGCTCTGCGGCAGGGTCCTGTTGGCGGCCACGATCACGCTCTCCTCGATCAGGTGCGTGCGGCAGAGGTGGACCGTGATGTTGTGGCGGATCCAGTCGCTGGCCATGACGCAGGTTTTAGCTGTATCGGAAAAAAGAATGATCAGTTCGCGAGCACAAACAGGTCTCGCAAATATCTTCATCTGGGTCTGGTCCACTTACCATAACGCCAGGGCCAGTCCTCCTTTTGCTGACTGACATCCAGCTCTTTGTTGTAGATGACGACCGAGTCCTTGACGCTTCCGCGCCAGTCGATGATGATGGCAATCGGCTCCAGCTTGCCATTGTCGGCCAGGTTGAGGAGGCACACCGAGGCGACGCTCCACCTCTTGTCCTGCTTCACGCCGCCCAGCATGGGCTCAGACGACATCTCGGCCTTCTTGTCGTAGCCGGAGATCCTGCGGATGTAGCTGTAGTCCTGCACGTACAGCGAGTCGGCGCGCGCCTGGATCTTGGCCTTCATGGCCGCCTCTTTGGGGTCCGTGGCCGCGTCGATGAAGATCTGCACCCACTTGCCGGCCTTTGTGATGGTGGACGGGTCGCCGCCGGTGAAGAACTGCTGGGCGAAGCGGGCGTCCGAGTACCAGTCGGGTAGGTTGCCGATGTTCTTCAGGTCGAAGATGTCCTTCTGGTACCACCACTTGTTGTGCTCGGCGTTGTTGTAGTTCTCAACGTCGGCTATCGTCTCGCCCTTGTCAGGGCGGCCCATGCTGCCAAAGCGCAGGAAGGCCGCGGCGCCCGCGGCACCCTTGACAACGTCCTGTTCCAGGCCCTCGAGGAAGCTCTTGGGGACGACCGAAGGAAGGAGAGTGCTGAGCTGCGCAAGACGCATCTTGTTGAAGATATCGCCGGTGCCCATGCTCAGCCCGAAGTTCTGGGCCGCGCCGCCTGGCTGATCCGGAGCCAAGGCCTGCTTGGCGCCGAGGTTGAGATGGGGAGGGTAGTTGTCCCTAGGGGTCGATATAAAACATCAGCCTATGTTTCGAGACGAGCCGACTTCTGTGCTCCCATGTGTGTGAAGGAAGGGGGACACCACTTACGCATCGTCGACCGTATGGTTTCCAGTCACGCTAGGCTGGTCTGCCGGCATAGTGAACTTGAAGAACTGACGCTTCTGTTCCAGGCTCAGCGGGGAGGGCACGGTGGGCTCAAAGTTGGCCGTGTCCATGAAGGAGGTGTACCTATCACAGAAGAATAGCACTGGTCAGCTCAGCAAGTCACTTTGCGAAACGGATCTGTCAACTCACTTCGTCTCGATGAGGTTGTACGCCTTGGTCAGCGCCAGCTGGGTGCCACGATACGTGCCGGTCTCGAGCCTCTTGATGGCGTCCTTGTCATGGTGAGCCTTGTCCAGCATCGACTCGGGGTTGCTTCGACTGGCTGCCTTCTCGTCCTCGGTGAGACCGTTGTGGAACTTCTTGGGCAGCATGTTGTTGTTGATGAGCTCCGTGATGAAGACGCCCGAGTCGAAGAAGGGGATGGGGACCTTCTCGACGTCAGAGGGCCATTCACCCTCATCGGCCTCGAGCGCCGGATTGGGAACCACGACGGGCGCAAGCTCGGCACCGCCGATGGCCATGCCGGGCGTGAGGATCAGAGGCTGAGCAAATGCCATCTTGTTCAGCTTTCAGGGGTCAAGAGGGGAAGAAGGGGGATTGGAACTGAAGGAGGCCTAATCAAAGGCCTTTTGACAGAGGTGGAGGTGGTGGGAGTGTGTGAAGAAGGGGACGGTTTGTTTCTGTGAAAGGATGTAGATGGGGTGCCAGTCTGCCCCTTTTATACCCATCTGGACGTGGATGAAGGGAGACATACCCAGGTCAGACGCAGACATGTTCTCCAAATAAAAGCCTATAAACTGCCAGACAGGGTTAGTCAGAGCGCCCAAGAATGGTTAAAACTGTCATTTTTCCAAGACCCAGGAAACAGGGAAAGATATATTAACAAGTAGGCTGTAAAGGATACAGGGCATAAGCGAGGAGCCCTACAGGGGCAACTGGGCGTCCAATCAGCGTTGTCAGCGGATAGTGCCGGTGTTCACCTCAGCGCCTCGCCAGACTAACGCAATTAAGCTGCCCATAGGGCTAGCACAGTCCCCCAAGCTTGCGGCCGCTTGCCGCCATCAGCCCAACTGCTTGCGCATCCCCAATTGCCCTGCTATCTACGCACTAATCCCCCGCACCCCAACTTCTGTACCACACACCCAACAGCTGCCTCACCACCCACTACACCCACCAACCGCTTATACACTCAATCGCCTACGCATTTAATACTCTAGATAGGAGGTACACCCACCCGCACCATCCACGAAAAGTCGGCATTTGCAAACCTGGATGCGTCCCATCCCGACCAGCCACCCACCCACCCACCCACCATTGCCCGCCACCCAGCCCGCGGGCTGACGGTGGACGAGCCTGGGCTGGCTGAGGTCAAGTCCCTGGCCTGATATTATCAAGCTAGCCCGTCCGGGGCGGTCCGGCCGACCTATAGGGTTCCATCCATCTGACATGACGGAGCGCCAGGCCCCATCCGGGCGGGCGCCCATCCGGCAGGTTCTGCCGCAGCCTGCATGCACGCCGCCCGCATAAATCCAGACCCGGACAGACCCGGACACGCCCCCCCCTGTTCAGAATGCCGACCAAGCCGCACGAGGCTGCCTGTGGCAAGCTGAGGATCAGCCTCCGCCCGGATCGGCATACTGCGTTCGGTCTGCCGAGAGGCTACCGGTGTGAGCTGAAAGCTGATGTGAGCTCTCGGCCCCCACTTTGCCCCGGTTCTAGACTGCCCGCCACTCCGAAAATGCCTCCTATCACGAACAGCCGATAAAGCAGCTATCCTTACCGCCATTTCATTCAGAAAGAAGCACAAGTGATCTTGAAATGTGTGGTAGATGGAGGTAGTTCCACCGCTGGCACAGCCATCCGCCAATCGTCGTGTGCGGCGGGGACAGACAGTGCTTGGCCGAGCCTCGACCACTTACAGTCAAGAGCCTCCCTATCTTCAGGCAGCCGCTATCCGGATCAGGTCATTCTGCTGTCCTCGGGCAAACGTGCGCATCTCCCTCCGGTCTGATTCTGTTTTTTTTATCCCGCAGCAACAGGGCGACGTGGCGAAGATTGGAAAAGAAGCAAGTACGGCCGCTGTTCTCGACCTCTCGCCAGGTCCGGCTCTAGCGGGCTTCTTCCGCCGTGAAAAAAAAAAAAAAAAAAAAAAAAAAAAAAAAAAAAAAAAAAAAAATANAAAAAAAAAAAAAAAAAAGAAATATTAAAGTCTCGGCATTGCCCAAGAGGGATGGACATGGCCCAGAAATGGGAAGCCGCATACACCGGCATCGACACCCATCCAACCGGGCAACACGGCCCTCATCCCGCTCTCCGCTTCTTTTTTTTCCCACAGGTCAGGCAAGTCTTGCCGGCGGACGGGCGGACCGGCAGAGCTGAGTCGACTTCCGTGATGTGACGTGATGTGATGTGATGTGATACTGTACTTACACCGGGGAAGCCCAGTGTCCGGCCCCGGGTTGAGGGAGGGAAGCGCCTTCCATGTTCCGCGGCGAGGGTTTGTGCGGATCGCTGGGGACGTACACACATTCAGCCCAACCAACCAGCCCCCGGCTGAGCGGGAGATTTACTGAACACGGCAGAGCAACTGCTTGGGGAACACGAGCCATCTCCTTCCAAAAGATGACTGGGGATCGACGAGGCAGAACCGGTGTTGTGTGACACGGTATAGCGTCTTGCGTACGCCAGCTATCAATGTCTCTTGAAAGTTGCACCAAGTAGGTAGAGACACATCGGTTAATATACCCACATAGGTACCCAGTGGCCTATGTGGAAAATCTGCACATCGAGATGTCTTGTCCTCCCAAGACGCACGTGCCAGCTACGGGTACCCACCGTGAACCGCAAGAGTATCCAGATCTAGCCAGAAAAGCTGATGAAGCACCTACTGGGTTCACCATCCATCCCTACGATGCCCTCAGACTCCAATCGGGCTGACTGGAAGCAAAAGCACGCCCCGCCCCAATAAAAAAAAACGTAGCTGCTTCCCCGAGACCCGTCACATTCTCGATGTCCCCAGAGCCAGTAAGGCAACATGGGGACGGAGACATATAAAGTCGACCTATCGAAAAAAAAAAAAAGAAAAAGGGACAAAAAAGAAAACAGTCCTTTCCTGTCCTGTCCTGGCATCCATATTGGAAATTGGTATCAAAGAAACCCACAAGCCGAGACATGGAAGTTGTAAAGAAAAGGAGGGAAATGTCCCGAGCCCCAAATGAAAAGAAAAAGGCTATGGAGTGAGAGAAGGGACAATAATGCGTGAATGACGAGGCTAGTTCTAAGTCCGACGAAACATGCGAATTAAAGGCAAAGGCAGAGAAAAAAAAAGTGGAGCAAGATATAAGGCTCCCTCCTGTATAATCCTCCTCCCATCCGCACCCTTTCACCTTACTGCACCTGAGCAACAATCTCCTGCGCCCGCGAGAGCGACTCAACCATCTGTTGACATTCTTTCCTCCTGCGGATCGTGTAGTCGCTCTCCTTAAGAAGGTCGTCCGCCTGGTCGTTCTTGTACATGTTGGAAAGCAGCTCTCCGTGCATCTGGTCACGCGTAAACCTGTAGGGGATGAAAATTAACAAACGTCCCAGGGAGGTGCGCTTTAATGGGCCAGAGGAAGGGACATGACATACTGGACAAGGTTAAGCATGATGGCCTTGGGAACCATGTCAATCATGGTCCGCTTCACAATGTTGAAATAAGACGAAATAAGGAGCTCTGTTTGGCAGTGTGGCGCGAAGGCAGTTAGACAAGCAAGACTTTATACGGAACAGAGCCAAGGGCTCACGGGACATGGACTTACTGATAACTTCAACCTCCATAACCTCGCGATCCGACAGCGTCCCCGATGCCTTGAGCGACGGCGGCGGCGGCTCCATGGCTGCCGCCTTCTTCTTGTTCTTGGCGGCAAAGAAGCTGCCAAAGAAGCCGCTGTTGCCCTCCAGGTTGGTGTCGGGAACACCCGGGCTGGCCGCCCGCGCGGGCGTCGTGGCGATCGGCTTGCCCGTCTTGGGGTCGACCTGCGTCACCGGCTTGGGGTTGAGGCGCTCGCTCACGATGGCCATGGCGCGGTGGCCGTTCAAAAAGTCCGGGTGGCCCGTGTTGATGTAGCAGACCTCCATGGCCACCAGGTCCTTGACCAGCTTGACCGTCGGCTCCATCGCCGTCTTGAAGAAGGCGACCACGACCTGGTGGAACTTCTCCTTGAGTTGCGGGTAGCGCCGGTAAAGCGCCTTGGAGAGCAGCTGCGTCAGGATGCGCACCAGCTCGTCGTACACGAGGGATATGCACTTGAGACTCGGCTCCTCCAGCCGCGTGATCTGCTTCTTCACGATCGTCTCGAAGGCCTGGGTCCCCACAAACAGGGCAGGGGACGGACCCGAGGAGTTGTAGATGTAGGTGCGGATCTCCTGGTCCTTGACCACGTCGAAGGGGTCGATGGCCTTGACGCCGTTCGAGTACAGCTCGTGGAACACGAAGCTGATCCTGGCGCCGCCCGAAAGCTCCATGCCCGAGATCTCGTTGTTGTTGCCGTCCAGCACGCCGTGCCACTCCTTGGTGAACTCGTTGATGACGTTGAAGATGATGTTGGTGCTGTTGCCCAGCATGGACGGGCCGAGACTCTCGAGCTCGGCCGTGTATTTTTGCAGCGAGCTGGTGATGCGCGCCTTGATGTCTGGCAGCGTCTGCTTGATGTGCATCATCAGGATCAGGTTGAGCTTCCGGGCCAGGTACGGCGTGCCGCAGTACGAGCTCTTGTTCCGGTACGCCTTGTGGTTATCGAAGAAGTTCTTCTCGTTCTCGAGCGCCGCGGCGATGGGCTTCCGGTTGTCGATGTCGCGCTGGCCACGGTTCACCACGGGCACGTATCCCAGCCGCAGCGGGATGATGCGGCCCGCCAGGATGTCGACCACGTCGGTGCCCTCGTCCATCAGGTCGACCTTGGTCAGCACGCCAATGGTCCTCTGGCCCTCGGGGTCGACCTCGCGCGCGAGCTTGAGACCGTCCGAGTTGGCAAGATCGCTGTTGGCCGGCGTCACGGCCAGGATGATAGCGTTGGGCTTGGAGATGTACTTGTTGACCATGTCCCGGATCTGCTTCTCGATGTCCCTCGGCTGGTCGCCCACGGGCACCTTGGTGAGACCGGGCAAGTCGACGAGGGTCAGGGTAAGGACGTTGGGCGAGTATATGCGCAGGTTGATGGGCGCGGGCGAGATGCCAGCGTTGCGGCCGACCTTGGCCTCGGTCTCTCGCGTGATCTCGTCCCGGATCTTGTTGAAGTCGTAGAACTTCTGGCCTGGGATGTGCAGGAACTCGCCCCACTCGTCCGGGTTGGCATGCTTGTCAGTTCCCGTGAGCATCTCGTCGGCGCCATTTGCTTGGTTGGTCCCGGCCGGTCGGTTATGTAGTTGGAGCACGAGCGGACGTCGGGTCACGATGCCGGAACCTCGAGGCAGGCTGTGGTCGGGGGAAGGAGGCGGCAGGTTAGCATGGAGGAGGGGGGCGGCGGTAAGACCGCAGCGGTCGACAGCAGGATGGCGGGGGCAACTCACAAATCTCTCCCCACGATGTTCTCCAGAACCGAACTCTTTCCACTGGACTGACTGCCCACAACGACGATCTGCGGGAGATCGATAGGGTTTGTGACACCGACGGTCGCGAAGACATCCTGCAGCTTGTTGACGAGTCTGTCGGCATACGGTCAGCTGGCAGCCCGCCCACGATATTGTCCTGAGAGCTAGGTACGTAGGGCAGCGGCGTACGTGATGAGGGCAGGATCGGAGATGCCTCCCGGCGTGCTGAGCGAAGGCTGTTGAGCCGTCATGTTCCGAGTTGCGCAGTCTCTCGCTGTCGTGTGCGTCGTGGACGGCTGTTTGCGTCTGCGTTTTTGTTGTATTTGTATTCGTTGCGTCCTGCGGCCGGCTGCGGTGTTTGACTGTGTATCTAGTTCCCGCTGCTCACTTTGGGCGCGGTATGTCTGGTGTTTATGTATGGTGGGAGAGGCCGATGATGGTGGGAGGTGTAGCTACGGTAAGGCAAGGTGGACGGACGGTGGGTGAAAGCGGCGGTGGCCGTGCGTCGTCTTTGGGCTGCAAGCCAAGGGTCTGGTGCCAGCGACAAGGGGCGGTCGGCTGCTGGCGGTCCACTTTGGGCCCCATCTGGGGCTGGGTTGGGTCTGCTCGTGGGGCTTTTCCACGTCCAAAACTGACGCGGCTGCGGAAATTTGGGGGCCAGCCGTGGGGTGTTGGTGGTTGCCTGGGTCGGTCGTGATCCATCTTGTGCGCAAATTCAATAGTAGGCTTCTTTTTTTTTTCTGCCGGGTAAAGCTGCAGTAATTCTAGGGTGGCGGGACGTTTTGCATGTGCCTTCTTACCCACACGCAGCCAGCACCAGTTTCACCAGCTCTCTCCGACTGTTGGTAATGAGCCACATTCAAGGTGTGGCGGTGGCTGCAGCCAATGATGTCTACCCCGAACCCTTGGTAAGGAGGCTGCCTAAATGCTTGTCGCGTCCTCGTCCCAGGGGCCTTCGTCATGTCCCACGCGGCACATTCCATTTCCCGCTCCAAAGTGCAAACTCCTCTACTCTGTCCGCGGTGTGTGTTTAAGCACGGCTCCCTGTATATTTTGCCATAATGCATCGCCCAGTAGCCGGATATTAAGGGCAGACGAGTACCTCTGTAGTACACTGTTCTATAAAATGCAGGGTAATCGGCGCGCTGCTTGCCACATGATATCCTTGGCCTGCGCTGCCGCGATACTTCTAGTCAGTGTGCACGGGAGTAAGTAGGAGGGGCTTAGGTTGAAATTGCATGTAAGAAAAATGAAAACAGTCAAACGATTCTCTCCTCTGCCTGACGGCCCAAAAACCTCGTCTCAAACGCCCTAAACCCCATCCTCCCCCCTTTGCCCACCGATATACAAGTACACTGCGGAAACACGCACGGCCACGACGATGCCCTTCAGGCACTTCCGCCTTTGGAAGCAATAGGTTGGTGGGTATGGTGAGGTGGCCTTTGCCCTTGCGGGCTGTAGTGCCATCGGTTCGTTCGAAGACCTGCTGGTCAAAAGGGGTAAGAATGGGGCGGCTGAGCGTTGGGTTTTCCTGGATGAAAGATGTGGAATGAGGTTGTGCCGCCACCCTCGAAGTAGCGCCACTGATGCGTGGGGCGAAGGCATTGTGGTGGAAGCATCCATTAGTTTTGCATAGTGCTCGATTATGTGTGCTTGCTCTTGCTGGTAATGTGATATCCAGCTGTTCTCGCCCCGGAACGTCATGCAGACTCGTCCGACCCCATCGGGCACGCCCTTAACCGGCAGATTCGTCCCGAGATGCTGTCAAGCAGGGTCACGGGAAGCACCGTTGGATGAGGAAGTAGGTTTGGGCACGTATTGCATGCTGCACCGATGGTCCGAGTTTGACCAGCTACGAGAACAATTCTAGTCAGTCAAGGTCTTGATTCGCGGTTTCGGTGTTCGCTCGTGAAAGAACTCACATCTTGATCTTCCCGTCATCGCCGCCCGAGGCGAACATGCACGGGTCCGTTGGATTCCAAGACACAGCATTGCAGCGTGGCATATGAGCCTCTAGCTTTGAGACTAGATGGCCCGTTGCCTTGTGCCAGATGGCCAGCTTCCCGTCTGAGATTGGAACAGTGGTGAGTTAGTGGTGTCGCGGGTGGTTAAAAACAAACGGCCTGGGAACGAAAAGGAGGCGTCGAGCCGCGCAAACGTGCGTACCTTCACTCCCACTAATCACGAAGCTCTCATTGGCACCGCCAAACCCGTTCCGAACGATGAAATTGCCGCCAGTACAGCCCGTGTACCTCTGAACCGGACTGCCCCGGGATATCAGGTCGTAGAGCTGCACTACACCATCCTTGTGGCTGACGAGCAGGAGCCGTGAGTCCTGGCTGATGCTGATTGACGTCGGCTGGACCTTGAACTCCCACTCATATTCGAGCTCCCTTGTCAGCATGTTGTAGACATGGATCTTGGTCTGTGAGTCCTTGGCCACGAGCCAGTGCCCATCCAGCGACATGACCAAGTCTTCGGTCCGGTGTTTGCGCGTGTACGTGTAGACGCACTCGCCCTCGAGGTTCCACTGGCAAAGGGGCCGCTCCTTATCGAAGGACCCGATTATCATCGTTTGGCCGTCCGGGGACCAGACACAGCTGCTGACCGGCTCGTTAAACTGCGGCAGCGTCTTGATAAGTGACCCCGTCTGGTAAAGATTGTCAGCAGAGTGATTGACCAAGGGAGGCCACATTCGGGGAACGGACTCGGGGGAGCCTTCCTGTGCTGGCCCTGGAAACGTCAGGAATCTGACCACTCACCTCTGTGTCCCATATGCGGGCATAATGGTCCCTTCCACACGTGACCATCATAGTGTCGTCTGGACTCCATGCAAAGTTCCCCACACCATGTCCATGGCCCTCCAGCTTGAGCCGCATCTCAAATGTCGAAACGTCCCAGAGAATGACCGAGTCGTCTAACCCCGAGCTCGCCAGCTGTGTCCCGTCGTGCGAGAACAGGACCTGCCATATTTCGCCTCTGCCCCGGTCAAGCTCCCTCACCACCTCTGTTGGGAATCTCGACTTCTCACAGTAATGATCCGAGTACAGTGTGGGCGAGCTGGCCGTCGTATGGTACAGACAGTTCAGTATCTGGCCATCTTTTACCTGTTGCAATAGGACTGCAAGACGGTGCTCAGGCAGCATGACGGCGGGCGATATGCAGTCTAGAGTATTGTGGTCAGCAATGCATACGACAAGTCCAGAATCAAAGCAAAGAAGAAGCGACTTACGGGAAAGCTCGGTGAGCAGAATCTCCCTCGAATGACCGTGGGCGCCATCCCACTCGGCTTTGAGCTTCAGATCCTCGGGTGATTGGCACATGAGAAGGCTGGAGAGAAAGTGAAGTTTCGAAGTGTCCTGGTAGAGCGGCGTAAGCTCGTTACGCAGGACCATGAGGGCGCGGCCCGTTTCCCGCTGCTCGAGGAGCTCCAGAAACTTTTGTTGCCTCAGCCAGAACCGCATGACGTTCCTGTCCGCTCCGGGCGCCAAGACGAGGCCGTTACCTTGGTGAGTTGGTTGGCCGTTGCCTCCAGACGACGTGGCGGTGGCGGCGCCAAAAAGGAGTTGCTCCGCCTCCGACCACGAACCCCGGAGCACGGCAGAACGGAACTCGGCCACGGTCTGGCCCTCGAGGCTGTAGCCGCTGTCCCGGCTCACGCTCTCGGCGGCGTCGTGATAGCCCATGTCTTCCAGAGCCTGTATCAGGATGCGCGTGACCTCCTCCCGATCGTGACCAAAATAGGTGCCGCCGCTGCTGGGCGACCTGGCGACCTCCTTCCCATTCTGCGACAACGCTGCCCCGCCACCGACAACCTCCTTGTGAGCGCCATTCGAGTGCCCATCAGCTTTGGCCAGGTTCCTTGAGCCGTTGCGGGAGGTGCCGTTCGAGTTTGAGATGCCATCGCCGTCCGCCAGCATGCTGTCACGTCGTCTGCGCTTCCCAAAGCGCCGCTCTGATGCCGATCCTATGGGAGCAGAGGGGCCCGGAGGCGCGATTGAGTTTGGGCTGTCGTCAAGATCTTGTTGGTCGTCGTCCTCGTAATCGGAAGACTGCCTGCGTCTTCGTCCGAGTACCTGAGGTCTCGGCCGGGCAAAGGCCGACTGCTGCTGCTGCTGCGGTTGTTCCGGGGGAGGGTGAGGAGACGTCGTTGGCGGGTTGTAAGATTGGGACAGGTTGGCGGTGTCGGCTGGTGTGAGGGCGGGAGTCGAGGAGGTCGCCGTGATGGAGGGCGTAGGGGCAGACAAGTTTGTGCTGGAAGAAGGGTCGAGGGTCTGCGGGGTGGCTGGGCGGTCGGAGGCGTACGGGTTTATGGGATGATCTGGACGGGGGTTTCGGTCTGCCACTTCGACTCCTTGTGTGCGGGGACGAGGCGCCCGCGGAGGATCCAGGGTGATGTGGTGATTGGAGGGGCAGGTGGGAGTCGCAGTAGTAGCAGCAACGGGTGCCGGATCCGATAGAGGGGACAGAGCGGGCACGGCGGGCAGGCAGGCAGGCAGGCAGGCAGGCAGGCAAGGAGGCTGGGCTGGCTTGTTGAGACGGGAGCGGGCTAGACGGGCAGAGCAAAGCGTGCAGCTGCAGACGTCCGTGGGGAGAGACTAGACGGTTGACGGGGGCCCCGGCGTCTCGAGACGGCTGACGGTCATGGGATCACCGGGCGGTCAGGACGGGTAGTTGGCGGATGGCGGCGGATGACGGAGTTGGTGGGCGCGCCCTATGTTTGCCGGTCGTTTCGGAAGAGACAGTGAGGTGGAGCCGAGGATGCGGGCAGACGTTCTCCGAGGTGGTTTGATGGCGTGCTCTTGCCTCGCGATGGGGCGCCGGGGGACCGTTCGGCTGGAGAGCTATGCGTGAGAGGCGCAGAGGCTGGACTGCCTGCGCAGCGGAACTCTGTCTTGGGGCGAAGGTGTGTGAGAGAGATAGGACGTCAGAATTCTAAGGTTGGGTTGGGGTTGAAGCGCACCTGCAAGGCCGGAGAGTGCCAGTGTGGAGCTCTAGCTTCAGGCATGTCCCAAGTGCGCTCCACTGCGGAGACACTGGTACGTACCAGGTACCTATCGCGCTGTACGTTGAGCACAGGCCTTGCATTCCCACTACAGCCTTGGTGCCTTCTGGCTTCTGGGCACCTAGGGAAACGTGGTGAGATCACGGGTCACGTTGGGCCGGCAGAAATGTTCGTCACCACCACTTAGCGGCCACGTATTGGTCGATCTGCGATCGCCACGCGCGGTGAATGGGCCTGAGTCTCATCATCGATTCATGACTCCCAATCGCCCGTCAGCAGCCACCAGTCGGTGCGCGCTGAGCGAATGCAGGTCGACGCTTATTGGAAGGATGCAGCAGTAATTGGGGCTGCCGCCACAGACAACAGCTGGGCCGCCACCAGCAGCATGCATTGTTGCCCCTGAGTTGGTCATCAACCTACCTATGTGATTGCTTTCTGTGCATTCTCCTATCACACACTGCTCCAGCCACACAAGTTCAAAGTTCAAGTTGAGCAATCTTGTGCAGTACGTGAATGCCAAGGGCCTGGTCTGGCCGTGCCGCCGTCTGCTCCACGTCACCCAACATGAAGGAAAACACGAATGGCATGCACATGGCAAAGACACAGGCCAGCCCCATTGCGTTCTGCCAGAGGCAATCGCGTGGAAAAAGGGCATTATGCGTGGCACCTAAGCGGGTGGGTTGCACGCAAGCGAAGCTTCCCGTTTCCAGAGTCTATTATCGTCCACCAATTGTTTGGTACGCCGTATTGCAGGCGCCGTCAAGCGGGCCAGACACGTTCGTTTCACGAGGTTTTCGGACGGTGAAACTGCGGGGGTGCCCTCATGCAACTACCCTTAAAGTAGGCGAGAAGGGCTCTGACGACGGCCACATGGCCGCCGGCCCACGACCGCCAGCCCACGACCGCGTGCTGGGATCCATTGGATAAACCCTCGACCATGCCTTCATTGAACTTTGAGCAGGTGCGCAGTGGCTGCGGTGCTACGTGCGGACGAGGACAGGCTTCTTGGCTGGGGCGTCTAATAAGCCATTCATGGAGACCCCTGATATCCCGCTCGGCCACCTGAGACCAGCAGGGTACAGACAGACAGGCCCCTCGGCCGTTCGCCTGTTGCGGCTCAAACCTGCCAGGAACCAGACAGATTGTCTGCCGTTCGCCGCGGCCTTAGTACAGCGCATATTAATTGCCAGCAGGCTAACCTTACTGGCAAAGCCGTTGGCTGTTTGGTTCCTCTTGTCGAGAAATTCGGTTTGCAGACTCACCGCCCAGCCCTGTTTACAGCCTCGGTTTCCGTTCCGACAGGACCCAGACTCGAATTAGTGGCCTCCTCCAGCTGCTGGCGTTGAATAGAGGTGGCCTTTGATACAGCGAAACTATCAGCTGATCTGGCCAACCCCATTACCCTCGGAGCGAATATCGGCCGAATATCTTGAATAAGAGAAGAAGTAAAAAAAAGGTGAGAAAAAAAGCAAAGCAGCCTGGTGACTCGCAGCAACACAGCAACAGCAGGAGCAAAAATGGGAGAGGAACTCCCGTTCCAGGCCGCTCCCGAACGCAGCCCGACGCGCTACAGCCCTCGAGCCCACGCAAATAGAGAAAAGTGCAGCCAGTTGGCGACCGAGTTCTTCAAAAACGGCGTCGCAAGAGCCCGAGAACGCCACCTGAGGTTCGTTGGCCCAGCCCTGCGCCGCTCCACCGCCTCCCCGGCCTGGACTCTCGATGGCTCATTTTCCTTGCCTCCAAAACCCAACCCCAATAAAGCAGCCACCCCACAGCCCACAATGGCAAGCGCGCATATGACTGTCGCTCGGCGCACTGGGTGTTGGTATATTAACTTGGGCGAACGGCCACTACTATAGACAAGAACGGCTGAACCAGCAATTAGCCAATGCGGAGGGATCATCTCAAAAGCAATCTCGGCTTTGGGTAAGCCAACCTCCAACAGCTGGAATGGCCATTGCAAAAACGGCCATGACACCATAAAATTGCCAGACTGACATTCTCCACACGTAATAACAAAGTCCAACGCGGGGAAGCTCGAGGCACAATATCTGCGCTTCTTGAGGACGCCCAACACGACCAAGGACTATGAGACGGTCAAGCTCATCGGCAAGGGGGCGTTTGGGGAGGTGAAGCTGGTGCGGCGCAAGCAGACGGGCAAGGTGTACGCGCTCAAGTCCCTGCTCAAGAGCCAGACGGTCACGCAGCTACAGGAGGCGCGGGTGCGCGCCGAGCGGGACATCCTAGTCGAGTCCAACAGCCCGTGGGTGGTGAAGCTGTACATGACGTTTCAGGACGCGTCGTTCCTGTACATGCTCATGGAGTTCCTCCCCGGCGGCGACCTGATGACGATGCTGATAAAGTACGAGGTCTTCACCGAGGACATCACGCGCTTCTACGTCGCCGAGATGGTCATGGCCATCGAGGCCGTGCACGACCTCGGCTTCATCCACCGCGACATCAAGCCCGACAATATCCTGCTGGACCGCGGCGGGCACGTCAAGCTGACCGACTTTGGCCTGTCGACCGGCTTCCGCAAAACGCACGACAGCAGCTACTACCGCCAGCTGCTCAAGACGGCGACCGCGGGCATGGCGGCCGAGGAGAGCAGCGGCGGCGGCGGCGGCGGCGGCGAAGGACAAGACCAGACCCCGCAGAGGCGAGAGTCGGTCAACCTGGACCAGATCAACATGACGGTCAGCAACCGCGGGCAGATCAACGAGTGGCGGCGCTCCCGCCGCGCCATGGCCTACTCGGCCGTCGGCACGCCCGACTACATCGCGCCCGAGCTCATCCGGGGCGCCGGGTACACGCGGTCCATCGACTGGTGGTCGCTGGGCGCCATCATGTACGAGAGCCTGATCGGGTGGGCGCCGTTCGCCTCCGAGGTGGCGCGCGACACCTACGTCAAGATCTCCAACTGGCCGCAGTACCTCTACTTTCCCGACGACATGCAGATGAGCCGCAGCGCCGAGGATCTGATACGGAGGTATGTCTACGGATATCTGGACAGATAGTCACAGGAGATATGACTGACAAGCAACCGAACAACCCATGTGCAGCCTCATGTGCGAGCCAGCCGACCGGCTGGGGCGGGATGGAGCGGCCGACATCAAGAAGCACGCCTTCTTCGCCGGCGTCGACTTTGACGGCCTGCGCCGGATCGCCGCCCCGTTCAAGCCCCACCTGACCTCCGAGACGGACACGGCGCACTTCCCGTCCGAGGAGGAGCTCGCGCTCAACGCGCTCAACCTGAACGGCAGCGGCGCACATTCGAAGGCAGCGGCGGCGGCTGCGAGTGGTGGAGACGGCGGGGACCCATCTAGCGTGATTGCGGACGCGCCCGAGATGACGCTGCCGTTCATCGGGTACACGTTCAAGCGGTTCGAGGACCACCTGGGAGGCATGTAGGTACGTGTGTGTGTGTGTGTGTGTGTGTGTGTGTGTGTGTGTGTATCCCAGTGTCAAGTCGGGTTCGGGCGCAGGGTACGCTCAGCTTGCTTGGTCGATTTCATTTGTTGCCGTCATCTCTTCAATGTGTGTTCGAGACTTTTGTAGCAAGCAGGACTCGGGCCCGGGAGTGTCCATAGATAGAGAGTAGATACCAAGACGGACGGGAAAACGCTTTTTTTTTTTTTTTTTTTTTTTTTTTTTT
>PYSS01000002.1:508223-729709 GCA_003049465.1 Magnaporthiopsis rhizophila
TTTTTTTTTTTTTTTTTTTTTTTTCGTTGGGAATCATCAAATCCACCGCCGTCGCCATCCCGCTTGCTTTCGTGCTTCGGGTCACTTTTTAGTGCGACGTTGGGGGTTCGCATTAGCGCCGGCGCTTTCACGCCGCCGCCCAACAGTCTGCTGGCTCATCCGCTTCAACACACGGTTAAGATGCTGTGAGATAAGGTATGGGTTTTGTGAATGATTTTGGGCCTGCGTGAGGCATACAGCGAGTCATTTGGTTCTTTAGTCGTCTAATGAGAACCAGCAGGTCCGTCGTGTTTTTCCTGGGTGAAATGTCAAAGTCCGAGAATTAACGTGCTGAAATCCGAAGCCCCAACGAGAAGCCACGATAGTGGGGCCTGAGCCAGGCAGGCATCAACCAAAGTCAGGCCACACAGCCCTGTCCAGGGCAGCGTTTGGGGCTTGAGCAATCTTCCCCAGGTGGCACCGTCCCGTTGGCTGTCTAGAGGGTGTGGCGGGGAGCTTCTACACCAGGGCGGCTTCTGGTCTTTGCCGTGCATGAGATGTGCTGACCAAGCCCCGTCCTCAGGATCCTTCCGTCTGCACCGTGAGCATTTAATCCCCGCAACGAACCGCTAAGAAAGGCACGATTGGCATGCAGCGCCCGAACATAGCCCCTCCCCTCCGTCGCAGATGCATCCTTCCGGGGCCTGGGATGGCCAACCGGTGAGATGGGAGTTGCATCAATAAAGACGGGGACTGGGATTTGTATGGGAGGCCCAATGGGCTGGATATAAGTCTTACATGCCCGCTTGCGTGACGCTACCGGCGTTCGGGTGATTCGAAGAACACCAGGAACGACCCCTGACAAGGGAGAAGAGGCAAAGAAGGGAGCCGGACACAAAAAAAGGGAGGAACGAGAAAGAGAAAGGAAGAAGAAAAAAAAAAAAAGCAAAAGAAGCTTGAAGGGACTCCTCCATCCGCGGACACACAGAACCCCGACAAGTATGGGCGCGTGCGAGCTCAGCGCCTCAGGCTCTGCCTTCGGCACGTTCCTGAGCGCCTTCATCGGCTCGATCCTTAACGGGCTCTTCAACGGCTTCTACATCGCCTTTCTAACAGGCTGGATCGCCTGGCTGTCCGTAACCCGCATCCTGGCCGCGGGTATCTACGAGGGCTACCTGGTGGCGACCAAGCCGCTCGACCAGGACGACTACACGTCCATCCACCTGCAGCCCCTGGTCCCGGACGCATCGGCTCCCGACGACACCGAGTACCACGGCGCTACTGCCACCCCGGCCCCGGCCTACCTCCCGAGCAACAACAACAACAACAACAACAACAACAACAACAACAACAACAACAACAACAACAACAACGGCTTCACACCACAGCAGCCGACGGCAACAGCCAACCACGAGGTCCCGCCGCCGCCGCCCCCGCCATACCAACCCGAAAAGCCACAAACCAACCCCTACACCAGGGGCGCCGTATTCCCGCGCATGCAGCCGCCGCACCGCCTAACGCCCCAGCGCGAGGTGAACTGGAAAGGCTGGCTCGGCTGGGGCTGGAGCGCGCTCTATACGCCCGTCTCGCAGACCATCTGGGTGGCCGTCAACGGCACCAACCCGGAAAAGGCGACCGTCAAGCTCGTTCGCGCCCTCGCCATCGGCGTCTCGGCCCTGGGGCTGACCTTCGACACGCGCCGCCGCTACGCCGCCGCCCTGGCCCGACGCACGGGGCGTCCGTGGACGGGCACGCTCTTCGCCGCCTGGTCCGCGTTCGTGTGCGTGCTGCTGGGCGCCGAGGCGTTGACGCTGCTGATCGTGGGCGCCGTGCAGCTCGTCTCCAGGGGGCAGTTGCCGATCTTCGTGCCCTTTGTTTATGCCTTCTTCACCTGCGTCTGGGCCTGGGTCAGCTGGCAGTTCCTGCCGCCCGCCGACGGGTCTCGCCCGGGCATCAATATTGTTGCCGACACGCTCATGGGCGTCTTTGCCGGCATTTTTGTGGCGGCGCCTGCGCTTGTGCTGTGGCGCGATCGCGTCTGGGACGAGCGTGCTGCGGGCGTCATGGGCGCACAGGCGTCCGGGGGACAGGACCTGGCCGCGTATCTGGGGTGCGCGGGGGGGTCGGTGCTGGGCAAGTTTGCGGCGATCATGCCTTGAGCACGGGGCCAACTTGTGCTGTAGATATATCATCTTGCTGGTTTTCACATTACTTCACATACGTCTATTGGGAGGTTTAAACGCTTTTTACAAACCCGGCTCTGCAGTTTATACGGATCACATGCTTCCGGCTCGGAAACGTGGATGGGGGTGTGGGTTGTGTTTCACGCGCAAAGCCTTCCTATACACCCGCATCTTTTTTACACGCAGCATTTAAAAGAAAACAAACAGAAAAAGAAAAAAAAAAACACAACGAAAAACAAAAGCTCACTGTCGCTTCGGGGCGACAGCTACGAAACCTCCCGACGGGGATGTTTACTCCGAGTCGGCTGGAAAATCCGACGTTAACCCCAACCGGGGCTCGAACCCCCGACCCAAGCGGCTATTGCAACGGAGTACAGGTAGGGTCCCGGTGTCGACTCGACCCATCCTCATAACCGCTACACCGACTTGGCCTCTGCGAGGTTCGATGTCTGCTGTACGCTGGGCGGCAGGTTATAAGGCTTGGGCGCAGAAAGGGCAGGAGCGAGGGAGGTATGCGGCAGCTGCACAGAGGGCAGGTGCGAAGGAGGAGTGTGCGGTCGCTGGGCGGCGGCGACTCTATTCCCGACGGGAGCATTTAGAGAATGGCCCGGGTCATTTTGATACGCCATTTTTTTTACTGCAAATTAGCAGCAGCACTTTCCCAGTGTGATCTTTCTACGTCATCATGAGCCCTCACTTCATCCATCGAGTGTCTTCGGTATCCTGTCGGTACAGGGTTATCGGGCGGATAGTTTTTTTTTAAGGGCCAAGCAGTGTAGATTAGGCTCCTATGCACCGGACTGTGTCCACAACAACCTACGTGTTGGCCGCACTGGCACCACGATGGTAAATGGATAAGTGGCACATGGGGTACCTACCTATGGTATCGGCGGACAAAATAAAGGATACCATGACACGGCTCGCACCAGCAATGCCACAGTTTTAATGCGGCTCCCGCACCAGTTTCATGGAGTACAGGGTGAAGTGTGGCGACCCTGCACGACGAAAAGAGGACATCGCGGCTCCGAAGCATCCCAACCTCATCAGGCTTTATCAATGATTCGGCAAAATAAAATACGACAAAAGGTACTCATAAGGTAGTCATGATATTCATACACGGAGAAGGTTTCCTCACCCGGCCCTACCGCCGCAACGGGGTCCTTATACTATCATCGACTACGCTCCGCCTCCTGACCTTTGACGGTCCAGGCGCCATGTCAACCCACTCGCCGCGCGAGTTCCATACGCCCGCCTTTGTGTAGTCGAGCGTGCTCCCGCCGCTCACAAAGGCGAAGCGGAAATACTCGTTGATCTGCTGGCCCGCGCGTCGGCGCCACTGGAACCGCGTGGGGCCGTCGCCGGGCGGCCGGTTGGGGTTGGACGGGTCGTCGTCGAAGAAGGCGCGGTAGCGCTCCACGTCGTTGACCAGCACGCTGACGCCCTCGATGGCCGGGTCGTCGTCGGGCAGGGGCAGCCGCCACGACGCCGACAGCGTGCTCACGTTCCCGATCCCGGCCACCGCCTCGCTCAGCGTGATGTTGGGCGGCCCCGTCAGGGCCGGCAGGGACGAGAAGAACTGGCCGTCCCCTTGCAGCTGCGCGGCCGTCTGCAGGATCGAGTCGAACCCCCAGCGCGCGACGCCGTTGATGAACAGACCGACCAGGAGGCCCTGGTAGAGCAGTGATGGCCGCGTCTGCATGCTCGTCCCCGGCAGGAGCAGCAGGGCCAGGATGAAGTGGTGGATGCGGAGGCGCAGGTCCGGCATCACGAGGCACACCAGGATGGCGCCGACGAAGGCGGCGTAGACCTTGAGGTAGCGCAGCAGCCGGCCCTCCTGGCGGAAGAACCAGACCTGCGAGGCTGCGACGACGACGAGGATGATTACGATGAAGGCGAGCGCGGCCTTGGCGCCGGGCTGCTGCTCCAGGTCACGGCCCGTCAGGCGCGTGATGGGTATCCACTCGCTGAAGGAGTAGTTCTCGAGCGCGCCCAGCCAGCAGGCGCCCAGCCACAGCACCGTCTTCTCGACCTGCGCTGTCAGGCCCTGCAGCGTGCGCCGGACGCCCATCTTGTCGTACATGACCCAGGCGATGAGCATGGCCGGCAGGTACTTGCCGATGATGTTGGAGGCCAGGCCGGCCAGGGTCGAGTGGTTGGGCGGGTCCGAGACCATGCCGACGTGCCAGAAGAGGGCCGAGAAGGTGACGAAGAAGAAGAGCGGGGCCGAGCTGACAAAGAGGGAGAAGACGGCCGAGAAGGCGACCGAGAGGCCCAGCAGCGGCCAGCGCAGGTCGCGGGTCTCGCACTGGGCGCCGCCCTGGAAGGTGAAGGACAGCGGAAAGCTGGCGTTGAAGGCGATGCTGGTGATGCCGTTGCGGGTGGACGAGACGTAGTTCGTCTGCTCGCCCGTCAGGGTGACGACGCCGCAGCCGCCAGCCGTGTTGGAGACGACGCCGGCGTGCAGGGCGGAGCCGCAGATGTACGAGTCGCCGCGGTAGTGGACCTGGCCGTCGTCGCGGGGCCCGCCGATGACGACGGACTGGTAGATGACTTCTTGATCGCCGACGGCGCGCGGGTTCAGGACGCGGTAGCTGGCGCAGTTGGCGGGGCAGCGGAAGGCGAAGCCGCTGTTGTTGAAGGGCCGGCAGTAGTTTCCGTCGAGGCCGCAGCCGCCGTCGGGCGACCACCACGTGGCGCCGCAGCCGATGTTGGTGGGGGCGCCATAGCCCTGGACATCGGTAGCCCGCTGTCCGTACCGGAGCACCAGCGTAAAGGCCGTGATCCACAGAGCGATATACACGGCGGCCAGGCAGACGCGCTGCCACAGGTGCGGCACCAGCTTGTCCAGCAGCCAGATGGGCGCGTGTTGCACCTTTGGCAATATCGGGTTGATCTTGTATCTACGCGGCTCGGGCGGTCCTCTCATCCAAGTCGCCGTCGCGTTTCCGCACCGACGGACGGGCAGTGGGATCCAGGCCCACCTCTTGCTGCTACCCCCAGTGTTACCTCCAGCAGCTTCGCCGCTTCGGACAGACGGCGGCCCTGGCACCGGGCTGGGCAGGCACCTCGTGTTGTCCCGATCGCGCAGCAGCTCGTCTTCGGTGCCGCTCGCCCCATCGTGTCTGGTAGATGCCCTACTGTCATCGTGGATGGAGACGGAGGGTGCGGAGGATATCGAGGTTGCGGCGGGGGGTTGGTCGGGCTTTGGTGTGGTATTTTTCGATGCCATAATGACTCGCAGACAATACACAGAGCAACCTAGGAGACTACAGCCCTGGTGGGATGAACTTTGTGTGTTGATGTTCGGCGCGAGGCTATGGGCAGGGAACCGATGGCATAATGCATAGAGCAAACGATTGACGAGAGACTGGGACTGGCCGTTGGCCCTCAAGGGCGAAACAAAGATGCTGCAAGGCAATTCAAGAGCAAAAGGGACCCGATCGCGTCAGCGGCCTGTCGGAGACCCCCATCACAGCCCCAGTGAGGTGGGTGGACGTGGCTAATGCTTGGCAGGAAGGGCTGACATTTAGACGGGGTTGGCATACGGGTTCCCAGGACGCAGGCGGGTGGGAGAATGGGACGCTGACGGAAGGCCGCCCTCCCACTGCCTGCCGCGCAATACTGCCCGAGACTGCGATCCTTCACGCCCACAACCCGCGGACCTGAGACGAGATGTCTGATCGTGGGCCCGGATAGGCTGGGCACCAGCTGGCAGGCCCTGGCGTTGCACCAGCTGGCTGATTGGGTTTCGTGGGCGAACCTACCAAGCGAGGGAACAGGGGTCGGGTGGTCGCGTACGCAGCAGCTAGTGGAGTTGGCTTTGGCTCTGGGAAAACCCAATCTGTGCCAGCGATTCAATGACTGGTTCGTCGTTTTCCCCAAGCTGCTTAAAAGAAATAGAGATAAAGGATGAGTGAAAATAGTAATAAGGAAATTAGGAGACATAATAAATCCGTAAAGACGGAAGAAACAGGAACGAGATGGATCTACAGGATAGGTTGGGCAATGGGGTTCCAATTGCTTATAAGAGTTTGGGCTGCGGAACCGCAGCTTGAAAGCTGCCCATCAGGAGCCTGAATCTTCAGTAAATGTCATAGGCTGGTAGCCCAGGTTCGCTAAAAATCGAGTCATGGGCCTCGCTTCCCTGTCGATGCTTGGCACGCCATCTACGACGGGAGCAAAAGCTCAACCCTGGATTCGGTAAAACTGACGAGCCTCAACCACGAGCACGCGGCCAGCCGCAGGAACCACCCAGAGGGATGGAGTTCGAGATCCTGAGGTCCGCACTCGTCGAGGCCGGCGCCGCGCGGTTGGGCCGCCTGGCCTTCCCCGGGCGCAGGCCCATCGACACTCCCAACTTCTTCGCCGCCACCTCGCGCGGCGTCGTCCCGCACCTGACCCCGGACAACCTTGTCCGCCACGACGACCTGGTGAGGGGCACGTACCTGGCCCTTGAGGACTTCATAGAGCGGAGTCAGAGGAACCCCAAGCGCGTGCCCCCGTTGCTACAGGCCGCCGCTAGGTTCCCGTGGCCACCGCCACCGCCACCGTCGTCGTCGTCGTCGTCGTCGTCGTCGTCTCAGTCTCAGTCTCAGAGGCGACCCCTGCACACCTTCTGCGCCCTGCCCGATGCCGTCCCCGCCGTCCTCGGCCCCAGGCGCGTGCCGGCCGCCGCAAACCAGCTCGGCAACGGGCCCGACTCGGTCTCGGTCTTCACCTCGACGGGCGTACAGACCCTGACGACGGCCGCCTACGCCGACGCCGTCGTTGCCCTGCGCCCGGACGTCGCCGTGGCCATGGCCGACCTGGCCTGGTCCCCCGTGGCCCCGGGCGGCAAGCGCGCCGCCCGCATGGCCGACCGCACCGACGACTGGATGGTCGGGCTGCGCCGTCGACTCCTGGAGCAGCATCAGCAGAGTGACCTGCTCTCCTCGACCGCAGTCTTCGCCCCGACCTTGCCCGTCCCGCACTCGGTGCAGTGGGACTACCTGCGTTCGCTGTCCGAGGACATGCTCGACCTCGTCCGCGGCCTGGCCGTCTACGACGTCGACATCATCCCGGACCTCCCGACCTACCCAGGGCTGGCCGCCCTCCCGCGCTTGTCCCTCGACGTGCCCGCCACGCCGCACCACGTGCTGCGTCATGTTTCCCTCGGCGTCGACGTTGTGTTGCTGCCCATGGTCAACACGGCCTCCGAGGCCGGCGTCGCCTTCACCTTTGTCTTCCCCGCACCACCACCATCACCGCCACCGACAACAGCAAACTCGGCAACAGCAGCAGCAACACAAATCCTCCCGCTGGCCGTAGACCTCACCCTCCCCGAACACGCCACCTCCCTATCCTCGCTCTCGCCGGGCTGCACCTGCCCGGCTTGCGACACCCACCACGCCGCGTACCTGCACCACCTCCTCGCCGCCCGCGAGATGCTGGCCTGGACGCTCCTGCAGCTGCACAACCACCACGTCGCGGCCGCCTTCTTCGCCGGCATCCGCGCCTCGCTGGTCGCCGGCACCTTTGAGCGCGACGTCGCCGACTTCGCCGCCAGGTACGAGCCCGACATACCCGACGGCAAGGGCGAGAGGCCCCGCGCCAGGGGCTACGCCGCCGGCAGGACGCAGCAGCAGCCGGACGAGCCGGCCCCGCAGAAGCTCAACCGCCCGGCATGGGGGAACCTTGGCGCCGTGGCGGCGGCGGCACAGCAGCAGCAGCAGGCCGATGAGGGTGTGGCGGCGAGTGCGTGAGCGGGGTGCTGCCGTGCCTCTTTTAATTCAGTTGCGGTTGTTTGCGCGTTTCCTTCCTCTTATGCTTTTTTCTATACACGGTTCAGTCACCGCCCGCGTATGATGTTACGGCGGTGATATTTATAGAGAGTGAAGTGGCGCACACGGGGTTCGAGGGTGCAATAGAAAGGAGGCGTCGTCCTGTTTGCAGGTGCTGGGAAGATAATCCTCCCCGTTGGAGGCGGGATTAGACCGCTGGCTAGAGAGTATAGAATCGATATGAGCACAAAACCAGGCTCGACCTCCCATTGTCCGCGTTCGTTGCAGCCGGCTGGGATGGAACGGCCGCTGGTAGCCGTTGTTGCCATGGTGGTCGGGGTTGAGGCTGCTACCGAGACCTGCGAGAGGCTGATCATTGCAGCGTTGTTTGTTTTATCGTATCGGGAACGCCGCCTTTTGCATATTTCACAAGCAGGCTCGCCCCATTCGTTGTTCGTGACGGTGCTACGTTGTGTGCTAGATTTGCCGTGCTGGCACTCAAGCTTTGCCGTTTCGCGGTTGCTTGCCGGCGACTTTTGTCATCCGTTTGTCCCCCGTCTCTTACGGCAGCATGCGGGATCCCAATCCAACCGTTGTCTCCATTGTTTTTTGTTCACCAAAGACTCCTCTCGCACCACAGGCGAGTAAATCTGCCCTTCTGACGAAGCGCACGGGAACCCCATTTGCCCAAATTTACCTTGTAGGTTGCCTAATGTGTTTCCGTTTCCCGTATTGCTTCCATATTTCCTATGTACTTTCCCCCAGCCTTTTTGGCGGGAGGCCTGCATCTGAGTTAAAATGATGGCTGGCTACAAGGCCGACATGGTGTCCTTTTTTTTTTTTAATTTATTTTTTTTTTATAAAGAAAAAGTCCACATGGTCAAAATATCCTTCGATACGGAAGAGGACATTTTGAGTTGTAACAGCGGCACGTTTTGGAATATATTCGCCAGGTTTGACACATGGAAGCTCGCATTCCCATTAATACAATGAATGAGCATTTGGGCAGAGGGACATATCATATGGGAGGCATGTTATTCGCGATATAAAATAGTATGAAAACGTTTCTGGTTCAATTATGGCCTTTTCCACACCATCTATTTTAGTTTAGTTTCCACGAGCTCCTGATAGGGTGCCGTAAGGAAAGGATACTCGCAACTGATAAAATAAAAAACAACCGGCACCCTCCAACTTTGACTCAACCTCGTGCACATTGTCTCCCGTCTGGAAAGGGGAACGTCACGGACCAAATCGGAACAAAACCACCCACGTTCTTCTTCTTCTTCTTCTTCTTCTTCTTCTTCTTCTTCTTCTTCTTCTTCTTCTTCTTCTTCTTCTTCTTCTTCTTCTTCTTCTTCTTCTTCTTCTTCTCCTCCCACATATGGATGACTGACAGATCCCAAAAGCTGCTTGCTTCCTAGGGGGTTTCCCTCGTCGAGACATTGAAGAAGGCCTTCTTCACTCAGGCCTCCCATACCGCATGCACAGGGAACAACCAGGTCAGGCCAGAACAAGTAACTGGGTGGAGAAGAAGCACAGGGACTTTCCCCGACAGCTCCCTCGTTGAATCTCCCGATTTCACTTTTCGGCATTGGTTGGCGTTAGGGTCTCTGACCTTCTCCCCCTCTATTGGGATTTCACATATATCCAGCGGCGTGGTGTCCATAGCGTCGGCAGAGCACTGAGCATCAGCGTTGGGCGAATCCCACAATTAATCAGTAAAAGGTAAAGATACACTTGCTTGCCAGTCGCGTCAGGTTGCTAGTACATTTCGCCATCACAGTCTCACTACCCTCTCGGAATCCAACTCGGACAAGGAGCTCAACCACAACCGCAGATCCTTAGTTCGCCCAGCCCCGCAGCTTCCACCCCATCACTCTATCATCTCAAGAAACCTCGAGTCCCTGACCGGGCTCCCCGCCTTGGTCGTCCTGGCCGGGTCCCGGATCACAGGCGGGAGCGGCAGGCCCCCGCCGGTACTGAAGTGGTCCCTTGCCAACACAAAGTTGTCCCCGCCGCTCGCCCCTGCGCCGCCGCTGCTGCTGCTGCTCAGGCTGCTCGTGTTGTTACTGCTTGCGAGGCTGGTGACGCTGCCGCCCGTGGCTGCCGCTGTCGGGGCACCCCCGGCGGTTGGCGAGGTGGCCGTAGTCGTCCTCGATACCGTCACGCCGCCGACGCCCGCGTCCTGCTCCCCGCGCCCGGCTAGCGCCACCTCCCTCATGCTCTCGGTCCCGGGCTGGTCGCCAGCACCGAGGCTGGATAGCGAGCTGCCGGAGCCGGCCCGCCGTTGCTGCGCCGCGGACGATGCAGTCCCGGCGACAGCACCAGAGAGCGCCACCCCGCCGATGAAGCTGCCCTTCTTGCCGGTATCGGCGACAAACGAGCCCGCCTCCGCCGACGACCTGGACCGTCCCCGAAAGCGCGACTTGAGCCACATTCTCATCTTGGCGGTCGGTGACGCGGCCGAGTCCTCTGCGACTGCCGTCGTTGGTGATGTCCCCGAAGCTGATGGGGCAGACGTCGGCCGGCCCTCTGCTTCCTTTTCCTTGCCTCTCTCTTTGTCCTTGGAGTTCGGGTTCAGCATTCCAGGGAGACGCAGGCTGAGGCTCTGGAGAGCCCTTGATGGCTTTTTCCTCAGCTCGTGGGAACGTTTCTGGGCGAGGGGTGCGGAGGTGCTTGGCGCTAGTGGTGGTGATTCGGGGTCTCGTGCCAGGTCAGAATGCTTCCCCGTGACCGCGCTAGCCTCCTTGGGAAACCTGCCGCCCTCCTTAGCCAGTCGCTTCTGCTCGAGCTTGGCCTCTTTTTCGAGCTGTTTCCTGGCTCTCTCTTCTTGCCTAATCTCCTCTCTGCGGGCCTTTTCTTGCCCCTTTTGCTGGCCTGGGAATGATTGTGCGTGTCAGCAAGGGGATGCCAGGAAGCCTAGGAAGTAGTAACGAGGAAGACGGTAAAGTGACGTACCTTTGAGCTTCTCTAGATTTTCCTTGATCTCCCTCTCCTGGGCCCTCTTCCCCTCGGCCTCGGCTCGTTTCCTGTCATCCTCTGCTCTGAGGGCCGCGAGCCTCTCCATCTCTTTCTCAGCCTTGTCGTTAATCTCGTCCAAGAACGGCTGCACCCTCCGGGCAGCGATCTCGTCAATCTCGGTCTGGTCCATGAACTTGCCGCCCCCGATATCGATCTTTCCGGCATTACTGCCACTCCGGGTGTCGGCCAAATTCGACTCAAGCTTAGGCTTAGCGGTAGGGCCAGGCACGGGTGTTAAGGCCGGGGACGAGGCAGAAGCAGAACCACCGGCCGTCCGAGCTAAAGCAGCTGCGTGGGCCTTGGCTTCCCATTCACCAAGCAGCGAAGGGGGAATCTTGCCCGAATCAGCCAGCACCTTGCGGTCGATGCCCTCGAGCTGCACCTTGACGTTGCGCCGCGCCGCAGCAAGCAGTGCCTCGCGGTCCCGCTGGCGCTTCTCGTCATAGGTGAGACCGGGGCTGTCCCCAACAGCGGGGTCACCCGACCTGTCGGCGAGCATCGACCTCGCCTTCCTGCGCCGCCGTTCCCGCCTGGATTCGGCACCAGCACCTCCAAAGCCGCCGAAGCCAACAACCGGCATCACGGCTCCGTCACTCGATGATCTGCGCCGAAGCTTCCCGCTGATCGTGAACCGCGGGTAACTGTAATACGAGGGCGACGCTCCCACGCCACCATAGTACTCCCAGTAGTTGCGAGACAGGTTGTGCTCATATTGCAGCTTGGACAGCCGCTCTTGCGCGAGCTTGTAGGCGGCATCCTGCAAGTTGGTAAACTGCATGGGAGCTTCTTTCGGCGGGGGAGAGCCGTGCGGGGAGTCGACCTGCTCCGCTACCTTTGCCGCAGTCGCGTCCGCCATCTTTTGCTTCTCTTGCTGTTGGCTGTACATCCTCTTGGCCATGGCTACGGCGGAGGCGTGCAGTACGTCTGCGCGTTTCTGGTCATCCACCTCGAGCCGCACCGGCGGTTGCGACGTAAACATCTGCCGGTCCATGGTGGTGTAGGGCCCGGTGCCGCCCACGACGCCACCACTCGCAGACGCGGCCCGTCCGTGATGCGCCGTAGTCGCTGCCGTAAGGGCGTTTGGGGTGGTGTTCGGCTCGCCGGCAGGAGCGGTACCGATAACAGGGCTACTGCTGATTCCTAGACCACTCTTGTGCACTCGTTCTGTCGGACTCGACACGGCGCGAGGCCTCCCCATGCCAGCACCTGCGGCCGATGCGGCCATGGCGTCCTTGGCGGCGCGCAGCGAGCCTCTACTCCTCGTCGTCATCAAAGATGGCTCCGAAGGCGCAGCTCGGAGTCTCACCGAATTGGCTCTGAATGCTTGATTTGCGGCCGAGCTTCCCCAAGTTGAGGGCGAGGCCGGACCCTGCGATAGAGCAGGGGAGCCCATTGTGACGGGACTGCCTACGCTGCCACTATCCTGCTGACTCCTGGCTAGTCCGCCGGCGGCCGCGAGGACGGCAGCCCTCGAGACAATATCGTTCCTATCGTCCGTCCGTGTGGTCCGGCGGTCCTTGTTCGCGAGCTGGGCGGCAGCGGAGGCTGGCGAAGCTAGGCTGCCGCTACTTTTCGGTCTGTGGGCGAGGGTGGGGTTGGCTGTGCTGCTGCTAGGAGACTGCTGCGTACCCGACGAGGGCTCCACAGGGGATGATGAGGCTGGGGATGCGACGGGCCTCTGGGTCGCCCAGCCAAGAGTCGCCGCGGCGCTGGCGGCAGTATTATCCTGGCGGAGTCCGAGAGAGGGGAAGGACGGTAGGTCGCGAGGCTCGGCGTACTTTAGACGTCCCGACGACGTCGTACCTATAAGGGTGTCAGCACGCGCCCTCGACAGTATGGGAGGCGTGTACGTGGTTGCGGCACGCGACCAAGTAAGCGAGCGACGATGGCCAAAAGAGGTGTCGTGGACTGTGAGGAGGGCTGACTTGGGATCTTCGAGCCGACATACCTCCTGGTCCTGGTGGGGCTTGCGCCGCGATGCGCGTGGACTGCATCGTGATTCGACGATGGGCCTGGGCGGGCCGCGGGGATCCTGGTAAGTCAAGCGGCGCCGCACTGTCCGTTTTGCAGCAGGGGAAGGAGAAGAGCAAAGGCAAATTATCGGATAGGGCAGGCGGCGGCTCTGTGCAGTAGGGCGCAGGCAACAGAGGCGGACTTGGGGCCTGCCTAGAGTGCAGTCGAAGGCATCACCAGAGTGCGCGCACAGCTCACGCAGCGCACTGGAACCAAAGGGCTGTGGTTGGGACGGCGGCGACGTATAAAGACAGGATACGTCTATCGTCTGGCCTGGTGGCCAGATTCGTACCCTCTCGGCGCACGGCAATGACGAACGCGACAACCAGGAGATCGGCGCACGGTAGGGTTGTGTCTATGAATAGGGGTGTGGGGAGGACTGCTCGGTGCGACTCTGCTCATGCAGCCGTGGCTGGACCAGAAAAAATTAGGTGGCAGTAGGATGGTCTAGGGCGTGCATTGGGGGAAGGGGGAGGCTGCGTGCTTGGGCTGGCCTAGTGGTGGTGAGGTGTGGTTGCAGTTGTGCTCGCGAATATCAGGGTCGAGATGATGAGGGGAGATGGAAGCGGAGACGTGACGTATAGCTGCTGTCGCGGCGACTTTGTGTGAGTGAGAAGTACAGTGAGAAAAGGACATCGTGAGCGGGAGTGCAACGCAGTAATTGCAATGACGACGCTCTCCTCAATCGAAATCACCCCAACCCTCCTCTTTCTCCTGTCTCATCCAGTCTCAGTCCACCACCCCGCGCGTGGCTGCGCCGTCCGCGAACGGACTTGGCGCTCACTGCTGACCGAACAAAGAGACGGACGCTCTCCAGAGCGCGAAAAGGCGCCAAGGGGAAGAAGACCCGTCCAGAGCAACCGCGGCCCAGCCCCCAACCATCTACGTCATCGTGCGAGAGCGCTGCTGTTGGTTGGAGAAGGGGGATGGAGCCCTCGATTGCGGGCTGGGCTCCACTATTTGTGTCCCCGTGCCCCGACATCCCCTCCAATGTGGGGTTCGCTAGAGCATGGATGCGGATGCGAACGAAGGCTGAAGCTGGAAGGCACTGGCGCCCGCCATTCTCCTTTCGGCACTGCGCAAAAAACCTCCGTCAGCCGGGAATCAATAGTTCTCCCGTTTTGGGCACCATTGTGAAGGACAGGACTCTAGACTGGAGATATGACTCGGCAAGCGTGCGGTGAGGAACAGCAGATCTCCCGCCCGAAGGGTCTGGTGAGAGCGTGCCTGCCCGCCCACACATGTCAAGATCCAGTACACCCCGGCACCGCAAGGCGCCTAGGATTGGGCGTCGAAATCTCGTGTTTGGCGTTATGCATATCCAGCAATCTTTCTGATTGGAGACAGCAGACGGTTTCAGTCTCCAGAGCCCCGGTATCAAAGGCAGGTTAAGCTAGCTTCTCACTTGCATTACATATACGCAGCACAATCTACTGGAGGGCGCGAGGGCAGATACATGTGCATCCACTCAGCTCTACAGGGAACAGGGCCTAGCCAGAGGCTGAGAACCACGGGACACAACCGGAAGCGCCGGGGAAATCCCTTTCAGGGGGAAGGCTGCGGCTGTGAGGGGCTGCAGGTTGGCCTTGCCCCAAAAAAGAAAAATTAGTTAGGGCGCTAATGCCTGCCTGTCCGCGTTTGCTTTTCGTTTTTGATACGAGCGTTTGCCACTCTCTTTTTGTTCACCCGAGCCGCCGTGTCCGAGAACGACATCCGTTACCCCGCTTGCCCATCTGCGGTCCCTTGCCTAGGTTGCGATGACAGACCAACAGCTTATTATGCTCGAGAATTTATGTGTGGCCCAAGTTTATGCATTTTATGTATATGCCGTCGAATTTGTCCAGTGGGGCGTCCGGGTCAGGGGCCGTCCGTTGGTTGGGGTTGGATTCAGCGCGCTTCGATGTGACGGCATGGAGGGGCGGGACCTCAGCTGAATCCGGCCGCTTGGACGCATTGGCCCAAACCAACGCGACCACACTGCATCCAAAACAATCCGAATTTCCAAGTTTTTTTTTTTTTTTTTTTTTTTTTTCTTCACCTTTGTCTCGACATTTCAAATTCCTTGCTTCCTTGCTTAGGTTGACAGGCACGAGAACGAGACGCTGTCGTCGCAAACACCTACTACCTCCACCTACCCACACCCGCTTTGAAGCGTCGCATCGGCCCGTTCGGCCGTCGATACATCCACTCGCAAAGCAACCAACCTGTTCTCCGGATGTCAACCTGGCCAGGGCACGAGCCGCTCTGACAGCTTGTTTTCGTCGTCGTTCGTTCCCGCCGAGACCCCCTCAACCGTGTGTAGCTGCCGTTGCTGCAAGTGGCGAGACAACCACCACCTTGCCGACGATGCATGTCTCTCCAATGTTCGATCCTCCGACGTTCGATTCTCCAATGTTCGATAATATCATCAACTTTCGGGACGTCGGCAAGACAATCAATAATTACCTTGGTCAAAAGTACGCAAAACCATAAAGTACAGAGTGCAGATCGTTGTGTGATACATGTAGCATGGGACAGACCCAGGAGATGAAGCAACCGCGGACGGGGGGGAAGGAAACATTGTTGACCAGGGCGATTACCTTGTTTTTGTTTATCCGGCCAGGCTTATTCGAGAAGGGCTCTTGTTCAGGTCCGCCCGTCCAGGTAAGCATAATCAAGATTTTTATTTTACCTTGCATAAAAAGTCTAGATCTCGGGGTTGTGGCAAAGGTACTGCTGCTGCTGCGCCTTTGATGCTTTCCTGATGCTCGATGCCGCATGGAGCTAACTGAGAGTCGGGCCGTCTTTGTAATTACGCCGAGAAGACGATGCGTCACTACGCGATAGGAAGATACTGCGCGATGATCTGCGCATCAAGACCGTGATGGACCTGAGGACAAAGTATGAATTTCCGCCCTTCCTTTGTTATTCCAAAGCTCATGTCAAAAACGCACTTACAACAGGACGGAACACCTCAACCAAGCCAAAAAGCGCGATGCCTGCCTCAAGATCCCCGCCCTCGTCCAGTCCAACGAGGCCCTGGCCCAGCCGGTCAAGATCCCAGACCTGTCGTATCTGGAGATCCGGATCACGGGCAGGGCGTTTGAGAGGCACCTCCTGAGCCAATTGTCATGGCTGAGCTTTATGTAAGCTTGCGACCTGTGGTTTCCTATTTTGGCATGTCATCACATTTGCTAACCCATTAGTATCTCAGCAACCTCATCCTCCTCTTCCTCCTCGGCTTACGCATGAAGGCCATCGCCATTCTCGGCCGGGAGGTCATGCTCCCGCGAGGCCTAACCGGGATCGCGATCGACACGCTGGATCATTCCAAAGGAGAAGTCGCAGAGGTGTGTATCGAGCATCTTGTTCTACTATTATCAGCTTTTGCAGCTGTATAAAAAACCGCCGTCACCAGAACACTGTTCAAAACTGACATATACCCCCGTCCCGTAAAGGCCCTCCACTCCTTGCTCAAGCCCGCCGCCCTCCCGATGATGGTCCACTGCACTCAGGGCAAGGATCGGACCGGTCTCGTCGTGACCCTGATCCTCATGATCCTCGGCGTGCCGCTTCCGGCGGTCGATTACGACTATGCGCTTTCCGACGAAGGCTTGGTTTCGGAGCGCGAGGCTCGCCTGGTTGAGATCCACGAAATTGGTCTCAGCGACGCCTTCGCCTTCGTCGATCCGGCTATAAACCGGGCAATCGAGAATCATTTGTGGACAACTTACGGCGGGCTGCACCGCTATCTCGATAGCATCGGCTTCCGAGAAAACCATCGCAGAAGCTTGTGTGAGCTTCTATTGTGCTGATTTTTTCTGCAATCAATGAGGCCACTTCCAGCAAACGTGCGAGGAGGTTGCGAAGATGAGGAATTAGATTCCGTGGGTATCATTGTAGATATGTAGAGGTAGAGCATAAACAACCGCTCTCTATGTAAGAAAAGAAACGAGTTGGTAGATCATGCCGCTCCAACCAATATTGGTTGACCTTGGCAATGGGTTATATCAAATCTTCCTGAACCGTCCCTGCAACCAGCACCGGTACATCTTGAGCTTCCGGGCCCGGTTGACAAGGAGCCTGCGATCAGCCTCAAGAGCTTCAATCTCGAAGAAAGATCGGGCCTCTTGGGGCTGCTCATTGGCGGCGGGCGAGGGCCATTTTTCTTGGGTGGCCTTGCCCTCGTCAGCCGTGGCAGCGGGCGCGGCTTTCCCGCCCGTCCTCCAGATCTCGGCCAACTCGTCCGTCTCGAAAAAGTAGACGCGCGTGCCGTCGCCGCGAATGTAGAAATTCTCCTCGAGATACCGGCCCTTGCGGAACCTGACCTGGGCGAGATCTCCCCTGCCGTAGTCACGGAAGCACACCTCGCCACCGGGCTTGAGCACCCTGTACACATTCTCGACCGCCCTCACCCACTGGGTTGGAGACAAGGCCGAGAAGATGAAGACCATGAGCGCGACGTCCACGGAGCCCTCGGTCAGGCCGGGCGGCAGCTCGTCGCCCGCAACGTCCCAGACGTCGGCATGCATGGTGCCGGCCGCGTTGGCCGCGGCGTAACCGTCGTTGGAACGCATGACCTCGACAGCCTTTTTGGAGAAGTCGCAAGCGTGGATCTTCAGGTGCGGGTTTTTGTTGTCTGCTAAGATGGGAAACGCCGTGTTGCCAGCACCAGCCCCGATCTCTAGCAGAACGAAGGGCCCGGTGTCCTCGGCGACGGCGCGAGCGAGTACTGGGAATTCCGTCTGCAGCCACTTTCTATCCTTGAAGAAGTTGGACGTGTTGTTCTTGTAGAACATGTTCCACCATTTGGCGGGATCAGAATTAAACCTGTCTGTTGTCTCGGTCAGCGGGCTTGTTTCGAGACGTGAGAATGCTATGTGCAGAAGGGCTCAAGAAATCCCAGAACGAGAATGGCATATCAGATAGGGGCGAAATAATGGTCATCATGAATTTCAGATGAACTATACTTTTTTTTATTCAATCATCACTTGCCAGGCGAAGGCTCAAGGGTGGTTGGGCATGTTAGGTTAGGGGTAATGGACAAGGGACAAAGAGAAGGTGCTTACGCTTGTCAAAATCGGAGACCGGCGACTGTCGCTGCAGTTCGTACTGCTGCTCAGCGTACTCCCTGTACGTGTCGTCGGTCTCGACGTGGTCCCAAGCGTTGAACTCGAAGGGGTCGTCGTCCTGGCTCAAGTACCGTGACCCGAACTGGAACGGGTCTGCCCTCTTCTGGTTGTAGTCCGGATCGTGGGAGCGATGAGGAGGCACGGCAGCCCCCTCCTTACTCGCCGCATCCTTGTTTTGGCTGCTCACGTCCAGCGTAGACATGGCGCTTGCCAGGTGCGCGTCGACCTGTGCAGGGGCAGGGGTCGAGTCTGGGACGACGGTCGCCGAGACAGAGGTCTCGTTGGCAGTGTCGTGAGCGGTCATCCTTTCGTTGAGTCTGCGGTCTGGCAGAGCGCCGGCAGAGTGCGACGAGCAATGCGTCGGCCGGCTCTGGATGGCATCGGGCGCAGCCACGGGGTTCGACGAGATCGGGAGAAAATGAAGGAAACAGAAGTTCGCCTGGGTAAAAATTTACTCAGCAGTGGGTGTAGTGGTGGGGCGCAGACGTGGCTTTGAGCCACCGCCACATCTTGATGTCCCCACACCACGGGAGTCAGCATCAGTAACCCTGCATCTCCACGGGTCCACCTGTCAAATATTGATCGAATTCGGCGATCTCGAGTCCGCCTGTCGCATCCACCATGCTGGAAATTGGAAATTGGCGGATGGGCCGGCACAGATCTCGAGACTTCATCTTCACGATGGCAAAAATGCCGCTTTTAACACTAAAATACACTCTTTGAAGGCTTCCATCCTCGGCAGAAATAGCCCGGCGCCAACTGAACATGACATCAGCCGCCGCAGCAATCCTCCCGCTACGGTACACAGCCCGCTGCTCCTCGCACCTTTTCCGCCATAAGCTTACCCGTCTCCCGCCACCACCACCACAACCTCATGGCGCACCGCCGCATGCGCAGCAGCGCGCACGCCGCTTTTTCAGCCTCCCCGGCGGCATAACCGCGCCGGCCCGACCTGCGCATCTCATGGCGTCGCGCCGGCTTCCCTACCCCACCGAAGCGCTGTACGACATCATCGCTGACGTGGACGCCTACGCCTCGTTTCTGCCCTACTGCCAGCGCAGTCGCGTCACGCACTGGAGAGACAGCGCCACATCCGACGGCAGCCGCAGGCGCTCCCCCGCCGCGGGCGACCTCACCGTCGGCTGGGGGCCCGTCACCGAGTCGTACACGAGCCGCCTGTACTGCCTGCCCGGCCGTGTCGTCGAGGCCGTGAGCGGCAAGGGCGCGCCGTCCATCCGCCTGCCCCATGCTGCAGACTACAGTGTCGACGCGCACGGCCGCCCACTGCCGAGGCCGACGGACGGCGGGCTGTTTGAGAGCCTGGTCACCCGCTGGACTGTGACTCCCTCGCCTCCTTCGTTGTCGGGGAGCAGCGATAACTGGGCAGACGTGGAGCTGTCGATCCGGTACCAGTTCGCGAACCCGATGTACCAGCTGGCTACGGGGAGCGTGGCCGACGAGGTTGCGGGGTTGATGGTCGGCGCGTTCGAAAGAAGGGCAAGGGAGCTGCTGGGGTCGATGGCGAGGGCAGCCCCGCCATCTCGGCAGTGACATGGACCCAAGCAACTTTGGACGACAAGGGCGGTGTACGACTAGGAGGAAATAGGACTGGCCTAAACTTGTACATAAAATATGGCGACTCTCATCCGGATATAGACCTGTAGACTTGGGAAAAGATACCCCAGCTCTAGAATATAGACTGCATAAAAAGCGATGAAGGTTAGTTGGTTGGGCCAATGCTTGTCGGGGTACCAATGACATTCACATACTGAACAAGAGACGTGATAGGCAGCTGATAAAATTGGCCTATCAGAAACGCGATATCCCAGCTAACTCCTTGTAAATGTAGATGCCCCAATGTAAATGCAGATGCCCCAGTGTAAATGCAAAAGACCCGAGCAAAAACAAAAACCAAGATGATTTTTTTTTTTTTTTGAAGGCTGGTGCCGGGGAACCGGGCGTGAAGACGTGCTTGCCTTCCTTCTTTCCCGCCTTCTCCATGGCGGCCTTCTGCGCCTTGGCCGCGTCGGGGTTGTAGCCGTCGCTGAACTTGATCTTGTTGATGGTCTCGGGGCCCATGCCCGTGTCCTTCTGGTAGTCTTGCTTGATCAAGTCCTTGGCGCTCATAGCCGCGTTCAGGTCGTTCTTACCTCCTTACGCCCTTTGATGTCCACCTTGCCCCCCTTATTCCGCTGCCCTTACCCTTACTGTTGCCGCCAGCGGGCTTACTGTTGCCGCCAGCGGGCTTACTGTTGCCGCCAGCGGGCTTACTGTTGCCGCCAGCGGGCTTACTGCCGCCAGGGGGCTGGGATTTGGCGCGCTTGGTGAGATCGGAGTCAGCCTCGTCGTCAGCCGAGCCGAAGTCGAAGTCGGCGGAGTCGGTGTGGGCGTCGTCCCGGCGGGTGACCTGGAACAGGGCAGCATCGCCATCGGTGCCGGCGATGTCGCGGGCGGTGATGGCGGTAGAGTCCTGCTGGGGGAAGGGGCGGGCGATGGCCGGGACGGCGAGGGTGAAGAAGATGGCGCTGACGGCAGAGAACTTCATGTTGGGCGGTGGTGGATGGATGAGATGTAGAATAAGGGTGGAGCTGAAATGTGGATGGAAAGATGAAGAAGATTTGAGTGTTTTGGCGGTTGTGAAGATGCGATGATGTGAAGAGATGCTGGATGATTGTGATGATGATGGAAGGTTGATACTCGACATTGACGTCCGGAACCACGACGTTTATATACACACATCGCCCTCATAACGGCATCACCATCAGCATCGGCGTCTACGGAGACGGAGGCACATCACGAAAGCCCAGTAAGCTTCGTCTCCGCGATGAAGCTATTTTTTGCCCTGGTCTCGCCCGAAGCCTCCTCCACTGCTTGTGGGAGTGTTTCTTTCCAGGGGCTTCGCCTCCCTGATGGCCCTATTTTGGCCCAGTAAGCCCATTCTTAGCAAGCAAGATGGCCTCCCTCTGTCTGGGGTTTCTTGATGTGGGCGCTCTCACCGAGGAAGCATCAGACCTAGGGTTATGGCTGGCCTCGCAGATCCTTGCCTTCAGGAGCTTCGTTATCCAGCAGCGTAGCGATGAGGCTGCTCTGCCTCAGAGGCTTCCTTGCCGGGAGATCTAGCGCGGACAATGTACGCCAAGGGATTATTATTGTTATGTGAGATGATCCAAGGTTGGGATGGGCATCCTGCGGCCGCCTTAATGTGGGAATAGTAAGATCAGGCCAGCAGGGCCAGAGAGAGTAGGTGGGGCAAGGACCCGCGCTTAATGCTGCGCCGTGTGGCCATGCCCAGATTGACGGCGATAGAAGGGGCCTAACCGGACCTGAGCACACACCCACCTCGCATTCAGGATTAGTGGCCTTGGCGCCTCAGTGTGCTATAGCCGCGCAGGACACAGCCAGATGATGACTTGGATGAGGGTTCACTTTTCCCAAGATGCATGAACCCAAACCAGTACCTACCTTACACGCCGATTCCATCACGGCAATCGGCCGGATCCAAAGGAAGCAGGAATACCTGATCACAATGCCTACCTTCGACTTTCGCAGCCTTCCCACGGAGCTCCGCGAGCAGATCGTCCAATTTGCTATTCAGACGAGGACATTCAAGAGGGCCCTTAGGCTGAGGTTCGTCAGCAGTAAGTCATGGCCGCTCTTCTCGAATGCGTTCCGTACTAAATATGGTCACAGGGGTATGGCTGGCGCTGGTGGAGCATGACATGTTTCGTACCCATTTACTGGATCAGGCCGTCCAGGCCGCCCTGGACGAACAGCATAGCGGAATGGACCACCTCTACGACGGCGAGAACGCGATTCCCCATAGCCCAAGGGGGCGGGACACACCTTGGCTGAGTTTCCTCAAGCGCTACGTCGTCCACTGCGTCCTCACCAGGCCGAACATCACCCCCAAGTGCCCGGAAACGCTGCTTCACCGCGCCGCCGCCCGCCTTGCCGAGCTCCTCGGCGAAAGTAGCGAGGACGCGGTGGGCAGGCACATGGCACTCGTCTGTCAGGTGGCGTTCTGGGACCTCTTATGCCCTGGTGGGTTCCGTATAGAAACGGGTTACAGCCCCAACGCCTACATCACCTCCCCCTTCAAGCCAGCCTACCACAACCAAGGGGATGCTTCGCTAAAGGAGCTACTTCTCGGGGTGGCCATTCATTTGCGCAACGTGCAGCTGGCTAATAAGATATACTCAATGGACCCTAGGGAGTTGTGGGACGTGGAGCTGTGCGAAGAGATTTACGCCGCGCGGCCTAGAGATCTGAGTGGTACGCTGGGGGCGATACAGGCGAGGGAGGAGGGTCGGGCAGCGTGCGCGGCGTCATACGGCGGTCGAGACGTGTTCCTGCTGGTCAACGCGAGGTAGTTTGGCTTGGAGTCGGAGGTGGATATCCGACGAGAGTACAGCGCCGATGCACTCATGGAATGCTTGCTGCAAGCGTCGACCCATGGCGGCGACGCGGAAGTCATGCACCTCTTGCTCGACGCCGGGGAGCCTTGGCAGTTAGACCAACCTGAGGCCTGGTCCCACCACATGCTCCGGGGCGCGCTGGTTCACGCCTCGACGCCAGAGATACTGGAACGTCTGGTCCGGCTGGCAGGCCCGGGCTTTTCGCTACAGAGCAGCACCAACCACTTCTTGGCGGACGGCAGCACCTGCTCCTGGGCCACGCCCATGGCCGGCCGTCTGGACCACCACGCCGCCACCGGCAACACGGCCATGGTGCGGTACCTCATCGACCAGCACGGCGCCGCCGCCTTCCTCAACAACCCGGACCAGGCCTCGTTGCCGGCCCACCCCACGACGGAGACGGCAGCCGCCGACCTGAGAGCCCACGGCTGGCTGAGCCCCTCCTACCGCTCCCTGCGACCCCGGGCGGAACGGCACGGGACAGAGCACAGGCCGCTGCTGCGCGCCGTCGAGGCCGGCGCCGACGACACGGTGACGCTACTACTGGACCGCGGCGCCGACCCCAACGCGCACCTCGTGGGCGTCACGCCGCTGAATGAGGCGGTGCGGCGCTGCAAACCTGCGCATCGCGCGCCTGTTGCTGCAGCGCGGCGCCGACCCCAACCTCGGCACGCCGCCGCCCGTCGCGCTAGCCGTCGCGGCCGAGGACACGGCCATGCTCGCGCTGCTGCTGGACGCGGGCGCCGTCGTCGACACGCCCGAGACGGGCGGCTGGGCCGCGGCGCTGGCCCGGCGCGACGGGCTCGAGTCTATGCTCGACGTGCTCGAGGGCCTCGGCGTCGAGCGCGATGCGGCGTGGCACCACGTGCCGTCGCTGGAGGAGTTTGTAATGGGCGACAAGTACTTTGGGCTGCTATGTTGGCCACCCCTCGGAATGCGGTGAAGAGTTCCTTTGATGAAACCTGGAGAGAAGAGGCTGATGCGTGGGTAGGTTCGAAAAAAAAAAAAAAAAAATCTGATAGGGTTGGCTTCCTGTTTAGTACCACTTGATATTGAGTACAGTAGCAACGATTTTACCTGTCTAGTTTCAATTCCTATCCCAGGGCTTGTTACAAACAGGCCTTCTGCTCCTAGGAAAGGGCACCTAGGGGCGGTACTGAGCAGTGCTGGGTGCAAGGTCGCCTTGCACTGGCCTGGGGACGGTCTCGGTAACAGAGGTCTAGATTGCTTGCCCAAAGTGGATGCCTTGGAGTTAATTTTGGTCGATTGATGCCGACCGCACTTACCATGTCCCCACTTGACCATATCACGCGACCCTCTAAGTGTTCCCAGCCGAACGGGGTGAGCTGCCTTGGGCGTGGGCTTCCTAGCCCACACCCGTGTGCCACCCTGTGCTCTTAACTAGCCTACTCCGTGCTGTTAACCATCAATCCTTAGGTCTTCCTAGATCCCTAATTCCTGCTTTCGTTCAGGACAATAAAAAGCACCTCGTGCCTCGCCTAATCCATCCCCGACTTATTCTCTTTAACGTCTAGCAGATGATCCCGATTATACGTTTTGTATATACATATTCACCCCTTTCGACTTTTACAAGCCATGGGGAATAACCGCGAATCTAGATACAAATGTGATAAAATCCGTACTTTCAACACGACTGTTGTTATATATAACCTGGTGAAAAAGACCCTTTCGACCTAGTTTCGATTCCGCATCGTGTATAAGTTAGGGGTATAATATGCACCACTATACCTCCGAATAATCCGGACTATATGAAACCATTTACTAATTAAAATAGCGGCCCCAAATAAGAAATAAATAAACCAACGCAACCCTTTAAAAAGCGTTTTTTTTTTTTTTTTTTTTTTTTTTTTTTTTTTTTTTTCCTTTATTTTGTTTCTTTATGCTTTTTACGATACCTGCCTGAGCGGCCAAAACAAGCTCAAAACACGTTTATGTCACCGTCACACTAGAGCGCGGGTCGGNCGGATACTCACTCATGTTTCTCGTTTCCATTTCTGGCTCTTCTTCTGCTGTTCGCCATCCTCCGCCTCGCCACCCTCACCCGGACTCGCGGCGGCATCCTTGCCCCACAGGTCCAGGAGCGGGAACGGGAAAGCGCCCGCGTAGAGAAAAGTGTCCGTCTTGGAGTCCCACCACAGCGGCTTCTTCTTATCCCTGGCGTACTCCACGATGTACCCCGCCCCTCCGCGCGGGAAACCGCGGCGCGGCGACGTCGGGGGGCCGCCGATGACGGCCTCGGCGATCAGCTCCTCCTTCTTCGTCTTGACATTCCCATCGGCAGCAGCAGCAGCAGCGACATCGTTTTCGCCCTCGTCGGGAGAAACCATACCGAGCGATTTCTCCAACCGCCGAATCTCCTGCTTCAGCTGCGCTTTTGCCGCCCTCCGACGAGGACCGGTCCTCTCGGCCTCGCCGTCGTCGTTGTTGCCGTTGTCGTTGTCATCGATAACATCCTTCTCCTCCTCCCCCGGCTCGGACAAGCGCCTCTGCCTCTTCCTCGACGGGCGCGGCACCGCATCCCACCCGTGTTTGCGGACATCGAGGGAGGCGACGGCGGCGTCGATGTCAGTGGCCTCGGTGGCTGCTGCCGCTGCCGCTGCTGCTGCTGAGGCATCGGCCCGGCGCTTGTCCGCCTCGGCCGTGGCGCGGCAGACCTCGACGTGGGCGTCGCGGATGCGGCGGCGCGCGTCGTTCAACGACCTGGCGATCCGCCTCTCGCCGTGCTGCGAGAGCGGAGGGAACGCCAGGCCGCGACCGTGCGTTGTGGACTTGCCCTGCAGCGTGAGGCTGTGTGCCTCCATCTCGCGGAGGTGCCTCAGCAGCCGGGGGATCCTGCGCCGGGCGCGCCTGGCGAGTCGCTCATACGTGGAAACTTGGTCGTCGCTGTCGCTGTCGCTGCTGCTGCCGCCGCTGCTCTCACTGCTGCTGCCTCTGCTGCTGTTCGAGGAGGGCTCTCGTGTTGTGAGCGCAATGTGGCCCGTCGTGAAGTCGGGGTCGCTTGCAGCCCGGGACCACGACCCAGGCCGGAGGGTCATACGGTGTCCGCGGGCCGCATGGAGCCATTGGAAATTCTCCTGCAGTCGCTGCCAGGCATCCCTGGCAGCCGTCCGATAATGTCCACTCATGCTCGTGGAGCGTTCCGCGCGTGGCTTCAGGTATTCTATCGACCGCAGGTCACGCCTGATCATACGCTCGATCCACAGCTCCTCGGGCGTCTTCTCGTGCCGCGGGGTCTGGTCGTGGCCGCCCAGTATCAAGGGGCCGTACTTGAGAATTATTTCCTTCTCGCTGTACCCCTTGAACGTTTCATTGGGGTCCGGAAATATCCGGGGGGAGGGCCGTTGCCCACGAAGAGGCCTGTCGCCGCCGCTGCCGCCGAACAGCTCCCGTTCATTCACAGCCGGGGATGGCGAGGGGATGGCTTGACTCGTGGGACGCGGACGCGGCTGTGCCGACCAGAGACTCTTGGCGGGCCAGCCTGTGTCGAAGCTGCCGCCAAGCTGCGCGTCCGCGGGAGTGGGCGAGATTGCCTGGTGGGGCGCCTCTTGCGCCTCGTCAGCCTCGTGTGCCATGATCGAAGAAGACGCGCTATTTTGTGCTCGAGGGTGTGTCAAGTTGGGATTCAGAAGTTTTGGTTGGCACCTAGGTAATACAGAAGGGGCCCCCATCTTGGTCACTCAATCCAACCGACGGCACTTATAGCTCTTGACCAACGCCACACTAAATCGGCTCCGGTGTGCGACGGCTGTTCAGGACAAAGAACATTGAGGGAGCCACCTATGTACCTCCTGACCGGATCCGGGAGCCCAAGAAAGGAACCGATAAACGCGCGGCCAGACGATAAAAGGTGACGTGCTTCCGACGCCCTAGCACTCCGGGTGCTCTCCTTTATTGCTGTCCACTTGCGGCCAGTCATATGCAATGTCCATGCTGCGCATTACAAGCTATCAGAGGGATGTCGCTCAAAGGGCACAACCGAGGGGCAAATGGTAGCCCTGGGAAGCATGGCTTTTGAGGCGTCTGACATAAAACTAAACTGATCAAACGCTTCATCAAAGCATATTCTCAAATCGTTGGAGGAAAAAATGTATTAATCGGTAGTAATGGAATGACTCCACCGACGGGTGGAAAGCAAAGAACCAGATGGCCAAGCAAATCTCGGGGTTCCAAGAAACAAAGAAAACAGACCTTCTGAAGTAGGGCCAGTTCAGAAGGAAAAACGGAGGGGAAGAGGTGGAAACGAGTCAAGGAAGAGTTCAAAAAATGTTCGAGGGAAAGAATAAGAATATGAGATAGCCCCTCCCAGGGTGATAACCTTGTATTGAAAAAGTACCTACCTCTAGTCTAGCTGTAGGGATCAAGCCAACCGCAACATGGAATCGGCCTGGCAATCCTGACCTAGGAAGCCAGCCTTGAATTGTCTCATTCCCGACAGATAGGTCACGGGAGCAACAGGGAGAGCAAGATGCCCTCCCTCGGTGTCAAGAAGAGTCCGGTGTGGACCAGATCATGACTTCCATTCCAGAGGACCCCGCCCGGCCTTTGCGGATGAGCCGGGGAAGCATCGATAATCGGCTAATGCTGACGCCGAATGTGAGCGAATCTCTCTTGGAACGGGAAGAGTATCGAGGTATAGGAATGAAAAAGAGAAAGTATTAAAAGACGACGGCGAATGCCCTCCGTCTGCAGCCTTTGCGGAAGGGATGCCGGGCTTCTAGCCGTGATCGCACTGTACCACTTGGTAACAAAGCCATGGGTGCAAGGTGCAGAGATCGAGTCGCATTCCAACTTTGTTCTGAATGGAAAAAGAGTAGACCCTGTTGGTCGAGTTTAGCGCCAAGGCTAGGCAGTTTTCAGCCCCCGCTTCTGTCAGTAAATCTTGCTCGCTTCTCGTCTGTATATAAAAATACTTTACCTGTCACCAGCTCTTGGGGTGGCCTGGGGTGGTCGTCTGCGTATGTGAAAGTCTCACATGACGCATTTTCCGTGCTTCGACCCGCAGCTCGCCCAGATGTCGGTAGTGCTGAGGGCAACTCGCCGAGTTTGGATGAAAACTCGCCCCTCCTAGCTGGGGCCTTCGGAGATGATCAAGAACCGCGCCAGACAAGGCAGCATTTGGGCATGCATCCTCAGTCCTCCGCCGTCGATTACGCCTGTCGCTATCATGGGGCTGATTCGTCTGATGAATGCCGTCATTTCTGTCGTCACCTTGGGCGAGGTTCAAGGGTTGGGCAAGGCGTGTGCTGACGTTCACGGAAGCAAGGCGAAATTGCGAGCGCTTTATGGCTGAAAAGAGTCCTCGAAACTGATGATGCTGGCGAGAACAAGTGCGACAGCTATGCCTCTGCAGGTCCGCCGACAGAGCATTGGTGGCTACGCGGATGCCCCATTCTAACCCCTCTTTGCTGCTCAGTGCTCTCCCGTTTTGTTGCTTGAAGATGGTGCCAAGAGAAGAATCGAGAAAAACGGTCCTAGTAGCCGAAGACGACGAGATAGAAAGATATAATCGTACAGTTAGGTCCCTTGTTTTGTGTTTTTCTTGATGTAGTTGACGGGCTCTGCTGCATCGCCGCCTCGCTAACCGACGATTGATCTCCGATATCCGATTTCCGCGTGAACAATCCAAATGGGTTGAAGGGTGATGAGGCGGGGTGCCTCCAAGATCGCCTGCTGACCAGTTTCGTGTATTCCGCCGTGTTTTTGTTGCATTAAAGGGAGATAGAAGAGAGAGAGGGAGAGGAGGGTGACTGGGGTATCCGCCAGCAAGAATGACGACCGTTTGCGACAAGCCGTCCGTGAGCAAGGAAGCAAGTGGCAAGGCGACCAGATCGGGCTTCTTCTTGTGGTCGAAATCAAGCAAAACGAAATAAATGAAAACTCAGTTGGTGGTGAGGTGACGAGGAAGCCGCTGACGAGGAAGCTTGTCGCAAGAAGTCGAATAACTCCAGAAGGCATCCTTTGGATATCTGATTTGCCCCCTTTGCGCCGCGGTACAAACATAAGAAAAGTGTTCCTACATTAAGTTAAATTGTCGATGTCTTGATGGTCACCAGCGCTGGAACCCGGACCTTAGCGGCGGTCAGATCCTGCAAAGATGTCTTGACTGTCAGTCGTGTGCGCCCGAGGCATGAGCGGTGGTGCGGAAAGATGTACCGTAGGGATCGCGGGAATCGCCGCGAGGGCCATCGTATCCGCCAGCCGGGGGAGGATCACGGGAGCGCGGGCCATCGCGGTCACGATCGAAGCGCTCGCGCTCGCGGTCCACGGGCGGGCGCCTATCGTCACGGGGACCACCGAAGCGGTCGCGCTCGTCGCGGTAACGATCAGATCGGTATCCGTCATCGCGGTCGCGACGACCGTAGCCACGGTCCTCACGAGGAGGCGGACCACCGTTGCGGTCGTAGCCACGGTCATCGCGGTAGCTGCCGCCACCACCACGAGGCTCGCGGTCATCGTAGCGGCGATCGTAGCCGCGGTACCGGTAGGGGTCGTCGCGACCACCGTAGCCTCCACCACCACGACGACGATCATCGAAACGGCCGCCGCGGCCGCCACCACGCTCGCCCTCTAGGTCGACGAGAGAAGGAAAATATCAGCCCACGATGTCCGACTTTACTCGACGGCAACCGTCGCACTAAAGAGTGTCTCTTGGAGAAACTGAAGGGGGTGATCATGTAATCTTACCTCGCTTCGGCGGGCCGAAGTACTTGCCCGGGGTGGGCGTGCGCGGGCGGTTGCGGCGGGCCTTCTCAATGCTGAGCGTGCGGCCCTCGATCACCTCACCCTGCAGCCCCTCAATGGCAGCGTCGGCCTGCTCCGTGAGGACCATCTTGACGAAGCCGAAGCCACGCGACTCCTGAGTGTGGGGATCGCGCATGATCTGGCACTTCTCGACCTCTCCATACTTCTCGAACATGCGTGTGACCTCGGCCTCAACGAGGCGCGGGTGAATGCCAGTGACGAAAAGGTTGGAGCCTGGGTTGTAGGCACCAGCCGACTCCTTGCGGTCGTCATCATCCTTGGGGATCGAGCTATTGTGAGGCGAGGATGAGGGTGATGTTAGCCGCGAGTCGCAAGGACAAGCCGTAGGCGAGAGTGGCGGCAACAGAGCCCAATACGCTCTGGAGAACATGAGGCGTCTGCGGCAAGGTAATGGTCATGGTGTAAGTGCTGAATGAGGTCAAGACTTGCCGATCGCCATTGCTGGGAGAAGCCGAGCGGCGGCGTTCGACCACGTCGTCATTGCGAGGCGAAGCACTGCGGCGATCGTCGTAGTTGCGAGGAGGCTCGTCTGTGCGTTGGAAGAGAGTCAGAATACAAGTCGTCAATCGGGGCGCACGTGCTGCTGCGAGAAGTGGTGTCGCAAATGATTGACGAGCACGGCGATGGTTTTTGCCAAATCGCGCGACGCGTCCCGGAGCAGGTGAGGAAGACGTGACGACGATGTGAGGATGATTTTGGTGGACGGTCGATTGCTTCTCGGTGCGAAACGCGTGATGAGAAGAAGAAAAAAAAAATGCTAGATTGAAAAGTACATACCCTCGAAACGGTCGCCATTCGCGGCTTCGTAGTCCATCGAAGTGGTGGCCATGATTGCGTGAGACGCGTATCCAGTCGTCTTTCTGTCTTTCTGTCTGTGTTTCTTGAAGACGGGATCGCGGCTCGTCGTCGCGCGCTGTCTCTGTATCTGGCAGCGAGGCGAGGTTGCTGAGGCTTTCGTTTGTAGCAGATGGAGCAAACCAAACTTGTGCCAGAGCCGCAGGCGAGAAGACAAGAATGAGGAGCCTGCAAAGTGGAGACGGCTTAGCTAAGACGTCCAAGAGGGCCCAGCGGGCAGGCCGAGCGAGCGATTGACTCTAGATTCAATGCGAAAGTGCCCGGTCGGGGAGGGGAGCGTTTTCTCTTAAAATGTGGGTAATTATCAGGTACACACCTCGAGGACCCGGATCGATGGAACCACGATGTTTGGGTTGGCGACGGGGAGAGTTATTGGGGCTCGGAAAAGCGTTGGGGAAACGGAGGCGGAAGGGAGAAAAGGACAGAACAGCCCTAGACGGTGTGCACAAGATTCTTGTGCGCGCGGTCCCTTTTTTTTTTTTTTTTTTTTTTTTTTCCTTCCGTGAGGCTGTTGTTTTGCCTAGGATCAAAAGAAAAGAAAAGAAAAAAAGGAGTAATTATAGCACAGAGGCTGCCGCATGAGGACTAGGCTTGCCTCGCTAATTTGAAGGCAACATCGGATGCGTTTGTTGTCTTCTGGTGCGGTCACAGAACGGGGCTCATCTCGCTCGGCGACGAAAACGGCAAGGCGCTCTGCATCGGGGCTGGTCTGCTCGTGCGCGTATCACCAACCAGGACGCTATCGGCAGGCTGTCGACAAATGACAAATGACAGGCACGGTCCTGCAGGCTTCAACATGGACCCCTGACCATCTCGAGCACGTCACTGGCCCAGAAGACATCCACTGCTGCAGGGCGCAACTGACCGACATGCCAGCCCCCAAGGGCAGCAGCAGCAGTAGCGCCGTTGGCCAGACAGGATCGTCGAATTCCGTGCCACGAAAAGATTCCGGAAAAACTCTTCGCCGTCACACAGCGAGTGTGATGATGGATACGCCACACGACAGCCAGGCGAGGCCAACCAAGCAAGCCCAGGTGGCGAGGATGCATTTGTGCGACAGCAGCGGCGGCGAAGGACAGCTCCCCGCGGTGTCCTGTCGTGTTTCCTGAAAATGTCACGTTCTCGGTCCCCGCGATGCAGTGGCCTCTCTGATCGTCCGTGGGCTGGATCGAGCCTGCGATCGGAACCTGATTGGCCGGCATCATCTGCTACACCTAGGAAGTCTCTGTCGCCCCTTGGCAGTGCTCGACCGGGGAGGTCCGCCCGCACGTGGCCCAAAATCTCGACCACCAAACCCAAATTTGCGTTGCACCAAGCTCCCAGCATAAAAACACCTGCGGATCCCCTCAAACAAGATAGACAACAGATAGAAAAGGAAATATGAATTCCTTATGCGTAGTAAACATACAAGTAAAGTTTTACTAGCAAATTAAAACTGCGTATTGTGAAAGTCGCTCCTTTTGGCAGGTGAAGCAGGTGGTGCAGAGGTGCACGTTTTATTTTGAGCCTTGTGTTCTGATCACGGCGCACAGTGCCTTGAAACCCGCGCCCGGCCCGGTCCCGGATTGTGAAAAGGCTATGGGGCCCCACAGTGTCCCGAGAAAACCCCGCGGCCCCGATGGTTTGGGGTTTGGAGATGATAAAGCCTACCGAGGGCAGAGAGAGAGATCTTGGCAAGGTGGTGGAGTCTCCATGTCTCTCACGCAATTTCACGATACGCTGTATGGCTGCTGGTGCCAAGCCAACCCGACTCATATCCATCAGAACCCGGGGAGCTGGCCAGTGTTACCCAGGTAGTTCCGTAGGGACCGCGGGTACTTCCGAATAACCATATTTATACGTATCGGATCCAATACATCTAGGTTTGCACAAACAACCTAGATCTCGCTCTAGATCATCGCCACTCACCCACCTGCCATTACCAACTGCCCAAGATGCCCCTCACAACGACCTCTGTGTACTTGCCGGCGTCCGAGGCCGTGCAGAGGCTTACCGGCCGGAGGAGCGTCGTGCACAGCACCAAGGGCATTGTGGCGTGCACACAGCCCCTGGCGGCAAAATGCGGCATAGACATACTGAACGCCGGAGGCAACGCGGCTGTAAGTAGTTGCAGCGAACGACCATCTTGAAAGAAAAAAGTGTAACTGACCGTGATGACGCGCATTGTAGGATGCCGCTGTTGCGGTTGGTAAGAACTACAATAACATGATGGCTCTGCTATGGTACATACCGGCTGACAATAACAGCGGCCGGCATGAACATGACGGAGCCGTGCTCGACGGGCATTGGCGGCGACATGTTCTGCCTCTACTACGACGCCGCCTCGAGGAAGGTTTCGGCCCTCAACGGATCCGGGCGTTCGGCGGCCAAGTGCACCCTCGAGGCCGTCCGCAAGTCGCTCGGCCTCCCCGAGGGCGGCAAGTCGGGCCAGATCCCCTCTTCCAGCCCCTACGCCGTCACCGTGCCGGGGGCTGCCGCCGGCTGGGCCGACACCGTGGAGCGTTTCGGGAGCGGGAAGCTGACCCTCGCCCAGATCCTCGCTCCGGCCATCGAGCTGGGCGAGAAGGGCTTTCCCGTGTCTGAAATCACGTCCCGTAACGTAAGTATTATATATCTACTTTTTTTTCTTGTTAAAAAAAGACAAAAAGGCAAAGGTTTAGGATATAATAGTAACCCAAGATGTTTCCAGTGGCGGGGTGCCGAGAAGCGACTGCGCCAAGCATCTCCAAACTTCGCCGAGATGCTCAAGGCAGACCCCGGCGCCCCGGACGGATTTAGAGCCCCGAGGCCAGGCGACATCATCAAGCTGCCCAACCTGGCCCGCACCTTCCGCGCCCTGGCCTACGAGGGCAAGAAGGGCTTCTACACGGGCAGGATAGCCGAGGAGGTGGTCAAGGTCCTCCGGGACCAGGGCGGCCTCCTTGAGCTCGACGACCTCAGGCACCACCTCGACGTGGGCAGCGAGCCCGTCGAGCCCATCTCCATCAGGTTCACCGCCCAGGGCGCCGCCGGCGCCGGCGACGGCGGCAAAGGGGAGCCCGGCGGGCTCGAGGTATGGGAGCACCCGCCCAACGGGCAGGGCATCGTGGCGCTCATGGCGCTCGGCATCATCCAGGAGCTGGAGCACGCGGGGCGGATCCCGGCCTTCGGGCCCGCCGACCACAACTCGGCGGCGTACCTGCACGTCCTCATCGAGGCGCTGCGCATCGCCTTCGCCGACGCGTCGTGGTACGTGACGGACCCCAACGTCACCAAGGTGCCGTCGGCGGGGCTCGTGTCGAGCGCGTACCTGGCCGAGCGCGCCAAGCTGTTCGACCCGGCCAGGGCGTCGACGAAGCAGCTGCACGGCGACCCCTCGTCCAAGAACTACGACTTCCCGTCGCCCGCGCTCAGGAGCAGCGACACCGTCTACTTTGCCGTGTCGGACTCGCAGGGCAACGCCATCTCCTTCATCAACTCCAACTACGGCGGCTTCGGCACCCACATCATCCCCAAAGGTTGTGGCTTCACGCTGCAGAACAGGGGGTCCAACTTCAGCCTGAACCCGGACCACCCCAACGTGCTGGCGGGACGGAAGCGGCCCTACCACACCATCATCCCCGGGATGGTGACAAACGTGGCCGATGGGAGCCTGCACTCGGCCTTTGGCGTCATGGGCGGCTTCATGCAGCCGCAGGGCCACGTGCAGACGCTGCTGGGCCAGGTGGTCGGCGGCCTGAACCCGCAGCAGGCCCTGGACGCGCCGCGCTTCTGCATCGGCGCCGGCATGCCCGACGACGCGACGGGGAAACTGGGCGACGACGTCGTCCACATCGAGGAAGGGATGCCGCAGGAGACGATCGACGGCCTCAGGAAGCTCGGCCACAACGTCGTGGTCGTCGCCGACGTCGGAAACTGCCAGTTTGGACGCGGCCAGATCGTCAGGTACACCGTCGACCCGGTCGACGGGACCGGTGTGTGGTCTGCCGGGAGCGACCTCCGCGGAGACGGTGCGGCGTACCCGGCATGATGATCAGGTGGTGGGTATTAGCAAGCAGAATAACAGCTAGAGAAAAAAAAAAAGTACATAGAAAAGCATCAAAGAGCCAGCTGTATCTCGCTCAGCCACATCCTTTTGCCGCAGGAGCTGCTTCCGCCCCAAGTTATGAATACCCTGCGAGTAGGCCGCCCATGGATGGGATGGGCGGTGTCAGTAGCAGCATGGGACGAAGAGGCAGTGAGAGCCCGCATGGGTGGTTTCATATTCGGTCAACACCGCTATTTGTACAGAATTAGTCTACCTCGCCATCACGAAAGGATTGTCGTACATTCATACCCCGCCACTTTGGCCTCTTTTCATATATATGTTCATTGTTGCCCCTTCTTCCCTTATCACGAGCTCTTGGTCGGCTCCTCGGCTGGCGGGGCAGCCAGGACCTTCTTCTCCTCCAACAGCTTGGCCAGCTCGCCGCTCTTGTGCATCGACACGAGGATGTCGCAGCCGCCAATAAACTCCTTCTCGACGTAGAGCTGCGGGATGGTCGGCCACTCGGAGTACTCCTTGATACCTGTTTTCATTTGTTGGTGGTGTGTGATTTAGCAAACCAAACCTTCTTCATTCCATTGTAACAGCACGATACGGCACGGGACAACACACCTTCCCTCAGGCTCTGGTCCTCGAGCACGTTAAAGGCGGCAAACTTTGCCGGATCGACGCCCTGCATGCTGAGCACCTGGATGCTGGCACGCGAGAAGCCGCACTGCGGGGTCTCGGGCGTTCCCTTCATGAAGAGCACCACGGGCGCCGACGCCACCGCCCGGTCGATGGCCTGCCGCGTGTCGTCCGAGAGGAGCCGCGTCTGCTGCAGCTTGTGGATGCGCCATGTCGTCGTCGTCGCTGCCGGTCGTGGAATCGCCGTCGCCGCCCCGGCCCTGAACGCCGCGGCGCGTGGGGCCGTCGCTGCTGCCGCCCCGGCCTGGCGGAGAAGGTTCTGCGAGCGGGGTGGGGGTTCTTGTGTTAGCTTCGTTGGTGTGAGGGATACGGGCGCAACTGATAGGATACTTGGGTATCGCACTGTCGACAGGAATCGGCTTGAGATCATCTTTGGCTTTGGATTGGGAGGGTTGTTGCTAGACTCGACTCTGGACGCCTCCTGCGAGCACCTCGCATGCAAAATTCATCTATCAGTTGATGATGTAAGGGGTGTTTGGCGGTGGATCCCTACTGGATGGAGGAAAAAAAGATAAAATGGGAATATTATTTGCGGTCCAAAGGACGCTAGTCCCAATTAAGGGATAAATTTGTGCAGGACAAACAGGCAGCACCCAGCCTCCCACGAATGTGTCCAAACAGGGTCTCCAGTGACTGGAACCTCCATTATCTTAGTTTGACCTGTTTCCTTGACTAATTAGGGGCTTCCTTTTCCTGTTTGTATATTGCTCTGTCTCCTGTTTGGTACTGTTGCCTGGGTGCTTTCTTTTATCCCCATGCATCATCCCCCATACCCATGTGCAGCTTCTTGCGCGCAACTTCTCCTGTGAGTATGTTGACAGCTACAATATTAGTACATGGGATAAATAAAAAAAAATAGGCAGTGGCAGGTAAAAGTGGCTGTGAGCTGGATCATGCGATTAGGTGTAAGTGTGTGGCGGAATTTTCCTTTTATTTTATTTTCTTCATTTCTTTCATTTTTGTGCGGACGGCTTTGCGATTCAAAAGGAATCTCGGGGTCCTGTCAGCTGCCACTCCTGGCGTTTGGACGTTGGACGTTGGTACGAGCCATATGCGTCTTGCCGAGATGGATCAGGGATCGTGTTCGTTCGTTTTTTTGGCCCGCGCTCCCCGTAACCCGCCAGCGGCTGCTCGGTGGGACTCGTGCCAGAGTTCGTGTATTTTGAGGATCCGTATTGTTCCAGAAGCCTAGAATAGAGGCTTGAAAGTCTCCCGGTACGAGTGGGGCAACCTGGAGAAAGGCAGGTGCAAGTCAGCCAAAACATGGAGGTAGCTGGCTGCTTTTCAGATTCTTCTCACTCGACCTCGAGTCTGCAACGGCTGGATCCTCTGCACACCACCACCCGCCCGGACGCTTCCACGGATGCGCCGCCGTTCTTTTTGCTATCTTTTGCCCCTAGCATACATCAATACAGCAGGAGGCATCTATGTATCGCTGTCGCTACATCAGCCCTCTCCCGCTCGTTCATTAGTCTTACTCTGGCCTCAGACTTCCCAGGAAAGCACCCGCTTCCGGAGCCCGCAAGTACCTACCTACCTAGGTACTATCATATTGTATTCAACCCACCATCACCCGCCATCACCCATCAGAAACTCCCCAACCAATCGAAGTCCCCTCTTATAAACCCTACTCAATCACAATCTCAGATCATGTCAGGGCTCCAGCCGTATCTCTGTGGCTGCCCCACGGAGATACTGCTCGAGATATCCAAGTATCTCGAGGCAGTCGCCGATTTTAGCGCCCTCAGCCGTGTGAGTTGTCGTTTCCGCTGGCTCTTCGGCGACGATTTCCTGAGGCTCGCCATCAAGGAGCAGTCCACAAAGAAACATCAGAGCAAGGATTTGACCCTGATAGACCTCTTTCTTCACGCTGTCCGCCACGACTCGGTCAATATCATCACCTACCTGACGCTTCGGTCTCGCGAGAAGCTCGACCTTAGGGGCGTGATTCCCAAGCCTGGCTTTCAGAGAAACAAGATCACCTTCATACACCATGCTCTGGTCGCAGACGCCCCCAGGGTTGCTGCCCAACTGGCCAAGCACGGGGCCGACATGATCCAGGAGGGATCGCAGATGTACCCGGATCTGACGCCGCTGTGCCTGACCCTCGCGCGGCCAAGCCTGGTCACTAGCGCCCGTGAGCTGGACGTTGCCCTTCGGGTCGCCTGCAGTTTCGGCCTGCCCCGGACCACCAGGATGCTTCTCATCAGGGGTGCCGAGACGGACCAGGTGAACCAGTACGGCGTATCGCCCATCCACGTCGCCCTAGCTCAGCGAGCCCCTTGGTTCCGTGCTTCGGAAGGCTACGAGACGACCTTCAGCAAGTTCATAGGCCATTCGTCCTGGGAGAGCATGGTTGCCCAGACCATGGCCGCGCTGGTCGAGTTCGGAGCTGACCCAAATCGGAAGTCTGAAACGTCCAGGGCGCACCGCTGTGGCTACCGCTGCTGGAAGTCGCTCGACTGCGACCACAAGTGCCAGACGCCTATGCATCTGGCCGCGGCGAGCGGCAACGGCGAGGCCATCCGTCGCCTTCTAAACGCCGGGGCCGACCCCACCGCGCCGAATGGGGAGGGCTACACGCCTCTGTACGCAGCCATCTCGCACGGCCATTTCGACACAGCTAGGCTCATACTGTCGCTCTACCCCGACAACACTGACTGTGACGACTGCAAGAACCCCATAGTCCACGAGCCCAGCCAGACCACTGCGCTCCATGTCGCTTGCCGGTTCGCATTTGTCGACCTGGTCGACACACTGCTGGCAAGGGGCCTAAACCCAAACGTGGTAAATCTTTGCGGCAACACGGCCATCCACGAGGTGCTGGGCCAGACTCACCCAGAAATGCGAGAGGACGTGGTCACGGTGCTGATCTCGCTTGCGCACGCCGGGGCGGATGCGGCAACCCCAGCCGCCGGCGGGTGCCCCTGGAAAATGGCTAAGTGCCATGTGTTCCCCGAAGTGCGAGATATGTTTGCGAGCTTCCGGAGAACAATCATCGAGCAGCTCACAGTGATTGATGAAATGTATCGGACCGAGGGCAGGGATGTCCGCAAGATCAAGCCCAAGCCCAACCAACCCCGTCCGTCTAGCCCGGAGTGGCTGTACGAGTTTTACGCACAGGAGGCGCCTGAAGAGTTCGATGCCGAGAAGCAATTCCCCGCGCTGGGCGACTGCCGTCCGTCGAAGCCAAAGATCGGTGTGCTGATAGACATCTCGACCGACGAGCCAGCGGTAGCCGCCAACGGCGTGCCGACGGACGCAGCCTTCTCCGGCTCCAGGGGCAGCTCGCCGAGTACACCGTGGGCGGATATGAAAAAGAAGGAAGGCGACTGGGTCGCCTTGGAGCCGCACCGGAAGCAACAGCCGGGTCAGAATATGTCCAAGGCGCCGGCTACCAACTGGCCGCGGCTGGGTGTCAATTGGTCTGGCCCTCTAGCCCCCAAAGGAGTCCGAAACGCCACAACGCCGCCAGCGACCGCCAAGTGGGCTGGCGCCACAATGGAACAGAGCCGTAGCCCGACTCCGACCCGGCCTGTGCCTGGATCTGCTAACAAGCCCTCGGGAGCTTCCAAGATGGCCAGAGTGCCGATGGGTCAAATGAACGGGCCCAAGCCCGTCCACGTGAACACCACAGGACCCGGTCGAGCCGTCCCGGTCAAGCCTCGGGGCGGCAGCATTGCGGGCACCGGTGTCGGAGCCGAAAACAATGCCTGGGTGGGCGGCAGGCCCATGGAGATGGCCAAGGTGGCCGAGCAGCCCCAGCCAGAGACACAGCCAAAGAAGGGCGGACGGGGAAAGAAGCAGTGTAACAGAATGCAGCTGTGAATCGTCAAGCGACGAGAGCAGGCGAAGGAAAGATGGGAGTGGTTGATTCTGGTGAAGCTCGAAGGGCAGTATATGATAGAGGGAAGCGCATTGGTGGAAGACTCGACCACCTCATGAAGCAAACGCGCCGGCTAGTATCCTACCTAGGTTGAAAGATGAAGGAGAAAACGACGAAAAGAGAAAAGAAGGACACAAACAGGAAAAAGGAAAAGCTACGGAATGAAAGCAAACGGCAAAGATGCCGACATGTTTGTGCATCTCGATCCAGCGACTGGTTGTACCTGCCACATTGGGACAAGAACAGACCGATCGGCCGTTACGTCACCCCACCCCTCACCTCACAGAGCGCGGGCACATGGACAATTCGACAACCTTAATCGGACGACGATGGGGAGGGAGAGGATGCTGGCAGAGCTGCGATGACGGGCTCTTTCGCCGGTCGCGGATCTGGCTGGAGTCGTCAGCCGTTTGCCAATTGTGACTTTGTCTGTTTGCTAGCCAGGCCACATGGTGTTTTTGAGTTTTCGTAGCCAGCCCATCCATTCCGTCCTCGGCCACGATCCCCGCTCCGTCAGACCACACATTACTGTAGGCCTTGTGTAATCCAGATCGTCGTGACTTATAATAACTGGGCCAATTCCTCACTTGTTCGGGTGGACTTTGATCAAAACCCGGCAGACACCCTCAGTTGGAACAATCCAGCCAAACACCAAAAGAAAGAATCCAAGAATCCAAACAAACATTGAAGATCACAGGAACAAGCAAGCAACAAAAATGCTCCAGACAATAACCCCGCACCACGACGCGCACCACACACGCACCATGTCCACCTCGCTCCAGGCGCTGACGGCCTCTATGGCCGACGGCAAACGACACCTGCTGCTGGCCGCCTCGGGCTCCGTCGCCACCATCAAGCTGCCCGAGATCATCCGCGCCCTGGCCGACGCCCACGGGCCCGACAGGCTCTCGATCCGCGTGGTGCTGACGCGGTCCGCCGGCCACTTCCTGGCCGGCCAGACGGCTGAGCAGCCGACGCTGTCGGCGATCGCCGCCATGCGCTGCGTCGACGCCGTCTACGGCGACGCCGACGAGTGGGGGCCGCGGCCGTGGCGGCGGGGCGGGGACATTTTGCACATTGAGCTGCGGAGGTGTAGGTTTCCCAATATTTTCATCCATAATTGAAAAAAAAAAAAAAAAAAAATAGCAAGTTCATGGCTAATACAGAGAGTGAGAGAGAAACACAAAAGGGGCCGAAATCATGGTAATCGCCCCCCTGAGCGCAAACACGCTCGCAAAAATCGCAAACGGCCTGTGCGACAACCTGCTCACCAGCGTCGTGCGCGCCTGGGACACGGACGCAGCCGTCGACGGCGGCGGCGGCCGTCCCAAGCGCATCGTCGTCTGCCCCGCCATGAACACGGCCATGTGGCGCCACCCCATCACCGCCCGCCAGATCCGCACCCTCGAGCGCGAGTGGGGGGTCGCGCCGCCGGCTCCTCCTCTAGCAAGTGACATTGCTGCTGCTGCTGCTGCTGCTGGTGGGGAGGGGATGGGAGAGGATGCAAACGCAAACACCAACGGCATCACGGCGGCGGTGGCGGCGGCGGTTCCACAATCGACTGGCTGGTTCGAGGTCATGCATCCCCAGGAAAAGATGCTGGCTTGTGGCGATGTGGGCGTCGGCGGCATGGCGGACTGGAAGGAGGTCGTCAAGGTGATAGAGGACAGGATGGGGCTGGGGGTTTGAAAGATGAGCCATGGTGGAACTGGACTGGACTGACTGGTCGAACAACGGTAGGCAAGGGGGAGAAGAAGGGAAGGAAAAAAAAAAAAAAAAAAAAAAAAAAAAAAGGGAAATAGGGCCGGCTCTATCGCTTGAGAATGGGAAATATCTAATACCAGACTGTAACGTCCATAGCACGATCTCGCTACAACTGTTTAATATCACGTATTACTTCTTAATCACGGGTTTTTTTTTTCGTGGTAGGGTCGGTTTCATTCGTGTCTATAGTAAAGCGCGCAACCGCGGTGGCCGTCTTCCGTCATCTCACAAAAAACCACCGACTTATACACAGGGCACTTCCTCGGGCTGCACTCCCATGGTCTCTTGGCAGGGTCACCCAGATACGCTGGTATGCCCGATACTTTCCCCTCCACGCTTCATTACCGAACTTTGTGCCAAGCCATCATCGCGGCTCACAGCAGCAAGAGCAACACATACCGAGCACTGTCTAGCTAGAACTAAAACCCCGGGCGAGGCCGGGAACAAATAAAGCCTAAACGAAACGAAAAAGAAAAGGAAAGAAATGGCATGATGGCTCCCGGCTGCCCCCCAGTCTCCCGGGTTTGCATCTGAACCCCTGTACGCTGTCTTTCAGGCCAAAAGATTTGGCAGATGAGACAATAACATGCGACGAAGATGGGGAGCAGAAAAGTGAGATAAGAGAAGAGAACAAAATAAATAAATAAACGTGCTTGAAGTGGGCAATATATGCCCAGATAGGTCTCTATCGCATGGGCCAAAGTAAAAAATTTCCATCTTGGTAGTCACGCCGGGATTCGGTATCGTCGAGTCCAAAGCAGCTCCAGGGCTTCACGAGGGACAACGCGGAAATGGCATCATCAGCCGTGCCGGAATGTGCACTTGCCGCCCTTGGCACACTTGCCGCTCGACCAGAACATGCAGGGCTTGGTGCCGATGAGGTCGCGGTTGATGGGGTTGGACCGCTTCTCGCGCCGGAACCGGTCCTTTTCCCGGTGGTGGCCGTCGCGTCGGTCTCGGTCGTCGCGATCGCCACGGCCACCGCCGCTGTTGCCGCCGTGGTCGTTGTTGCCGTTCGATCTGGGTCCACCACCGTGGTTGCCGTTTCCGCCGCTGCCCATGTCCGCCTTGTTGGGGGGAGCCCCTGCACCGGCACTCGGCTGCTGTGCGGCCCACTGCGCAAGTTGCTGCTGGAGGAAGGCTTGCTGCGCCGGGTCCATCTGGCCACTGGCGAGGAGCGCCTGGACTTGGGGGTCGAGCAGCGGGTTCGCGACCGCCGCCGGCGCCTGGACTTGAGGCTGCGGAGGCGGCGCCTGTGCAGCGCCGCCCAGCGCGGAGAGCAGAGCATGGAGCTGCGAATTCACATCGCCCGCCGGCTGCCCACCGGCCGGCGCAGCAGGGACAGGGACGGGGACGATAGGTGGAGGTGCCTGTTGGTGCTGCTGATAGTACTGCGCATACTGAGCATACTGCTGCTGTTGCTGTTGTTGTGCCGCCATCATGGCCTGCATCTGGGCCGGGTCCTGGCCGAGCGCTTGGGCATAGTACTTGGCCCACGCGGCCGCCTGCTCCTCTGCACTAGGCTGCCCGGCGCTGTTTGCCTGCTGTGTCTGTGCGGCCTGTCGCGCCTCGGCTTCCTTGCGCAACCTCTCCTGTTCCGCAGCCTGCGCCCGGCGCTCCTTGTCTCGGTTGAAGCCCTGCCACCACTCTCTGATCCTGTCCGAGTCACTGATGTAGCTCGGTGGTTCGGTCGGTGGGAACGGCAGCCCCTTGTACTTCCAGACGAGCTCTTCGGCTGCATCCACGGCCTTCTGAATCACTGCGTCCGGGTAGTTGAAGCGCCGCTGCGTCTTGGGACGTTCAGGGTCGTACGGACCTGGGGCGGTCCATTTCAATATTTTCTCGGAGCTCAGCAGGGCGAGCACGTGGTCGCTATTGGGCAACGACGGCTGCATGTGCTGTAGGGGCTGAGCCTGGGGAGCGGGTTGCTGAGCGGCAATGGCCTTGGCGTTCCGTTGATGTATACGCACGATGGCGTTGTTGGTTGCTTGCTTGATGCCAAAGTGTTCAGCATCGCGCCAGCGTGTATGGATCTCATCCAAGTTTGTCGTGTTTGGAGGAAGGGCAACAGGGTCCGGCGCCTTCAAAGGCTCCTTGGAAAGCCCGACCGGGGACTTGGGCGTGGGCGGGATGTCGGCGGGATCAATGTAGAAGGCCATAACCTCGACTTGCTGCCGCGCCGCCATGACGTCCTTCTCGGTCGTACTGATCGATTTGAGACCGCCACGACTGGTGTAATTTGCCTCGCGCTTCTCCTTTGGCAGTGCGGCGAAGCTGAGTTGGCTGGGCTCGCTCCACGGACGCTCAGCCGGCTCCTCGTCTTCCTCGTCGTCCTTGTCCAGGTCCAGCCCCTTCTGCCCCTGCTTCAGCATCATTCCTTCCGATCTGTCGTCGGCAGCGTGTCGCGTCACCGTGTTCGACTTTACATCATCATCCGACTCCTCGGCGTGCTTGTGGAAGATGCGGACCTCGGTGAGGGCCTCTCCTTCCTTCCATGCGACACGGAGCTTGCGTCGCTTCTCCTTCCGCAGCCGCTTCTCCGTCTCCTCGGGCGTCTCCTCCACCTCCATGTCAATATCCATTTTGGCGGCAGGCTGCGAGGGCTTCTTGGGCTGAGCAATCTCGTTAAGAAGGGATCCCAACCTGGAGCCGCCAAAGGGAGATTCCGTCTTCTGCCCAACAGCCTTCTTTGCCCTGGTGAGTTCGTACTTGATCGGCTCGATCTTGGGCCCAGTTGCGGTCTTGGAGCCATCCGCTTTCCCTGGCAGCGGCACTTTGGCCGCGTCTGATTTGACAGGGTCGGGCCTGGCCGTAGGCTTGGTGAGAGACCGTGACTTGCCTGGTAGTAGGCCCGACATGCCAAGTGGCTTGCCCACCGCCCCTGTTGCCGAGGCTTTTGCGCCACTAGCATCGGGAGCAGAGGGGTTTGGCGCAAACTTCTTCGCCGCCGGCGCATCAGAGTCATCCTCCCGCGGCCTTTTCGAGGGGGACGAGTCTGACGGCACCCTGGTGGGCTTGACGGACTTGCCGTTGACACCGGAGGCAGATGGCACCTTTTTCATCTCGGCAGATCCCTTGGACACTGAGAGTGAACCGCCACCGCCTAATGCTTTGCCGGCTGCCGCGTCGCCGGACTCTTTGCCGCGACTGATGATTTTATCGATCTTCTTCATCAGCTTCCTGACCTCGTCGTCACCCTTGACCAGGAACCTCTTTTGGATCTTGTCAAACTTGAGCTTCGTTATCAGGATCTCCTCAGGGAGCGAGATGAAGAGCGTAAGCAATCGCAGGATGGCCTTAGGGAAGTCTCCGCTGAAATCACTGGCATTGTAGCAGTCCCTGAGCGAGGACACAAGATGGCCGATAAGGGGGCGGTTGCCACCCAGGTTTTCAAGAATTGCAATGTCGCCTCTGTCGTATGCAGCGTCAATCGCGCGGTGCATCAACTTCTGTTCGCGAGCAAGGGCGTCCTTGAACTTATCCTTGTCGGCAGAGCCTTCCGAGGCCGAGTCGACTTGCACTTTGAGCGCCTTGATCTTGTCGGCGAAGCCTTTAATCAGGTCGCCAAAGTCTTTGACGGCTTGCTTGATGACGGCCACACTGCGCTGACTTGCGCTGATGTAAACAGTGCCAATGGCGTCCCAGGCTGCCGCTTCCGCTGGGTCGGTTGGGCGAACCTCACTCCTGGCCGGCTCATCATCTCCATCCAGGATCAGCCGTTCAAGGCCATCTTTCAGTGGGGTTGAGAGCTTCAACCCGTAGTCCTTCTGGATGAGCATATCCAGAGCATTGAGCTTTCCTTCAATGTTGCTCTCGTCTGCCTGGTTCTCGTTGGCCCGCACGAACTGGCTAATCAACTCGGCTGGTAGCGGCGTCTCACGCTTCATGACCTGAAGCCCTAGGCCCCTCTCAGGGTCACACAAGACGAGAGACTCTGGCGGTGGAGGCGTCGACAGCGTAATCGGTGGTCCAACAACCACGTTAGGCATTCCAATCCAGCTGACCTTAGGGGCGTTCATTTGAGCGACGATGGGGTCTCGATCCAGTAGCTGAGTACCCTTGGCCGATGCCGACCCTTTGGCCGAAGTTTGTTTTTGTATCGTCGCGGACGCCTGGGCAGATGATGGAAATGTTGACATGTATTGGGCGAGAGGCCCCTGACCGGACTGAGCAGCCACGGGTCGGGCCAATCCGGCTTGCACAGCTGCGACCTTTGCGGAGGCTGGTCTAGACGACGGTTGGGCTGGACCCGGCACCGGAGATGGTGTCTGTTGCGGAGCGTTTGCGCGCTGCCCTGCCCGAGCAGGGGCAGATCTGGCCAAGGCAGGGCTGGGCTGTTGTTGTTCTGGCATCGCAGAAAACGTCTGCACCTGAGAAGCAGGAGTTGGGTGAGCCGCTGGAGGAGCTACCGCACCCCATGCCTGGGCTGGAGGGTGCATTGACTGAGTATGTTGATTAGGCGCAGCAGGCGGCTCAAAGGTTGCAGACACGAAGTCGTTGGCGGATTGTGTCGGAGTGGTCGAAGATGGCCTCTGGAACGGCGAGTTGACTGTGCCTGGGGAAGGATTTACGCTCACCGGCTGAGGACTGTGTGTATGGCTAACGGGACCTGGTGCAAATTGTGTTGCTGTAGCCTGCACGCGGGTTTGACCAGAGATGGGTTGCTGGGCCGGATATCCGAAGGGCGGTGTCGCCCCTTGACCCTGGAAGCCTGGCTGCTGCTGTTGCGGGTGTCTCTGCAAATGAGGCTGGAACTGTTGGTGCTGTGGTTGTTGTAATTGCGGTTGATGAGGCTGTGGCTGTTGGTGCAGCTGTTGATGCACCTGCGGCTGCCGCTGATGCTGCAGTTGTTGATGTACCGACTGCTGTTGGTGTACCTGCGGCTGCTGCTGGTGACGGTTCTGCTGATGACCCTGCTGCTGAGGCTGCATCTGCTGAAGTTGCTGTTGCAATGACTGCTGTGAATGCCCCTGAGGCTGTGCCCGCGGCTGGGGCTGTGACTGCGTCTGCGTCGGGGTGTGTGTACGGAACTCCTGAGCAGGCGCGTAGAACTGATTCTCCTGATTTCTGTGCACCTGATACCCACCTTGGGCCTGGGGGTGCTGAGGCTGTTGGACAAACTGCTGGGCCTGGCTGTTTATGTGCTGGCCCGGATCATTCAGCTCCTGAGTTTGGCCAGGTTGCCGCTGGACGTAAATGTCGCCATGGTAAGGTTCCTGGAACTGCTGCGTCTGTGTTGACGGATTGGAGTATTGATCCTCCGGATGGCTGTTGGCAGCGAACGAGTTTGCAAAACCGCTGTATCCCACAGTCGATGCTGTGCCTAGTGGCCTGGTCTGGTATCCATATGGCGGATTGTCATGGGAAAAGAACTGGCCATCCGGGAACGAGGAGGTGTCCTCATACTGCAGCCCCTGATGGAGCCCATTCGACAGTGCATTGGCATCAAAGTAGAAGTCTTGCCCAGCCGTCTCTCCGAAAGGCTGTTGATGGTGTGCATGGGTAGCGCCAGCATCAGCACCTCCACCGAAGTGATGGTACTGATTGCCCTGGCCCTGCGACATCTCGCCAGCTCGCTGCGCGCGAGTGGCCGTCACTCAAGGGGACTGTGTAGGTGTAGTTGGTGCTGCCAGTGCTGTTCGCCAGCAACCGTATTAGTACGTGACCAGCCAAAATAGCAAATAACCAGGGTGTCTGCACGTCCAAAAAGGTCGCCACCCGACAAGTGGGGACTTGGCGTCGGCACGAGGCGTGTGCATACAACCACGGAAACTTACTCGCCAGCTCAACAACAACAGCGGCTTGCGAAAATGAATTGGAACCCGACCGGTTCGACCGTAGGCAAGAATCCGAGATCCCAGGTTTGAAAGAGATCTCTCAATGAAATGCACACACACACACACACACACAATACAAAAGGACTTCGAGAGGGAAAAAGGGGGAGACGAAGTGTCTCCAAGGGGTGGGGCGTGTCTATATCAAAGATGTGGAGAATCGAGAATTGAGGTGGAATGTGTGTGGCCGGAGTGTGGAAGTAGCTCCGCTAATTGAGGAAGACACGAGTCGAAGCGGTGGCGTGTGTTTATCAAGTCGTGTGTTGTGTGACAGTGTCGCTGCCAGGGACAATAGTCGAAACTAGTCCAAAAGCGGGAGTTAAGTGGGGTCCTGTGTGCACCAAAGCCAATCAGTCACCAAAACGGACAAAGAAACAGCTGATGTATGTTCCGAATGCGTGCGAGGAGAAAGGAAATCAGCGAGCGAGCGACGGTCGATGGAGGGAAAAGGGAGGGATGTCCAGGGCCGGGCCAGGTTGATTTCGACAGAAAAATCGGGAAGAGAGACTGGCGCAAGCAGTGTTGATGTGTTCCAGTTGGTTGCGAAAAGTCTTTGGAGCACAGAAATGGGTTTGGCGATTTCTTTTTGGGCCGGCTGATGATGCGTGTCGCGGTGAGATGCCTTGTTGATGGCCGCTTGTGCCCCTCCTGGTGGGTGTGTTTGTCGGCTTGGATGGAGGTTCCGCCACCAGATCCAGCACCCCAAGAGCTCTCCCACAGCAAGTGTAGGCGACGATGAACAATTCCTTGCCAGCTCCCCGTTGAAAGATGGGAAAGAGTATGACATGGCGCGAGCTCCCCGGTGCAAGTTGAGCTCGGGTTCCTCGCGTCACGCTATGTTTTGGCCCATCATGTGCAGATTTGCGCCGTCGGCCATGCTGGAAGTTTGTTGGTCGCGGGCCTGGAGGCCCTGTGGCTGCAGGCTGACTGGCTGTGATTCAGGGAGGTAGGCGCCGGAACTGATTGAATGAAGCCAAAGCAAAAGAAGAAAAGAAAAGAGTCCACGAGAGTCGAATGTACCGGCAGGTATCAGATTCCCTGCTGGCGCTGGCCTCCTCAGCGCTGGCGAACAGCTGGTTCCATCTTTAAATGCCCAATTGACCGGCCATGCGCGCATGTCCTCTCTTCCCTGCTCAGCTCTTTAGTCGCATTCTCCAACGGTCGAGTGGCACCTCTCTCCCTCCCGTCAAAGGAGGGAATTTCTTGAGGGCTCCCTCTTTCCGCATTTTCCAATTGCGCGCGCAGGCGACACTCCCTGCTGCCTCAACCACCCAACTCCTTTGGCTCGCGCATTTGACCGCGGACGAGCCTCAGGGCAATCGGGCGGCACTGATGCAATGTTGCAATTTGGGCGATGATACGACGTGTGCTGCTCCTGGTGCGTTTGTGTGGCATGTTGCCGCTGTTGTTTGGGGGATTGGGAGATGCTTGGTGGGCTGGGAGGGTGTGCTATGCGGTGCTGTGCAGTGCGATGCGTAGAGCGTGCTAAGGAAACGGGGGTGGTGTTGGTGGGAGCATACCCTGCAACCAAATGGCTGTCGCGATCAACTTAACCTGCTTTCTTCCTACTACCCGCCCGCACCTCCCGGTGGGCTCCCCTCTAGCGACGAGAAAGACGCATCAAGTTACGACATGGTTTTTGATGAACCAGGCAGTTAATCTGGCAAAGTAGATGGAAGCGTGCGACGCCTCGACTGTCTATTTGAGATCAGCCAGCCGAAACTATGCGAGACGGACAATCGAGCCTGCTGCGACGGGTGCCTCGACGTCGCTTCGTAATCAAGTGTCTCAATAAGCTCCAGAGCGGTCTCTGGAGATGAAGACGGCAGTGTCGAAGAGGGCGGGTGGTGTTTTTGCGTACGATACGAATGGAGCGTCGCGGGTGTTTGGGAGAGCAGAAGAAGTGGCGTTGGTCGGGGACGTGGTTGAAAGAAATGGAAAACTTGGTCAAGGCTTCGCAATAATCAGCCGCCAGCTGTCCCAGGGTCCCAGCGTGGCATGCTCCGCGTCTGAGTGGCCCGCTGTAGCCCACTGCCCCACCTGCTCTCACTGGCGCGCAAGTGGCGGCAGGGGCTGGCGCGAGGCCCGGGGCAGGCAGGCACGCAGCCCCGACAGCGCGCCTGTGACCACCTCGTCCGGATATTATGACTGCCCGGCCGCCGAAGTCTGCGCTATCTGATTGGCTGCACCTACCCCTGGAAAATGGTGCAGAGCCCCGTCCAGAACAGGACTAGGCAACCCGCCCGCCATAGTTGCTGCTGGCAATTGTGCAGGTGGGACCGCACGTCAACGTGTCCAGCAAGCTCCAGCGCCAGAAGCCATCGACATGCGAACGAGAAAAGAGTAACTCCAGCCAGACAGACACCAAGTAGAACCACACATATTCATCTTGTTGGAAGACTAGAGAACCGATCAGCCCGCACAACCCGATTTACATGGCGTGACTCCTCCCCTATCCGCACAATCCGCAGGCCAGACTTTCCCCACCAAGGAGCACCCTCCCGCGCCGTCCCCCAGCTCCCCGAGACGGCTGACAACCATGGCCGCGCGCGCACATTCCCTACGGGACCGCCAAATAGGTCAGTATTCCTCGTCTTCTCTGACGATAGACAGTACAGACGCTGAACGGCCGCTTCAGCGTCCTTGAAGAAAATCCTCAACCTCAACAATGCGCTTGAGCAAGGAGAAGGCGAGGAGCCCCTCGCCAACGGCGTTCTCGGCCCCTCGTCGCCCATCCTGAACGCCGAGGGGGAGCCGATCTGGAAGGTCCTGGTCTTCGACGATCTCGGCCGCGACGTAATCAGCAGCGTCCTGCGCGTCAGCGACCTGCGGTCCCTGGGCGTTACCATGCACATGTGCGCAAGCCCTCACCCCTACGGCCGGCGTCAGGCGCATGCTGGTTAGCTTGAGATTCTAATTAACGTGACGGTCACAAACCCTCCTGCAGGCACATCGCAGCGTCAAGGCATCCGATATCCGACGTACCGGTGATCTACCTCGTCGAACCGACACAGAAAAACCTCCAAGGCATCACGGCCGATCTCCAGAAGGGGCTTTACTCACCCGCATACATCAACTTCCTGTCATCGATACCCCGTCCTCTTCTGGAAGACTTTGCCACACAAACCGCCGCCGCCGAGACCTCAGAACACATCGCCCAGCTGTTTGATCAGTACCTAAACTTCATCGTCGCCGAGCCCGACCTCTTCAGCCTGGGCATGCAGAAAGAACACACCTATTGGGCCCTGAACAGTGCCAAAACTCAAGACGAAGAGCTGGACCACGTCGTGGACCGAATTGTGAGCGGTCTCTTCAGTGTCGTAGTAACTATGGGTACGTCTGTCTCCAGAGGCACGGTTTCGGCGCGACCACCCTGCCTCGTTTGCTCCAGCTAATAGTAGGATAGGGGTCATTCCGATTATTCGATGCCCGAAGGGCCATGCTGCCGAGATGATCTCAGCCAAGCTGGATCGCAAGCTCCGCGATCACATACTAAACTCCAAGGACAACCTATTCTCGGCCGCCAACAACCGCGCAGCATCAGCTTCGGCGAACCCCGCACCCAGGCCTGTTCTCATAATCCTAGACCGCAACGTGGATCTTATTCCAATGCTTTCCCACTCGTGGACCTACCAGTCACTGGTGCACGACGTGCTGAACATGAAGCTGAACCGAATCACAATCGAGACTCCGGTGGACGAGAGCAATCCAGCCAAGGGTGTGACCCGCAAAGCGTATGACCTGAGCGCGAGCGACTTCTTCTGGGAGCGGAACGCGGGGGTTCCCTTTCCGCAGGTCGCCGAGGACATCGACGCCGAGCTGACAAAGTACAAGGAAGATGCGGCCGCTATCACCAAAAAGACGGGAGTGACGGACCTCGAGGACCTGCAGAACGACACCAGCGCGAGCGCCCAGCATCTCAAGGCTGCAATCACGCTTCTACCCGAGCTAAGGGAGCGCAAGGCCACCCTGGACATGCACATGAACATTCTCGCCGCACTTTTGACCGGCATCAAGAACAGGCAACTAGACAACTTCTTTCAGCTGGAGGAGAACGTGGCCAAGCAGACCAAAGCCCAGCTGCTCGAGATGATCAAGGACGGGGACAAGGGAAACGACCCCTTGGACAAGCTCCGCCTGTTTATTATCTGGTTCCTCAGCACAGAACAAGACCTCAACAGGCAAGAGTGGCAGCAGTTTGAAGAGGCACTGACCGCTGCGGGCGTGGACGGGACGTGTCTGCCGTATATTCGCCAGTGAGCTAGCCACCACCCACCCCCTTCCTTTCCCAGCCGTGCGGTTTGCTAACGTGATGTGCATCAACCAGAGTCCGAGCAACGACAAAAATGACGCAGCTCACCACGATCAACTCGTCTGGGACACAGCCCCAGCAAGGGTCGGATCTCTTTGGGCGCTTCTCCAACATCAGCTCGCGGCTGACAGACAGGCTCAAGGAGTCGGGCGTGCCCACTACGGCACTGAGCGCAAATCTGGACTCGCTCATCGGCGGCATCAAGAACTTCCTGCCTGCAAACCGCGACCTCACGATAACCAAAATTGTCGAGTCCATCATGGACCCCTCGGCCGCTTCGTCCTCGGCCATCGCCAAGACCGAGCACTACCTCTACTTCGATCCGCGCTCCGCCAGCGCCAGGGGCACCATGCCCCCGCCCTCAGCCATGCGCTCAGGAGCGGGTGGCTCGGGATCATCGGCAGGCGGCGCAGGTGGACCTCCTGGCGGACTGCCCGGCTCCGGAGCAGCTGCGGCCAGCTTTGGTCAGCGGCGGCAGGGCTTCACTGAGGCAGTCGTCTTTACCGTTGGCGGAGGCAGCATGGATGAGTACGGGAACCTATTGGAGTGGGTGGCACGCACGAGCGGCGGCGGTGACCGCGTCAAACGCAGGGTTGTATACGGCAGCACCGAGATGCTGAACGCCGGGGAGTTCATCGCCCAGGAGCTTGAGAGGCTTGGCAAGGAGGTAGCATCTTGACCGATCTGATGATGGATGAGGGGCAGTAAAGGAAGAAAAAGCAATAGGACACAGGTAGTCAGTCTTTTATACAGAGTAATGCCATCCAACTTCCCAACCCCATAGCATTTAATTTCTCGTCAGTAGCAGGCATGCTCAGCCTGCCGAATCCGGAATCCTTTCATTTGTAGAGACGGGATGCGCAAGGAAACATTGCTGGGATTAAAGCGATTCCGGCTCGAGGCGAGGTAGGAGCATTCAAGTTATTTACAATTCTCTCCGGGCCTTTGACTATAACCCGATTGCTTCGTGAACTACAGTGCTTTACGCACCACGATAGCAAACAAAAATATGCATCTCCAGTAAGGTTCGTTTTTCCCACGTCTTATATCCAGTGCCTCTTTTGATATCCAGCTCCACGGCGTATCCGAGTTGGGCTGATGATCCAGTGGGGCTGCAGATGTCACTAAGCCGCTTTGGAACAGAAGCTTCTTGAACCTTCCCCAGTTTGGTAACTGTGACGCCGTTGGGAAGCAAAGCTGCCCCGCGCATAAAAAAGAAGAAAGGCTGCCTGCAGTCACAGGGAACGCGCCCAGAATATCTCGAAGGCGTCGCATCAAGCTCCCAACATCGACTAGAATACCTCACGGACCTCAGACGAATTGTCGCACAATACCAACGATCTGGGTGGTTTTACCAAATATTTACGCAATGGACAAAAATCTCAACACGCTCCTAAAATGGAGCATCGAAAACTCAGCCAACGCCAACGGCACAGATGGCGTCACAGCACCACCACCACAGCAGCAGCAGCCGGTGGACCCCGAGCTCCTCCAAGCGCTCTTCGGCGGGCCTTCCGAGGCCGAGCTGATGAAGGCGGCGATGGAGGTGATCACGAGCACGGACCCGGACGTGACGCTCGACTCCAAGCTGGTGGCGTTTGACAACTTTGAGCAGCTGATCGAGTCGCTCGACAACGCCAACAACCTGTCCAACCTCTCGCTCTGGACCCCGCTGCTGGGCATGCTCGAGTCGGACCACGCCGACCTGCGCCACATGGCCGCCTGGTGCGTCGGCACCGCCGTCCAGAACAACGAGCCCAGCCAGGAGCGCCTGGTCGCCCTCGGCGGCCTGCCCCGCCTGCTGGCCATGGCGAAGGCGGAGGGCGAGGACGCCAACGTGCGCAGGAAGGCCGTCTTTGCGCTCAGCTCCGCCTGCAGGAACTACCAGCCCGCCATGGACGTGCTGGTCGCCGAGGCAGCAAAGGCGGGCGGCGCGGGCAAGGCGGACAAGGTTGACGCGGCAAACATGGATGCTGTGGATGCCGTTATGGAGGGGTTGAGGGCCGGTATTCCCAAGCCTGGCGCCGCAGCCTAGACACGCCAACAAAAAACAAACAACAAAAAGAACAAAAAATACCTCGTGGGCAAGGGTGGCGGGCTTTGTTAGGGAAATAGGTATGGCAGCATGTAATCGGCGTTTGGGATTCTGGGTTAGGGTGCTATAAATCTGGAGTTTATTTTGGGAGCTGCAGCTCGTTTCCAGTGGGAGGATAGCAATGGAAGATTATAAACCACGGGTAATTCCTCCAGATCAGAGAATCAAAGATTCAAGCAAAAATGAACACAAGGCCAATATGTGACATTTTGGACGGTTTACACTTTTTAATTTCGTTTTATACAGACAGATAGTGGGGTGTCTATTCTGCGATAGAGTCGCCACTACCTTTGTCGTTTTCCCATACTAGAAGGCTAGCTCCCCATAGAAGGGCATTCCCAAAGACTGCATAAGCAACCTAGCGTGACGGTTGGACTTGGCCGTCGTTTTGATGGCGATGCGGCATCCAGGGGTCAACTTGGGAGGGTACATCTGTGGAAAAGTGATCAGTCAGTACAAAGCACATACAAGAGCAAGAAAGTCGTACGCGATAGAGGCAGCGAAGAAGGAATCAAAACGTACAGATATATTGGAGTCCATCTCGGGAAAGTGCACCATGTCCTGGGCCCTCAGACCAAAGGAAATGTTGCCCTGGCTGTCGCCGGTGCTGCCAGGAATTCCCTCCCACTCCTTGATGCGGGGAAAGACGATGTGGACGAGCTTGTCAACGAATTCGTAGGCGTTGTTCCCCCGCATCGTGACTTTTGCGCCCGAGGCCTTGCCCTTGATGACACCCCACTGCGCGACGCCGACGCGGTTCTTGGTCACCTCGGGCACCTGGCCGCTGATGCTCTGGAGCATGGCGCGGGCGACCCAGAGGTACATCTCGTTCTTGAGGGCCTCGGGCGAGTAAGACGCGACCGTCACCTCGGTGATCTCGGGCACGTTGTTGAAGTTGATGTCGGGCTCGACGAGACGCGACACGGACGAGCCCCTGGGCCCGCGCTTGGGCCGGTTCTTGTGGTAAGGGGAAGAGTCGTCCCACTCGCGGAACATGAGGTCCTGGAAGTTGACGGCCGGCTCCATGGTGCCCGGGGGCTTGTGCATGTATGTCAACGTCAAGAGGTCCGACGCGATCGTCGTCTCGTACGTCTGTCGCAGCCGCGGCAGGTTGAAGGGCCCCGGGATGAAATCTCGCGCGACAGGGTCCGACGACTTGGGCGATTGTATGGGATGTAGCGGGCCGCGGTCGTACTTTGGCGGGTGATACTGATATCTGCAGGAGAAGATATGCGCGTTAGCCAACGTATATATACCATCGCCTCCCCCACCGTCGCCGAAGCGCGGGGCACGCAAACCGACCTGCTTCCTGGGAGCTGCCGTTTCCTGCGGAAGTAGCGGTCCTTGGGCGGCCTCAGCTTGACGTCCTCGCCGAAGTTGGCCTTCATACTGGACGCCTCTAGCTCGAGGTCGGTGAATTCGGACGGGACCTGTGCCGGCGCCGGCTCAGCCGGGGCGGCGGCGGCGGCGGCCTGTGTGGAGGCGCATCTGCGAAGGCCTGCTTGGTATGCCGGCCGCGGCAGCGACGGCACTGTCATCTGCCAGATGCAGCGGGACATCTCGCGCAGCCCGCTCATCCTGCCTGGCTGCGTGTGGATGTGGTCAATGGCCGCCGGTACTCGTTGCGCTTTTGCAGGCTCTTGCGGCTCGTCCCAAAAAATCGGACCCCTGTCTCCCGACGGGGAGCTTCATGTGGGCGGGCGCACGGACCCAATATTGGGGTAAATTGGGAGGCGGGGGGTTAGGGTCGTGGTCAATGCTGGCGGCAAACCGATGGCTTGTCTCGCGAACCTGGCCATTCTTTCCTGAGACCGAGGCTATTCGAAGGTTGTGGCACGAAGCCCACGAACAAAAAGCAAATACCGGCAGGTGTGGGCCTCTATCATCAGGCCATTCGACCATGTCATAACGGGCCATCCTCGGAAACGATGTCGAACAGATACGGCGGATCGTCCCGCAACGGCAACGGATACGGCAACTTTGGGGGGCGCTCCCAGGACGACCGCGACGGCGGGGACTACGATCCATACGGCGATGGCTACGGGAACGGCGGTGGAGGAGGCGGAGGAGGCAGTGGGAACAGATACGGTGACGACGGCTATGGCGGCGGCGGCAGGTACGGAGATGATCGCTACACCGAATCTCCAAGGAGCATGACCGCCCGTGCCGCTCCCCCGCCTGCCGCCCCGTCCTCGTCGTCCCGCTACAACGTGCCCCCACCGCGGCCAAGCCAGCAGCGCGGCGGAGGAGGCGGAGGCGGAGGTGGAGGGAGCCTCGGATACGAGTCGAGCGCGGAGCGGCAGATCGCGCAGGTGCTGGAGCACATTAAGAAGGACTGGCCAGCCATGTGCCAGACGGACTGCGTCCCCGTGCAGCTGGCGCTGCAGCTGCTGGATAACAGCTCGGTCGGGCGGGCACACGAGTACCGCAACTTCCAGAACACGCACCGCTACCTGCAGGACTCGCTTAAGAACATTGTGCACGACTATCATCAGGGCTTCAACAGCTCGATCGGCACCTTCCACAAGATCCAGGGCAGCATCCAGGCCTCGCAGAAGAAGGTGCGCGGCCTCAAGGAATCGCTTGCTGCCGCCAAGGTCAGCCTGTGCACCACAGATCCGGAGCTCAAGAAGCTTTACAACACGTCGCAGATGTACGACGACCTGCTGCAGGCCCTGGCCGAGGTCGACGAGCTGCGCCAGGTGCCTGATCAGCTCGAGGCCCGCATCTCCGAGAAGCGCTTCCTGACCGCGGTCGAGGTGCTGCAGACGGCCCTGCGCAAGCTGACCAAGCCCGAGCTCGACGGCATCGGCGCCTTGGTCGATCTGCGCAGCTACCTGGCCAACCAGGAAACTGCCCTGATGGACATACTCGTCGAGGAGCTGCACGAGCATCTGTACCTCAAGTCTCCCTACTGCCAGGAGAGGTGGCAGAACCTGGCCAAGTCCCAGGGCTCCTTGAGCGAGGCCTTTGCCGGGGACATCAGCTTGGCTCCCTTCCTCGGCGTCCTCGACACCATGGACCTCGACCGCGCCGTACAGGAGGATCCCGGAAGGAACCCTGAAGCCGACACGTTTTACTACATCTCGCTGGTCATCGAGTCTCTCAACAAGCTTGGCCGTCTCGAGGCGGCCGTCGACACGCTAAAGCAGCGGCTGCCAGTTGAGTTGTTCTCCATCGTCAACGAGACCATCAACGAGGTCGACCAGAAACACCCAAGCTCGCTCAGGGGCGGCTCGACCGGCCCCCAGGGGCTCCACGTCTACGGCAGCCGCGAGACGCAGCTGAGGGCCGACGTCATCTACGACCTGCTCTGGACTCTGTACGGCAAGTTTGAGGCGATAGCCGAGGGCCACAGGGTCCTGCACGAGTACATCAAGTCCCTCATCCGCCGCGAGGGCGCAGGCAATAATATCGCTCTTCTCGGCGGCTTCAAGGAGCTCTGGAATCTGTATCAGAACGAGATCCGGTCGCTCCTCCACAGCTACGTCACGACCGACGCCGATGTCTACCAGTTCAACTCTCCAAAACCCGGGGCATCGTCAAACGGCGCGTCCAAGACGAGGCAAGACTTGTTCAAATTTTCCGACTCGGACGTCAAGTCTGCCGATATGACGATCGAATACGAGGAGCTGGACGGCATTATACGTGCCGCCGTTCCAGGCCTGACCAGCGGCACCCGCAAGCCGGGCGACAAGAAGCAACAGCAGCAACAGGGCCAGGGCGTGGGGCGTGGTGACGCCGGCAAGCGGGGCAACGGGATCAGCGGGTTCGAGGGCAACAGCCGACAGAGCGGTGACGTTCACAAGTCCCTGGTCGAGCCCAGCGTCTTCAACATGAGCCTGCTGCTACCCCCGACGCTGGTGTTTCTGCAGCGGCTCAAGGGCATAGTGCCGCCCGGGTCGGACCTGGCGACGAGCACGTTGACATCGTTTCTGGATAATTTCCTGGTCAACGTGTTCCAGCCGCAGTTGGACGAGACGTTGGGCAAGCTGAGCGACACGGTGTTTGGCGAGTCCGACTCGTTCCAGCAGGACCCGGACTGGAGCCTGATGGCACGTCGCCCGGTGTTCAAGGGCACGACGGCCTTCTTTGCCATCGTGACGGCCTTTTGCCGCATGCTGGGCACGATACCACACGACCAGGCGCTCAGCACCCTCATCATTGCGCAGATGAAGCGCTACTACGACCGCTGCTCCGGCTGGTACCGTGCACTGGTGGCAAAGACGGATGAGGAGGTCAATGCCGAGCAGCAGACGTTACGCGTATCCGCCTTGATGGCTACACAATCGTCCGAGATGCTCGAGACAATGAGACAGCTGTGGATGGCCGAAGGCGGCGTCGAGGCCAACGCGGAGCTCCTGGCGAAGGAGATCGCGCTACTAGTCGAGCGCACCAACGAGAAGCGGCTGGAGATGGGCGACATCATCTCGGACCGCGACACCATCTCGTCCCTCTGCCTGCTCTACACGAGCATGAAGTGGCTGGCCACAAAGGTGGTGGGCCTCCGCCACATCACCAAGAGCGACGCCGACTCGTCAAACAATCTGCCCAAGCAGCAGGGCGGCCGACGCTGGACGCTGTTCAACGACCCGGCCAAGGCGACGACGGAGCACGGACCCGTCTACCTCCCCATGACGCAGGAGACTGTCAAGTAAGCTTTGTTTGCTTCAAGTTGAAGATGCAATAGACGGCGTGCGCTAACCTTTCTCCCACCGCACCAAGCTCCTTCGACGGCATCGTCACGTCATACGAAGAGCTTGCGGGCACGGCGCTGCTGACGCTGCACATGGAAGTGCGGTGCCGCATCGTGTACTCGCTGCGGACGGCGCTGTCGCCCGACACGGCGCCCTACCTGCTGGATCAGGAGGTGACGGAGCCGGACCCGCAGATTATCTCGCTCAACGGCGAGCTGGTGGCCTACGACGAGACGACGGCGCGGTTCCTGCGCGAGCGCGAGGTGTCGTTTGTGCGCCAGGGCCTGGGCATGCTCATCAACTCGTACCTGGTCAGCAACGCGCCGCTCGTGTCGCCCATGAACTCAAAGGGCTGCGGCCGCATGCGGCTCAACATCCTGGTCCTGCAGCAAAACCTCAAGAACATCGAGGGGGGCGTCAGTCTCTCGCGCGCCGACGGCTACTTCTCCCTGTTCGAGGCCGGGCCCGACGCCATCGTGGAGAGGGCCAAGACGGATGCCGCGGCGGCGGCCGGGGAGGGCGGCGGCCACCGCTTCTCGTACGACGAGCTCAAGGCCCTCATCGAGCTTTGCTTCAGCGAGCAGCTGTCGAACCCTGAGCGCGGCATCGCCAGCGCCGCGAAGAGGCAGATGGCCGACAAGATGCTCACCCTTAGCGAGCAGATGTGGCAGACGTGAGGAAATTTGGGTTATTGGTCTTGTTACGATCTTTTGATATGATATCCGGCGCTGTGGTCCATTTTTTTTCTTTCGTTCCATTGGCTTTAACTACATCACCTAGAGTTGTGTTCCGAGGTGCCTGGCTTCATCGTAATGCGGATCACAAAATGCATCTTCGTTTCTCCCCTTGGCATCCACATTTCCTTTTATATAGGTCAGGTCAGAGGCATAGCATGGACAGCTCACGAGTGGAGACAAGAATGGGCAGAATAGAAATGTCGATGTTTGCGTTCACCAAGCAGTTAGTTGGATTGACTCTCGGGGCCGCATCCTTCCAAAATGGAGCCTGTTGATTTTGCTCCCGTGCGTTCAACGCCTCTGATGTCTGTCAACACTTGCCCTTTTTCCCCTTTTGTGGCATGGTCTCGTATAAACCGAGTGACGAAAGACTAATCTTTAATGAGCGGAGCAAACGGAATGATGCCGTAGTCGAACGCCGTCAACCATAAGTCGTAGATGGTTTCAGAAGCGGTAATGACGTCTCTGTGTTCGTCTTGGCCGCCGATCACTTGACCGTTTGCCTCTGACCTACGGTGTAAACAAGGACAAAGTCGGTGAGGGTTTCGGCAGGATCGAGAAATGCTTTGACGCCGAATGAGGGAGGACGAAGGGGTCCCAGCAGGACGAACCTGTGTGGTTGTAATGCCAACATGAATTTTGTCTTGCTGAAGCTTTTGAGCGTACTTGGGCAAACAATAAAAAAGAGAGGGAGGGGTTCATATGCATCATGTAAGTAATGTAAGTAACGCGAGAGAAAGAGATGAGAAAGACAACATAAAAAATAAAAAAAAAATAAAAAAAAAAGGAGAGCTGAAGGCGTCTCAATGAGCAAACACCTGCGGCTCGGCCAAGATGACCAAAAACAAGGTGGTTCCAACCAGCCCTATGCTGAATTGGGTCGCGGGGCCGAATCTTTGTGCGCGTCTACCATGTCGTCAGTAACCACTGGGGACTGGGGATGGACGCATGCCGCAGGCCTTCATTCTGGGGCTGAGATCTCACTGCCTTTTCTTCACCCTGATTTGGCTGGGCGATCGGCAGGTGCTTGGGGAAACCCTGCTGTAAGCCCCTGCTCAGTTGTCGCAGGTGGGTCACTGGACGCTGCCACTGCTGCAGCCACGGCAGCTTCCTGCGAATGAAACCAACAGCAAGCGCGACGCCGCTGGGCTCCACCCCACCTTTTCCTCGCACGAGAGGGCGGGAGAAGGCAGGAGGAAAGAAGAGGCGACCGCAACGACGGAAATGAGGACGGACGTTAAATGGCAGGCAGCACAGAGCACAGACTTTAGGCAAATACCACCAACTTTTGGGCGTTGTGCCGAGGCTGGGGTAGCTTAGGTTTGCGACCCCAGCCGTACAGCCGCAGATTGAGATCCAGGGCGGGCCTTGCTTCATTCGAACTGACGACATCAATCAACGTGTAATTGTATCCTTAGGCGGTCCCTTTTGGCTTGAGTCTGTTCCTTCATTGTCTCGCCAAAGGAGCCTGCTAGCGCGCTCGACGCTTCAGCCGCTGGTCTCAACGCTCCTCGCTCTTCTCAACCGTCTGTTTCCCTGCCGGCTTCCAGCCCATGCGAACGCCGCAGCAATGTCGATCGCTTCACTCAACGCGCTGAAGCGTAGGGCGCTGCCCCTGCTCTTCGTCCTCCTCGTCTTCGCGTTCCTCCTGCATCACAGCCAGCGGAGACTGCCAAGCCCCAGTTCGTGGAAGAGCGCTTCCGGCGGCAGCAAAGCCTATGTCGGTCATGGTGGAGATCCCTTTAGCTGGGCCAAGGTCCCGCTCGACTACCCCGCGCCGCCCGAGTCGATGCGTCAGCTGCCCGACGCGACCGGTCGTCGGATCCCGCGCATCCAGCACGTCTTCTCCAAGGAGACGGCCGCCGAAAAAAAGGTCCGGCTGGACAGGCTCGCTCTGGTCAAGAGCAACTTCACCCACGCCTGGAACGGCTACAAACTGCATGCCTGGATGAGCGACGAGGTCCGCCCCATCTCGGGCGGCGCCCACAACCCCTTTGGCGGCTGGGCTGCTACCCTGGTCGATGCCCTCGACACCCTCTGGATCATGGGCATGAAGTCCGAGTTCGATGAGGCCGTGCGTGCTATTGACTTGATCGACTTCAGCTCCAGCACCCTCGACGAGATCAACGTGTTCGAGACCACAATCCGCTACCTCGGCGGCTTCCTCGCTGCCTACGACATTAGCGGCCGGCGCTCCCCCTCGCTGCTGCGAAAGGCCATCGAGTTGGGCGACATGCTCCTTGTCGCCTTTGACACCCCCAACCACATGCCCATCACCCGCTGGAAGCTCAACGAGGTGAAGAAGGCCCGGACCGGCGGCGGTGGTACGCCCCAGGTTGCTCCTCCGGGTGTCCTTCTGGCCGAGATCGGCTCCCTGACCCTCGAGTTTACTCGCTTGAGCCAGCTCTCGGGTGACCCCAAGTACTTTGATGCCGTCCAGCGTGTCATGGAGGTCTTTGCGGATCAGCAGGATAAGACCTATATACCAGGCTTGTGGCCCGTGGTCGTGAACGCCGAAAAGCTCGATTTCACTGGCGACGCGGGCTTTACCATCGGCGGCATGGCCGATAGCATGTATGAGTATCTTCCAAAGGTACGCTTGCATTTCGTGTTTCGTCCAAGCCTTGTTGATCCAGGCGCCAGCCATGAGGCGCCTCCTTTCGTTGCCCCTGAATGAGACATGCATGCGACAAAACCAAGACACGCGCTGATTCTCAGCCACCATGGCCTGCGACAACAGCAATACCTACTCCTCAATGGCGGTTCCCTGATGTATCGCGATCTCTACGTCAAGGCCCTAGCTGCCATGAAGCGCAATATCTTCTTCCGCCCGCGGACCCAGAGCTCGGCCTCGATACTGATGCCGGGCGATGCGATGGCCGACGGCTCGAAACACTGGTCCAAGGTTCAGCCGGACCCGCGAGTCCAACACTTGGGCTGCTTCGCTGGCGGTATGGTGGGCCTAGCCGCTCGCGCACTGGGCCTCCCTGATGACGTCGAAGTGGCTAGACAGCTAGTAGAAGGCTGTCTGTGGTCGTACGAGACGGCGCCATCGGGCTTCATGCCCGAGGTCATGCACGTGACGCGCTGCCCCCGCGACGGCCCCTGCGTATGGGACCAGACGGAGTGGCACAGTGGTGTCAAGGAGCGTGCCAAGGCGGCGCCCGGCGCTGACGTGGCCGAGACCATTCACCAACAGCGCCTGTCGCCGGGAGTCACGAGCGTGGATGACCGCCGTTACATCCTGCGGCCCGAGGCGATCGAGAGCGTCTTCATCCTCTACCGCCTGACGGGCGAACATGCGTTGGCCGACCGCGGATGGTCCATGTTTGAGAACATTGTGCAACAGACGCAGACCGACATCGCTCACGCGGCGTTGGCCGACTGCACCGCCCCAGAGCCGTCGTCGACCCGCACCGACAGCATGGAGAGCTTCTGGCTCGCGGAGACGCTCAAGTATTTCTACCTCTTGTACTCTGACCCTGATGTCGTCAGTCTTGACGAGTATGTCCTGAACACCGAGGCGCACCCTCTGCGGAGGCCTTCGTGAGCAGGAAGTGTTTTTGTTTTGTTTTAGTATGATATGAGTATCACAGGGCTCAGTATCCCTATTTGGTTTTTATAATTGGGCTCAGGATCGGCGTCAGGGCTTCAGCGGCTTCGATAACTGGGAGGGAGCAAATAGGCGGGACATGAAAATATTACCCCATTTGACAACACATGCCATGATGCCCTCAGCGATTCGATTCTTACCGCATTGCCAATCTGACCGTGATCAAACATGGCTCCGCGCCATCGCCAGCTCGAGACGCGCTCGGAAAGCAGTCCAAGCTAATTTGAGCGCACCCCCGGATGGCACATCCCAGGCTGCAATCCTCCATCCTGTGATGGTAACCAATCACCTAGGCGCTCTCGGTACTGTATATGGGGGGCCTTGGCCTGAGGATCTTGTGATTTCAAGCGGACCTCTGCTGCGCCCCCTTTGTCACACACAGAGTGAGTCCCTTCTCCTGCAGCTGATACTGCGTGACGCCGCCCGTTCACCCCCCCTGTATTTCCTCCCTTTCTATCTCTCTCTGGTCTTGCGGGGCCATATCGGCGTTCGCTGTGATAATGTTTTCATGTTTCATTCATGCATCGCTGCCGCGGAACTCGCCTCTCGTGGGCCTGGGCGCTCCTGTTCGTCGGCCGTTTTGTGGCTCAGAATGGAGAACGGTTCCAGGAGCCCCATCCGGAAACGTATGGTCGAGGAGGACGAACAAGATTCGTCCTCCGCTTAAAGCCGCCGTCCGAGCCGCCCCTCGTCTACATGTACATGGTCCGACGAGCCGGAGCTGCGCAGCCCGGGCCTTTCCTCCTGGTCCTGGGCGACGAGGCGCCCGGGCAATGTCGTACGACGCCGGCGGGTACGGGAATGGGAATGGGGCATGGGAATGGGGCATGGGAATGGGTGTCGGCAGCAGCTTTTGGAGCTGGATGGATAGCGCAGGGAAAGAAGGGAACGAGGTGAATGGAGCAGCTGGGTTTAAGTTCCTTGGTCTGCTCTTTTTTTTTTTTATCTTGTTGGGCATGGGTGGCTTACGTGTCGGCGGCGGGGGACACACGCAGCATAAGACGCCATTTAGGTATTTGGAGTTTTTGAAGGTAGGTAGGTAGATATTTTCTGCTAGGTGCATTCACTGTTTGGAATGCATTCTGCAGCCGACCAACATATCGCCTGCGTTTGCATCCGCGATGCATATCACCGCTGTCGCTGCCACATTCCCATCCACACGGCATTTATAAACGAAAAAAAAAAAGGAAAAAAAAAAAGCAAAAGCTCACTCGACTGCCCTTCGAGGGGGAGTCGAGTTACGAAAACCCCACTTTTGGAGGTTTTACTTCGGTAGCTCTTAAAGTCGAATCACCGCCAACAGACGGATTCGAATCAGCGCGCTTGGGGTTTTCTTGGCCCTCACCCGTGTGAAGAAGGTTGTGGCATTTTTAATGCCACAGTTGTACCCGTTCAACCACCCGGTTTGCTGCTGTGAGCTGTTGACAATCTGCCTACGGTCGGAGCATATAAGGTCTGGTGTGGCTGGGGAGGAAGGTGCAAAGGGTCAGAGGTAGGCTGCCTGCTGCAGACTGCACAGCGCATTGATGCGATGACTGCGACGCACGCGCCTGCCTTTATTTTGACGTATGCGCACAGTAGATCTTGGTGATTCTTCGCAGAAACTATTGATCCCACGGTACGACCAATGTCCAGACTGGCACAACCTGATTCTTTCACATGGTATCGTTAGGGCATCCGATCTTTTCTAGTTGTATTAATGGCGCGTAATCGTGCTATCCGTGCACCATGCAAAAGATATTTATCTACTACGGCCACCATTTAAACCCATGGTCGCCTCTATGTCCGGTAGTCACCATTAATGGTCCTGCCAAGGGATATGCACGTTAGCTTTGCTCAGCTGCTACCAACACACAGCGTCCCATCCACTTACACATATTCGTGACTAAAATCGCAGGTCCAGTACGTCGCTTGCTCGGACCCGGTTCCTAGTCTGACGAGGATCTCGAGGTCCTCCAGCTTCAGGATCTCGGCAGCCCGGACCTCGTCGACCTGCTCTGGCTCGCCGTTCACCAGCAGCCTGAGCTCGGCCGTGCCGTCGGTGGGGACGAAGGAAACGCTGGTTTTATCTGGGATGATTGCGCTGCTCTCCTGAGGTTCGGCGGCCCCGGGCGCGGAACCGGGTTCCGAGATAAGGGCGTAGCCCGTCGCGCACAGGATGCGGCCCCAGTTGGCGTCCTTACCATAGAGGGCCGTCTTGACCAAGGGTGAGCGTGCAATGGTGCTGGCGACCTTGCGGGCGGCCGCCTCGGTCGCGGCATCGACGACGCGCACCGTCACGAACTTGGTCGCGCCCTCGCCGTCGCGCACGATCAGCTGCGCCAGCTCGGCCGCGAAGTCCGCCAGCACGCCGCGGAACTCGGCGTAGTCCGATGAGGCCTCGTCGGCCACCTCGTGCCCGCCGGCGGCGCCGTTGGCCAGCAGGGCGACCGTGTCGTTGGTCGACGTGTCGCCGTCGACAGTGATGCTGTTGAAGGACCGGTCGGTGGCGTGGCGCAGCGCCGCGGGGAGCAAGGAGGGCGCCATGGGGGCGTCGGTGGCGATGACGCCCAGCAGCGTCGCCATGTTGGGGTGGATCATGCCGGCGCCCTTTGTCATGCCGGCGATGCGATACTCGACGTCTGGGGACGAGGGCAGGCGGAAGGTGCGCGACAGGAGTTTTGGGAACGTGTCGGTGGTGCAGATGGCACGCGCGCAGGCGAGCCAGTGGTCGTGGGAGGCGCCTAGGGCGTTGCAAGCGGCCGGGACGCCGTCGAGGATGCGGCGGATGGGCAGGCGCAGGCCGATGACGCCCGTGCTCATGACGAGCGTGCCGTCGGCGCCCAGGGCGCGGTCGGCCTCGCGCGCCATGGCGGCCGCGTCCTCGAGCCCGCCCCGGCCCGTGACGGCGTTGGCGCAGCCCGAGTTGACAATGACACCCGTCAAGCCCGCGTTAGCCTTGCGTCGCAGCAGGTCCCGGCTAAAGGTCACAGGCGCCGCCTGGAACCTGTTCTTGGTGAATACGGCGGCGGCAGCGCACGGCACGTCCGACGCCAGCAGTGCCAGGTCGGGCTTGGTCGTGTTGCCCGGCTTGACGCCCACGTTGATGCCCGACGCTCGGAAGCCCTGCGGGTACGTGCCGCTGGAGGGCACGTACTTCCTCTTGGAGGGCGGTATGGTGTCGGCCGAGGCGGCAGAGTATAACCGCACCTGCTGCTGCCCAGCTCGACGGGCCAGCAGGCGCAGCTGGCCGAGGGCCGCTGCCGTAGACCGCGAAGCCTGCGAGATCATGGCTCTGCCTTGGCTATTTGGACTATTGTATAGCGACAGGCAGCCAGGCCATGAATGATGCGAACCTGGCCGGGCCGGCGTTGCGTCACGGCAGGATATACAAGCCTTGGGTCGAGTCACAGCAAGGACAAAAAAAAATGGGTCAGGCCAGCAGCGTCGGTACTGCCCCTGCCGAACACGCCGCAAACTGCACGAGGAACCCAGCGCCGGCCAATGTCAATTGAGTCACCGTGAATCTTGCCGAGCGCGCACACTACGGACATGTATGGAATATCCACCCTGCTACCCATTCGCACCTCCTGTTCTGGTGCTCTTCTGATGGAGGTCTCTGGATCTCTCCCAAATGTCGCCAGGCTAAAGCACTCCCGCCACTGGCAGCCGGCTGCAACCCCACCCGAAAACGGCTGCCAGGGGCCCCACACAAGCTCCATTCCAGCCTGCTGAAAAGGGCGAGGCCAGTTTTCTCTGCTTCCACTGATTTCTAAGAAATCTTTTCTCCTCATTGCCAATTCTCGACCGAGAAAATGACACGCTTCAATTCCAACGTGCCAACGTTGTCAGCAGAAGCACAGCCTGCTGTGCGCTTTTCTTGCTCAACACCCGCCACTTGAAATAGAACGAGCTCTGCGACCGCGCTAGATAAATATCTTCCGTTGGCATTTGAATATTTTACCTTGCACTCTCGTTTCCTTGTCCTGCCACCAGCCTTGCACTCCAAAACCCGCAGCTTGCTGAAAACGCAGCTGCCTCCGAGCAACTGAGCAGAGCTCTAGGCCACCGCCAGGCGCCACCGATTTCGCTTGCACTCCTTCCTCTATCCGTCCTGGACGAGGGACGTGCAACATGTCGGGCCTCATGGACAACTTCTGGGCCGCGCCGCCCGTGGCTCGGTACGTTAGACCACCACCACCAACCCACACCACGCCTATATTCGTCCTCTCGGATACTAACAGTGTCTTTTTTCGCTTCCCGCAGGACACTAGCCGCGGCCGTCTTTGTGACCTCGGTCGGGGTCAGACTGCTCGGCGTCATCCCCGCCGGATGGCTCTACCTCGACCCGCACCATCTCGTAACGCCCCCTCCTCAGATATGGCGCCTCGCTACCAACTTCCTGGTCAGCGGTCCGCAACTAGGCATCGTCCTGGATCCGTATTTCCTGTTCTCCTACTTCAAGCAACTTGAGACTTCCAATCCCAAGTTCTCGAAGAAGGAGGATGTCGTCTGGTACCTGATGACCGTATCTACCATGATCCTGGTAGGTTCCGTCCGCACACTTTTTCAGTCTTCTATGTTGCTTGCCTTGACCATGCTTCGTGTTTGCGTCCCCCAACAAAACCCTCATATATCTGCCCGGATAGTGCACTACCTCTACTGCTATCACGGTTCCTGGAAATGAGGAAGATCACCCCTGCATTTCGACCGGCCCGTCATTCGCATACCTCTTTAGGGTCGTGTCGGGGTGTAGGCATGGTGGGATGTCTTTATGGATGGCTTGGGCCGAGATATACTCTACCTCGCTCAGGTGGTTTTTTAGCTCCCTACATCTCTTCGCCTCTGAGTTGGTTTTCTTATTTGACTGTTGGGCTTGGACAACAGTTTCGCTAACGGAAACATTTTCGTCACCTGCCCAGGTGCTAAACTACCTATCTGGCACCAATGCGCCATTCTGTCTGCAAGGTCTCATCCTTGCCTTGGCATACACGGGCACCCAAGACCAGCGGGGCCAGCAGGCCAGCTTCTTCTTCCTTACCATCCCGGCGCAGTTGGTGCCCTATGCCATGCTGTTCGCCACGCTGGTGATGGCGGGACCCGATCAGCTCTTTATTCAGATGTGCGGCCTCGTCGCGGCTCACCTCCACGACTTCCTGTTCCGCATCTGGCCCGAGTTTGGCGGCGGGAGGAACATCCTGGCCACCCCCGAATTCATGTCGGAGGCGATGCAGATGATAGGCCTCGGGGAGAGGTCATACGGTGCAGTGTATTACGGTGGAGATTCCGGAAGGACGACTAGGTCCTCTGCTGGCAGTGGCCCGCTTCCCGACTCTTGGAAGACTCGGGGGACCGGTCACCGGCTGGGCTGAGACGGATTTAGGATGCTCATTTGGTTCTTGGGTCTCACTAAAACCGTTGTCCTCCTTTGGCCATAGCCTCCGTCGCTTGCGTACGTAGATAGCAATGAGAATTTGCACTCGATCGAACATCCTTTGCTGGCAAGCGCATTCTGGTGGAAAACTCTGTCTGTCAAGCCCCAATGGTTCCGAGCTAGGCCAGCAAGGTCTACACCCTTCTAGGATGATCAAGGTTGGATCTCCCGCTTTTCATCCGAACACTTCCCATGCTGGAATAATTTCCCCCTCTCAATGCCGGATTTTAGGATCTCTCGAGTCTAACCTTTATGATCCTGGAAGGGTGCAAAAAAGTTTAGTTACAAGGTTTGTAGAGTAACACGAACTATGGTTCAAGGCAATTCTGCAAAGATCTTGCTAGAAACCTGTTGTTTTGAGCTAAGCGTCGTGAAGATAGTCAGCGCATCTCGATGATAACGATTTGGCTACTTGTCCCGCATCCCCTGGAGGTATGCAGCATGGTAATTGATGTGTCACGCAAAAAGGTGAAGGAATCATTTGTGACCACTAAAATGCATCCAAAGAGACACTCCGTGTGTTCATCGATTTCGTTAAAATGCAGAAGCCTAGGTAGGGGCTTGGTATAACAAGCTCCCTGACTGATACAGGTCGCCAATGCCCCATTGCCTTGTCGCGCTCATATGTTTTCCCAAAGTTCCCAAACGCCAGGTTTGACCAAAAGTACAAAAAGTAAATGGGTATGAAACAATACACTAAGAAGTTAATAATAAACAAAAAGAAGCCGCCCATACTAGTAGCTCCTCCCTTTTTGTTGGTACATGGCCTCACAGGGCCATGTAATTTTGTTTCTTTATATTTTACTCTATTCTTTCTCCCCTTGTTTCCCAACTAGTCGTCAGCCGAACTAGTAGTTGGGCTCATAACCGGCCCGGGGCGCTGTCCGGACGCGCGGAGGGGAAGGTTGTGACTGCGGCTCCGGCAGCCCCTGCTGCTGGCGCATCTGGCGGCGGTGTTCAAAGTTGTGGTCCAGCGGGCCGGTGATGACGCTCGGCTGCTGGTCGTCGACCGGCGTCGCCTCCTGCAGGCTGATCTGGGGTGGCGGGTACTTCTTCGGCACGCGGATCCTCGGCACCGAGGGCAGGACGAGGGAAGGGATCTTGGCCTGGGGCGGTGGCGGCGGCGGCAGGTTTTGGGGGTCGATGATGCGTTGTGGCTGTTGTGGTGGTGGTTGTGATCGCTCCCGGAGTGATGAGGATGCGGATGATGTCGACGTTCTCGGTGGCGGCCCCGCGGGCGGTGGTGGCAGAGTCAGGCCGGCGGCGGGCCTGTCGTCCGTGCCGGCGAGGTACTGCTGCAGAGCGTATGTCTCGCCCGGCGTCGGTCCCGAGCCCGGGGCTACTACCAGTGCTGTCGTCGGGTTCGGGGTCTTTGTGAAGCGAGACTTGCCCGGGGGCGGAGCCGCGAGGATAAGGGGTTCGGGTGTGCCGCGCGGGGGCGTACTGCGTGGCTGGACGGCTGCGGCGGCGGCGGCTGCGCGGCTCGGGGCCTGCTGGAGCTGCTGGAGCTGCTGTTGTAAGGGCGAGGGGTGGTGTGGCTGTTGCTGCTGTTGTGAGTTGGATGTGTTGCGTGATCCCCGAGAGTCGGTGCTGCCAGGACGCTGTGACTGGATGCTCGTGATGGCGGAGCGTGGGATGTAAGCCGGGTGGGCGGGCAGGGCGCCTGCGGCAGGATAGACGCCAAACTTTTGCGCCACCTGCTGCTGCTTCTCGACCTGGTCGTAGTAGTCGCTGTTGCTGGTGTACCGTCCGTTGTCGCCGCCGTTGGGGTCGTGCGATTTGAGCGACGTCATGCTGTACTCCCTCTTGTGATCCATGGTGTAACCTCCGCGGATGCTGCCGGCATGGGCGGCCAAATCCGCCCCAAGGAAGCCAGCGCCACCGCTAGCGGGGCCGTGGCCGTTGGCTGCCAGGGCAGCGACGGAGCCGCCGCCGTTGGGGCTGCCGTTGTTAGCGGCGCGGCGGGCGTCCTCGGCCTTCATGCGGCGCTGCTTGCGCCAGTAGACAACAAAGAGAGCGACACCGCCCAGGAGGAGCAGGGCCGCGCCAATGGCAATGCCAATAATAGTGCCTATACTCATGCTCGTGCCCGAGGGCGGAGGCGGGCCAGTCTCGAGCTGGGGAGGATCCGTGACGTTGATGGCGAAGCGGTTGAAGAGGCTGCCCGAAAGGCCGATCAGGTCACCGGGTTTGAGCTTTTGCTGACAGGCTGCGTCGAGGGCGACCATGACTGTATTGTTATTTCGTTAGTCTCGAACCAGTCCCTGCATGATATATGATTGTTCGGGATGAGTGAGAGGGAAGCCTACAGTTGGACAAGAACCACATGTCCGGCACCGTTGCTAGGCACTGGTGGCAGCCCGTCCTGGCCCAGCCTTCCGACATCTTGTTGCCATCGGCGGTGCAGTAGGCGAGCTGGGTGCCGTTGTCGGGAGCGAGATCTCCTGTCTTCAGTGCGCCTGAGAGGGCACCGCAGTTCTGAGGAATCTGGCAGGCAAACGACTTGTTCTGGACTGCTGCCGGGTAGTTGAAGATGCACACGTTGGCGGCGTAGCGCAGGTTGTCTTTTTTCCAGGGGTTAGTGTCAAGAGCTACCGAGCGATAAAGGGAGTCGAAGCTCGGTTTGGAGCACATCCAAACACAAAATATAAAGTGCAAGTGACAGTAGGCCGGCATTCTTACATAGGTACCAATAAAGGTCTGCCTCGGAGCCGTTGACATGCCTACTTGACTGCAGGCACTCGGTGCACTCCTTAAACTTGAGCCCCTTGACAGTCGAGGTGAAGTCCTGGTCATCGCAGACAATGTCGGCGACTGATGTCGAGGAGGCGTTCGGGTCGCGGGCGTCGCCATCGGAACGGTCCAGGCACGCCGAGGCGCATGGGGATCCCGGCGCCACCTGCAGCGCCGCCGAGATTGAAAGCAGCGTCGCTGCCACGGCCAAAACCCTCCATCTCGGTCGTATTGAAGGGATCATGGTTGTTGTGTTGGAGAAGCAAAGGGTCGTCTGGTGCGTTGAAGGTCGTCGATGATATTGTGAGCCGAGAAGGGCGGGTGGGGGAGGGGGAAAAGCGAGCTTGGCTTCACGGATCGATCATGGCGTAACCTCTCCCTGGCTCACGATAGTCCAAGTTGACTCTGGATGTCTGTGTCTGCCGTAAGATGGCCCAGTCTCGTCGTCCTCACCTCCGGGCTTGGTGGTGGTGGGCAAGGTTTCAAGAGACGGTCAAGACTTCGATGGGTCCAGAAAAGGCTGCATGCAGGAGCAGAGGGATGGATGTATAAAGGTATGTATTGTATTGACGATGGATGGATGAATGGATGGATGGGTCCCCTGTTTGTCAGCCGGTCGAGGGCAAGCGCCCTGTGGTGCTGCCTTGACGCCGTGGCGGCACACGCATGTATTTCTGGGCAATTTAGCGTCGCTGCACAACCTCCGCCTTAGCGATGACACCCAAGATCCAACCGGAGCGGCGATAGCGGGCGTGCAGCCGCTCCCACCCTGGGGTGCCACATCCCAAGCCGCTGGGGAGCGAGGGTCGCGAGGAAGGGTGGCAGCTAGGGGAAAGGATGGAGGGGCTAGCCCCGAAAGGGAAAGACGTGAGGACATGGCATCCTGCGGGCGTCGACTCGGAGCGCGATGTTTCTCGGCCACGCGACCGACGCCCCAGTCCAGAGGGGGCTACATCCCATCCCGCTATCCTGATAATAGCACGGGAAGTCTTCGATCCAGAGTGAGTGGCCAGGGGCTCCCGAACGCAGGCCAATGAGGGGCAGCGATTCGCAGCCAGGCCTTGATCAGTGGCAGGAGCCAAATGAGGGGGGGTTGGGCAACGTGGATGGTGGCACTGGTTGGGCCTGGCCTCGCCGTTAACCGCTGCCGCGCCCAAAATTCACCACCAAGAAATTTTCTTCCTTCCCCTCCAGAACTGGAGCCCGTCTTGGCGACAATCGAAGCGGGCGCCTAGGTCAGGCCACTCTGGCAGTAGCGACCGGGGTTTGGCGGCCTGTGACTGGCTGGATGGGAAGGTGATCGTCGTGGGGGAGGCCGTATTGGGAAAGGTCGGGCCGGGGTTTTGGGCCGCTCGCCAGGCTTGGGTCCCACAGGCGCCGGCCCACAATGCGACCGCCTTCACAAAGTCTCTCCCCCAATGGTAGCCCACAGGACCGATCGTTGGTCGGTCGGCGGTGAAATAGCAAGGCGGCCCGATCTGAGAGCTCAGTGCCAGCCGGCCACGCAGTCGAGCGCTTGCCCGGCAGGAGCATCTCTGTAACAGGCGCGCGGTACTGTCTACAAGTCCGGTGCATATATTGATGCTGTTATGCCAGCTAGTGTCTCGAAGGATCAGAGCGAGGCTGGCCTTGCTGATTTCTCGCCTCGTGCTCAACACCGCGGCTTCCGCTTCGAAGAGCCTCGGGCTAGAATTCGCGCAAAGGCTCCGCCAGTGCGGCCGGCTATGAGAGTTTCCGTGGCAGGTTGCATAGCTTGCGTAGTACGGCGTGAACCCAGTGCTGGGACAGACAGACAGCCCCCAATGCCCCTGTGATATGTATGCTGCTATTCTAGACTCGGGAGAAGCGACATCCGGGCCCGTTATCGGGCTTCCGTAATCGACGGCGCCGATTACGACTCGAGCAGGCAGGCAGCCGTGCCGTTGCGAGATTAGTGGCACGGGCAGCAAAGCTGTTGGCAGCGATGGAGGGGTCGACTGGCCGGTCAAAAAGTTTCCATCCCTTCCATGGGGCGGCTACACAATAGCGTGGTATTTTGCCGCGCTGACGCACTCGCCGCCTTCCCTCTTCGGGCAGCCAGCCAGAACTTGGCGCGCAATTCCCCCCGCAGCGGGCTTGGAAGCGGAGATTAGATGACGAACTGGCCCTCCTGCCTGTGCCAAAGATAGAAACCGCAGGACTAAATCACTAGAATGAGGGGCAAGAAGCCAATGAGATGGCGCCTGGTGGATCCCAGCCACCATACCGCTGACGGTTGGCCCGAGTTAAGTGCGAACCTAATCCCTCAAGCCTCGTTGACTGGGGCTATTTTTGGCAGCATTTTTTTTGACTGTCTCCATCGCCAGTTTGCCGTCGCGGTCAGAGTCGGCGGCTTACGGCGGCATCCAGCAGCCACAGCAGGCACAACAGCGCAGTTACAGATTTCCTTTCTTTATTCCGCTTCAGGTGTGGTGCTGACGTTTACCGAAGACAACCAATGCGGTCGACGATGGGGCACCGTCTGAGTTTAAAACCCAAGGCAAGCCCGTTCCTTCGCCCCCAAACTCGCTTCTGGTGGGTTTAGCCGCCTCTCTCTTTCAAGACAAGCTCACCACCTTCCGTATCTACCGCCTTCATACAGTCAGATGGCCACCGTCCCTGACTCCCCCCGCTCACAGGCCGCTGTTATGGGCCGCGTCGACATGCTTCTTTCGCCACCGCTTGGCATAATACACATTTCCCGTCTTACCCCCTGATCCTTCCAACAAGATCGTGCTCTTACATCACTTTAGCGAGGTCCTACCAACAGCCACCTCCGCCAAGGCCATCGATTACCAGCCTATCCAACAGTTCTTCGCCTGCCCGGGTCACGACTACATACGCAGGCCTTCCTCGGAATGGTAGCAAACAAGTTCCCGGCATACCCTCCAGGAATAGAATGGCTGGTGACTCCCTTACATCCTGTTCACCAAGTGGCCACATGCCCGTATGTATCCCTTGGTTACCCAGCCAAGTCGTGCGGATGGCACCTGACTTCTTCCGGCTTGGCCTGCCTTCCCTGGCATTTGTCCGCCCGTCCACTCGAATAGACCGGACACACCGGGTCCTACGCTGGCCCAAGTGGCGTGGAACCGCCCACGGTAGTCCGCACGGCAGCTCACACGCCTGCATGGGGACTGTAATTTGACATGCCGGGGGTGGGGGAGGGCGGTTGCTACCTCCCGCCCCCTCGTCCCTTCCAAGGCACCCGGGCAAGCGCCTATGTGATAATGATTTTTCGAGCCAATGGCGCGGCTGCCTAGCTTGGCGGCAGACACGTCAACGAAGTCATAGGATTTCCCAGGACCATAGGAGACTTCCACCACGAGGCGCGAGGTTTGAGACAAGCGCCGTGGCGTTGTCCTGTCCATTTGCCATCCGCAGCCTTCCTTCCCAAATGTCAGGCATTTCCGGCTCTCGCATCTAGTGTGAAGTTGGTTTACATTCTGCCTTGGCTCTCTTCCGTTCTGAGTACGGGTATTGTTCTGTAGGGTTTGCTTCCCCAATGGACAAGGCAGAAGATGGTGTCGCCTCGAAGGCAAGCGCTGGCCTAGGTCCCACCAGGCATGCGAGTGCTGAGGGAGGCGATGTGAGTGACCGTCGATCACGGCAACTATCTAGGCTACCCAGGGTAGCTTGGCACTGGCAAGTGCTAGAGAGACGGAGAATCCTCTGGGGGAAATGCTTGCCCATTCGTTTGCCCTGACGGGCTGTCATTATCGCGAGACCAGTCGGTACTCGAAGACGGATAGAACACGAGCGGGCGTGCAAATCGGGCTACGTACCTGTGACGCCTTCGCTGGTAACAGCAATATGCCCGGTGTTCCCTTGCTCTCAGGCCGCTATGGAGCCGCTGTATGGGAAGCATGCGTTGAAGCCCATATTCCATGTGACTAGGCCCTCTCATTTTTCTTTACTCCGACGATTCTCTCGGGTACAAGCCGGCCATGTTTGCCATGGCGGCCATGATGGCCCCAATTCTCTGTCATTCTCACATCCGGTTAACTGTCCATGTTCCCATGGCCAAGCATGAGCTGTTCGGGTGGCCTGGGAGCCATCGAGCACCATCTTTTGGCTTCGTCGAAGCTCTAGAATTTACACCCGCTCTCAGCCGGGGCACCTTCTCGTCCCACTCAGCTTCTGCATTGCTTGGTCGATTTCTAATCAGGCCTGTTTGTCCGGCCTCGACGTCGGGTGAGTCCATCTCGAAATCCCAAGCATCCAAGCAAATTCTAACCTGGCCTTGCGGCAGACAACCCTGGCAGTTTCTCAAGCGTCAGATATATAACCTCCCTCGATGGATATCGCCTCTGCTTGCTCAACGTGGCTAGCTCCAGCGCGCGGTGCAAGCAAGTGAGCAGGAGCAAACACTGCCCAGAAGCACTCCCGGTCGAAAAGTCCAACGTTTTGCGTGCCACACAATCTTGTCCTTGTCCAAAAGGAAATGCGACCCGGCACTGGACATCCAATGGCTTCTTACGAGTCGAGCAGGGCCACGTACCTGATTACGAATCCGAGCAAGCCGTGGCAGAGCGGGTTACTCCCGTAGCGTAAGTGTGCCATTCGTGAGGCTGGGAGAACGAGCATATCGCGTGTCTGTTGGCTTTCGGTGCCCTCGTCACACATTCGGATCTAACATGATACAAGTTTCAGGGAGCACGAACCCACTACAATAAACTAGCGACGTTCCGTCCATCTCGGGTGAGACGTTCGGCCCAATTCTCACGTACGACGGGCGCTCGCGTCTGGCACATGTGGGACAGAGATGGTATCCCGGAGCCGCTTGCTGGTTGCAAAGGCCTGGACACGGGTCCAAGGCGAGTCCTGGTCTGGTGATCCTCCTGGCCAAGTACGGGTACACGCCCGAGATCCTTGACGGGCGCAGAGGCGAGGTAGGTATGGCTGGGCTACGAGATGGCGACGGCAATCGGCGGGATGGCTCCACCACTGGGCGGTATAAAGAACCTCGATCGAGGAGCACCGCACACGGACAGATTTAGGGGAACGAACCTGGCCGGCCAACAGACTTACAACTACGTGTATCGCTATAGGCTCCCATCGCTCACGACAGCACTCGAAAGGTCGTCTCTACCCAGTTTACATCGAGTCTCGCCATGCGCCTCACCATCTGTCTCGGCCTGGTCCTAGGGCTCGGCCTTTCGGCCACTGCGGCACAGATCGTCGGCAGCTGGACCATGGTCGGGCTCAACAAGGCATGCGAAGACTTTGCCACCGTCAACCACTCCGGCCCGCTCTGCACATACCAGTTTAGGATCAGCGAGACGGCCGAAGCCGCGCCGCCCTTGCTGTGGTGCACCGTCTCAGCCCAAAGCTTCGACGCCGAGGGCAAGAACACAACCTTTGACGGCGCGCTCTGCCGCGAGGGCGGCGCGGCATCGCTATACCGGGTTCATGGCCTCTGGAACCAGAACGGCTTCATCACTCTGAGTGTCGTCAACGTCGACGAGCGCGTCTACTCCAATTTCCCCTACAAAGACCGCGACCTGGAGGATTACAAGAAGGCGCCGACGAGGACCGAACCCTCGTACAAACTGAACTATAGAGGTCAACCCGCGGATGACGGCGAGGATGAGGCCGCCAGCTCGCCCCCGCTTGATGGAGACGACGGGTTTGCCGACCCACGGCGACTTGAGCCCATCACAGGAAGGAGACTGCGTGTTGGGAACGAGGCCGCCAAGGCTCAGGAGGGGTGCGACCCGAATGTGTGGGTTGTGAGGAATCTGTCACGGAGTGAGTTGCCGACGCTAGGACCCTTAGTTTCCTTGACCAGTTAGCTCCATGCTCCCTTTTTTTTCCCCTCCAGCGGGCGTCTTCTCTGAGATCCTAATGTACCCGCCTCGAACTGCAGATGCACGCCCGGTAATGCAAACCGTCCTCTTCCGATTCGACCTGGTCCGATGCGACGATGCCATCCACTGCAAGTTCGAAGCCCTGGGGAACAACTTCAAGACGGTGGACATCAAGTACGACAACTTTTCCGACGTCCCCTGCGAGAACAAGACGGACATCAACGTGTCGTGGGGCTACAAGCCGGACACGGACGGCGGCATCATGACGCTCAAGGATGTGAGCCAGCGCCGGAGGGCCTTCCTCGGCTGGGACAATGTGAACTCTCGCGTCAGGATTGAGGAGGAGGCGTCCGGGGTGTCAGAGGTCTATTGATGCAAGGGCAAGTCAAGGTTTAGGGGACCTGTTTCGTTGCGGGGAGCGTCTTCAGATGGTAAGAAGCCAGGATGGAGCTGAAATCGACCATTGGGCGAGGCTAGCACGATCAAATGGACAGGAATGGAAGCCGAGGCACTGGCTATCACGGCGTGGTTAAATTCGACGATGGTTTTCTAAACCACATGGCGCGGCTTTTGGAAGCCTGTGTGCTTGGCGAAAGCAGATTTTTGTCGCGGGCCTAGGACGGAATACAGCAGTAGGAAGCACGTATATACCCGACTCGGCCCCTGTCAGTGCCCCAAAACTGCCGCCTGGTAAAATACTGCACCAGCAGCGCATCCTTCCCGTACAGTCTGCCAGCCGCAGCGGCACAAAATCCATGGTCAGTGCGCCATGTTTAGCAACATGGGACATACGCATTGCGTTCTAGAAATCCGTCGGCGGTTAGACGTCCATCTTTCGACAAGATCGACAGCGTGCTTCAAGTCCTCGCCCCTCACACGCGCAACATACCGAGCCGCGCGGGGGCTTAGAGATGTTCGCCGCAGCCATTTTGCCTAAACCATGCCGCGCTCCTCGGTCCGGGGATCTTTGGAGCCGCCAGTACTTGCGAAGTGGCTTTGACGGTGGTGTTGGTAGTGGTGGTAGTGGAAGTGGATGTACATGTATATATGTAGGAGGGGGCATCGAGGTGTGGGTAGGTGGGAATCGGGCAAGTCAGGCCGAGAGAGGCCAAAGGTTCTCAACTCTACCATAATCTCTGAACAAGTAGATGGGCTGCCTGCCCTGGATGCCCACCCATCCCTCCCCGTCGCTGCCTCCATCTTGTCCGTGTCCAGGCCAGGTCATCCATCCAAAGCCGGAAGATATACATATAGACCCCGCGGCTATGCGAGCGTGAACCAACAAGCAGCTTGCAGGTGACGACCAGCATCTCGCGCCTGTCCTCTAGGGCCTCGGACTAGACCGTGCCACCGGGGTGCGTCCATCTCTATATTGGGTGTCGTCTGGGCTTGCGATGTGAACGAGCTCCTCCTGCTAATCATGTTTTGTGACATTTCCCCTTCTTCCCCTCTCTGTCCCACCATGCAGAACGGTCCGAATGAGGGGAGTTCGAAATTAGATATTCCCAGCCGCTGGGCTTGCAGATTGTAGATCGAGACGCCAACAGGCATTTTTGCCCCGCGTGAACGTCCAAGGTGGGTGGTCTCGTGATGGACATGGGCACGTTCGCGATGTGTCAGTCAGGTAACACGGCGTCATATCGAGAGGCATGTAGCCGGCGGCTGTTTTAGTGCGCGCCAAGCAAGATGGATGCCACTCGACGGAGCGCGAGGGCAGATGCATGTTTTTAGGGGTGGTTCTCTAGATAGAAACAAGCGATTTGGTCCGGCGTGCTCGATCCATCGTGTTTACCAAGAGCCGTGAGTGGTGGTCGGCATCTGGGGGTAGTCGCAAGCAAAATTCGGTTAGCATTGTGTAAGGAGCAGTGATTGCTAGATCCGCCCCCCTTTCCCATCTGGTTACTCAGCAGTAGTAGCCAACTACCAAGCTGTTGTGTTATCTATTCCATCAAGCAGCCATCCGAGCCACGGCTATATGCTTCCTCCCGAGTGGATCGGTTTTTCCACACACAAAGGCATATTATAGCCGACCCCAGCACGCCAATCAAGAAAACGGGAGCTGGGGGCCGTTAAAACTAGCAAGATGACATGACGTTCCACGCCAGAACAAGTTCGAGCATGACCCAATCATAGGCCGTCCCATGGGCGCAGCAACCAGCGGCGCAGCCCCAGGCTCGGCATGGCATGTCTGTGCGGGGCCAAAGCGGCTAAACCTTGGCCATGGTTGGCTGTCCCGGCCTGCAGCTCTCCCGCGCCGGGGATCGCTGCGTACCTCATCACCCCTGGGGCTCGTGCCGTCGGCAATCGTGGGCGCACTTGGCTTGGACGCGAGGTTCTTGTGACTACAATCAAAAAATCAAACGGTCGGTCAGTTTCTCAAAAGGCCGACAGGAGGAAAAGCTCCAGTTCTAGGTCTAGGCAGTTTGTCATGAACAGGCCGTCGAGCATATCACAACCCCCACGCAAACGACAGGTCGACGTCTGCGCGCGCGTCGTTCCACGACAAGATTGTGTAAGCCAGGGCGCTTTCCCAAAGTGGCAGCTGAGGCCTCAACAACGAGTCTTGGGCACGGGTACTTCCCTTTCTGACGGATGCGGCCAGGGGTTGCAATGTGCCGTCCCCACTTTTGGCGACAATAGCCCCGTATTTCCTATGTTTAGCTTTTGTTGATGGCAGCACAACAACGGCACGGGCGCGCCCATCAGGGACGTCGCCCACGTTTCGGCCCCATTTTTGGCAAATGGGACCAGACAACTTGAACAACTCAGGTGGCACTGTCACACTTCTCTGGCGCTGCTGCTGCTGCCGCTGCCACACCGTCGCGCTCCCTCATCATCCCTTTTCTTCTTTCCCACCCTTCCTCCCACTCCTACTCCCGCAACCCCAGGATCTTCCACCACAGCTACCTGTTGTACCCACCTACCTCCCTACCCGCATTGCCGCTGGGTTCCCATGGCTTGACTGCCGCAGAAACGTGCACAGGATCGTCTCTTGTCCGCACTAACCCAGATACCTCTCCTACTAGCTTGGCGTCCCTAGGCGGCCGGTCTGGTTTCTGCGGCTGTCGTGCGCCTTTCGTGGGGTGAGCAACTCTAAATCTGAAGATAGCAACGCCAACACCCACCCTACACGAGCCGTCGACTTTGTGGTTGCGTTGCCATTCCTACCTGCTGTCGTCTGTTCTGGGTTTCGCCACACGGCCTCTTCGCGATGTCGACGCAAGCTACTTGTTGATAATTTTAGCAGTCAGGTGTGCTTCGAGAACATCCATCTTCTCCAAGCCCGTCTTTGTTCAGACGAGTTCCGGGGAACCGGCCATCGCGACTCCCCGTCTCAGGTTCTGATATATGAACCAGGCCAAGCCCCAATCTTGTCTTGGGAAATAAACTCACCTTGTCTCCGGCAAGCAGCGAAGCCTCCTCGACAGAGACACCAGCACCGGCACGCAAGCAAGTGACACTTGTCGGCTTTGGCACCTCACCCATCATCTTCAACCCCACCATCTCCCGTCTTTGGCTCACTCACCAAAAGACAACAACCGCCAAGATGAGGATCGGCTGCCTCCAGTTCGCCCCCCATGTGGGTGACCTCAACAACAATTTGAACCGCGCCGACGCCGTCCTCAACCGGGCGGATCCACGTGATCTCGAGGATCTGGACATCCTTGTTCTGCCCGAGATGGCCTTCACTGGTAGGGCCTTCCCGTCTGGACTTCCATAGGTCCTCCACCTCCCCACTGGGGCGACCCCCGCCTGTTGCTGACGCCGTCTTGGGCATCCCCTCAGGCTACAACTTCAAGTCGCTGCCCGAGATCATGCCGTTTCTTGAAGTTTCCGGCTCGGGCATCAGCGCGCTCTGGGCCCGCACCACCGCCCTCAAGCTGGACTGCAAAGTGGCAGTCGGCTATCCCGAAAAGGTCGAAGGCCCGACCAGTGCGTCCAGCTCGCCCAAGTACTACAACTCGCTCCTGGTGGTCAACGAGGACGGCGAGACGGTGGCCAACTACCGCAAGCAGCACCTGTACTACACGGACGAGCCCTGGTCTCAAGAAGGCACCGGCGGCTTCTTCGAGGGCGAGATAGAGGGCCTGGGCCAGACGGCAATGGGTATCTGCATGGACATCAACCCGTACAAGTTCCAGGCCCCCTGGCACAAGTTCGAGTTCGCCTTCCACGTGCTCGAGTCGGACGCCAACGTGGTCATCATCTCGATGGCCTGGAGCACCCTCGACAGCCCCGAGACCTTCTGCAGCAGGCCGTACGAGCCCGACATGGCCACGCTCGAGTACTGGGCTCAGCGCATGGAGCCCCTGATCCGTGCCGAGCGCGAGGACGAGATCATCCTCATCTTCGCCAACCGTTGCGGCATCGAGGCTGACGCCCTGTATGCCGGAACCTCGGCCGTTCTGGGAATCCAGGACGGCGAGGTCAAGGTGTATGGCGTCCTCGGGCGCGGCGTCAAGCAGCTGCTCGTTGTCGACACCGATGACGGCCCCTTCGCCAGGATCGTCAGCCGCCCCGGCGGGGCGACCGCGGGCGAGGAATACGAGGCTCTGCAGGAGCAGGTCGGCGCGAACGAATCGCTGCCCGCACCTCCCCCACCCGCTGACGAAAACCCAGCGGAAGGGTCCAGGGAAGGCAGATCAGAGGATGCCGGCGCGTCTTCCTCCTTGGCGGTAGACGTCTCCACAAACGAGCCATCCACTCCAACGAAGGCCCCTGAGGAGTCCCCCGAAGGGTCCCCCCGAGCCGACAGCCCGATCCTCAACTCGGCCCGGCCGTATCTGACCATCTCGACAAGCGTGACCCAATCGCCAAACAGAATACCTCCGGCCGTTGGCAGTGTGACTTCTGCCGGGACCATCACCCCGCCGCCGACGGGCGACTTCCCTGAGGCCTTCTACCTAGAGGCTGCGCGGGAGGCCCAGCTGCAGTCGCCCGCGCCGAACCTCTACACCCCGGAAGAGCCCCAGTGGCCTCCTAGAGAAATGCCCGAGGTGCGCCCATCGCCGCCTCATGAGCTCCCAGACGTTGGCATGGTCGACCTCCCAGTCTCGGGCGATGCTCCAGCCAAGGACGACGAGCAGGCTTTGAAGGTGCCGCTTCCCGAGGACGTCCCTCTCCCGGCCGAGTCTGGGTCCCCCTCGGCCCTGGATGCGGACGAGGTCCTCACCGGGGCACCATTCGGACCCGCGAAGGGCGAGGAGGAGTTTCCGCTCATCCTGGTCAACCGCGGCGTCGACGGCCCTGCCAGGCGGGACAGCGGCATGTCGGAAACGTCCATCTCGATCGGCGTCGATGGCAGCAAGGAAGTGGTGGTGGTCCAGGTGAGAGACTCGGCTGCGGGGGACAGCGGCGACCGGTCCAGGCAGTCGTCACCACCGCGGGTTGTCACCGTGACTTTCGGTATATAAAATCAGCTTTGTGACGATATGATGACGGCAATGGTGTAAACGATCGAGGCTTTATTCGGCAGGAAGGGTTTCTCTTTTGGGGGTGGTGGCTCATCTGTTCGCTCTTTTGGATTTATGAATTGGTTTCAATCGGCGGCTTTGGATCCGGAGCACTGGTCGGCGATGGGGGTGAGCGATGTCGGTTTTTCATAAAGTCCATTTCGTTAATCTCTCATTACGCTTCCCTTGTCTCATACTTGCTCCCTCGAGGCGGATGTGTATGCTAGTTATGTCCAAGGTGTCCGGTTAGCCCCAGGAGAAAAATATGGTGTGGGTTGGCGGCTCTTGTTGCTCTGCTCTCTTTTGTGAAAAAAAAAGGGGCAAGTGAGCCGGATGTGCTCTCGGTCTTGTGCTTCTAGAGCATAAGTACTAGAGTCTAGATATGTTGGAGTGCGGACACGGGTTATAGGGGTATGGAAAGGATCGGTTCAGGCACGATGTCCCCCGTCTTTAAGGCACCATGAGCATTAGTGAGGACCTTGCCTCAGTAAGCAGCCTGAGTTTGTTGGCGTGTGCGATCAGCCCACCGTAAAGCACAATGACTTCTCTCAGGAGTACTGGCGAGCAAAAGGGAGGCTGAAGACGTGTAGACGAGCAACGGGGCTGCCTGGCATGTGATATGGTGAGATGGCTGGCCCCCAGGCCTTGTGATTTGCCTTGGGCAGGCGCTGGAAGCTCGAAAGGTGAAGGGTCGAGGTCCGAGCCCTTGGTGCCGTCAGCAAAAAGTGACCGACTTGCGACGAGTGCGTGCGACTTCCAAACTGGCTTGCGGGCAAGTTGTGCTTTCTTTTCGCTTTGCTCCCAGGTAGGAAGAAAAAGTTCCCGCGGCCCGCTTGTAAAAACCGCGCCCGCTCCTCGTGGCCATAGATTTGGTCCAAGAGACTGAAAGGGGTTGTTGCCAGCGTCTCAAAACAAGCACGCTCTGTGCTGGCAAGTGTTTGGGGGCCATGCTGGACACGGAGATGGAGAGGACTGAAGGGAGGCGGAGGAGATTCAGCGTGGAGGAGGCTCGGCGTGTGTTGGATCTGATGGATGGTGATAGTTCGCCCGATCAGGAAATCGGTTAGCCGGTGAGACATGTCTTGCAGGACTCACGGTCTCTCGGGAAACCCTCCCCGAACGGTCGACCAGGTGCTGCTTCAGGCCTCCATGGGCACATAACCCGGTACTAGCAGAGACTGTTCAAATCACCCATCTCTGGCCTCAGCGGCAACCCGGCCGGCCGAGAGTCGGGCAGGGTTCGTGCCGTGGCAAAGGCGAAATCCCATACACCCAAGTCCGTGGGCCTCCTCCCGAAACATCCGGACATCAGCCACAGCAGCAACACCTTGTTGCCGAGAGTACCGAGCGAACAGTTTGGTGAGTGGGAGCATCCGTTCGAGCTTTTTTGTCGGGGCTCGACAGGTCCCGAGGCACCCTTGGAGGCTTGTGCCAACCCCGGTCCAAAAGGTAAAGCCCTATGCCATCGTCTTCGCCAAGGAGTTAGTGTCCCCAAGAACTCCAAAGTAAGCTTGTAGGCAAAGCTCAGGTCTCCGTACACGGCCGCTGACTCTATGAGACTATGTCGACGAGGGCGAGGTTGAACGTCGACCGTTCGGTGGGAGTGGGCGCCAGGCTGCGGGTTCGAGAGTGGGCAGATGGATGGGACCAGAAGTGCAGCAATACTCGCGAGTCAACTAGCCGTCCGTATCAGATGTGGTCGAAACGGGCCTTGGCACGGCAGGGCTCGAAGATTTGATCCGGTCCGGCGGGCACAACCGCTGTGGTGGCTTAGGCGCGTCTCGATCTCTCCTTTGGTGTTCCCGGGGCGGCCTGTCCGGATGCACGGGCACCTGGGCAAGCCAGCCCATGGGACTAAGGGCGAGAAGCGGAGCTTCCCGGATGACGTCGTTCTTCGGCGTTCGACGCTTGTTTGAGGCGGCGCCTGGCTCCCGGGTGCCGGTGCCCTGTCTGCCTGTCTCGGCCGTGGCGAGGAGATGGATCGAGTGACGGCAAGGGCCAAGGACGGAAGCTTGGGTGAATAGAGAAGAGTTAAACGCCGGGCCGCGCCTTCGAAAGAATGGGGAGCACGGCGGCAGCATGGAAATCCACCCAGGTCGGGCTGCCATCACTGTGCTCCAAGGCCGATGGCAACACCAAGCCGTCAGCCCTCGGCTAAGTGGATCGCGAGGCATCGTGGTCGCGACGTGGGAAACTCGGGGGGTGATGGTCTTGGCACGAAAAACGTCGGATTCTTCGCGTAAGCCGCCTATAATCGACCGGCCGGTTGATCCCTACATCCCATGTGTTTTTCCTCGCTCCACTGCGCCAACTCCCACATGCCTCCCCCTCGCGCCAAAGTTTTCTCCCGACCTTGCGATTGATGACGTTGCATATGAGGAGGCGTGGTCACGGCATCGGTTCCGGCCCCTCAATGACGTAACGGGCCTCCACGTAACGGCCCTTGAGCTGATGTTTGCGAAGATGCGCATGCAGATTCCAGACGACGCTCAGAGAGCCCGAAGACTCTCTGTTCGCCCCCAGAAAAAAAGGCAGGAAATGCTTGGCGGCATTCCTGAGCTAGGCGACAGATGGGAAGTCCCTGTAAAGATGGAGATGAGCGCGGCGGGGTGAGGATGGGGTGACACGGACGGTCGGCTCTACCCGCGTCAGGGGACCAGGGTGCTCCTTTTAGCGAAATCAGCGTCGATGAACATGAGCGCATCGCCGATATCTCTTAGAAGAAAACTTCAAAATTTTCCTCCCGGCAATTTGGAGGCAAAGGGAGGGCCTGGAAGTGGCTTTCGATGTCGAAAACTAGAGTCGTTGCGTGAATATTCGCTGTTAGGGACCACCACCGCAGCAGTGTAGAATGAGGCTGTTGATGGAGCTTAATGACGCAGCTGTGCGAGATGTGGTCGGACATGATCCATAGTAACAAATTGTCATCGAATGAAAAAAAAAAAAAAGGTCCAAGAACACCAAGAACAGAAAAAAGGTGGAAAAGAGAAGCAGATCAAGGCAGATATCTATCTCCTTCTCGTAGGCTCCCTCAGTTCAACGAGGCTACGAGGTATAATACTGAAAATGGCCTTGTTGCTTGCTCTCATGTTTCGAAAGCGTTGCGTCTGCCATGTTTCAAAGTTGGCGTTTACGACAGCGTTTCGAGTAGCCGCCGCCAGCCAGCGGCCAATCCCGTTCGAGAGCCCCACCCCACAAGTGCGCCAGCGATGGTCTTGATTGGCTGGTCCTGCTGACTGTACAGAATCTGCTCGCTGCGAATCCGTTGGACCATGAAAACAAGCGGCACATGATGCACTGGAAGCATGGAGTGGAGGACTGGTGTATGTATGCTCAATCGATAAGATACCTTTCTGCCTGAGGACACCAAAGTCCCGGGCCAGACAAGTTAGACAGATAGATTAGAATCTCTCCAAGGTCCGGCTAGGTGGTCGGCTGAGGTGATCCCACCGGATCTAATGCGGCGAACCTTTGCTATGGCACAGCCCGGCTGAATGCGACAGGATTTGCTCCTGCAAGTCATTCGAATGCGGCTGATATCGGATAATGTGGATACAATGAAGAAGTTCCTTGCTTCCTCTTGCTTGTTTATTTTATTTTATTCCGAATATTAGCCTCCATGGCTGTGGCTGGAGCTGCTCCCGTCTTTTCAGCAGATTTGCTGTCACGTCTACAGATCCCCTCGACCCGGATGTCCCCGGCGACAGCTGACCACTAGCCTGGTTGTGGCTGCAATATCACCTGCGCCGTTATGCGTCGGGGATCGAAATAACTTTGTTTTTAGGTCTTTACAGCTACGAACCCGTAGTCAGACGCGCCGCAGCGACCAAACCGGAGTGTGCCCTGAAAGGCGGATCTCGCCGACAGCCTCATTCGTACGCACACAGACAGATTTGCACAAATTCTGACGACGAATGCTGACTAGATGGCCGATTGGGGTGGCAGGCGGTTATTGAATGCAACATTGGGAAGGTCAGGAGGCTTGGCGTCAAGCTGACCACCAAACACAAGCCCAAACCTGTTGGTTGAAGGTCTCGTTGAGACGGAGGTGGGTGCCATTATGTCTGTGCCGTTTTCTATTATTACTGATCTACCAGGTTGTTGCTTCCGTGTTCGAAGGTTCGTGCGAAGAAAAACCCGTAGTGGAGGTTGATGTCAGGAACCGCTTACTGTCAGCGTGCCGTGCCTGGTGGGAAACTTTGATCACCATGAGCAAATTCAAAAGAACCCGGCAGCGAGCGACGGACTGGGGATTTTCCCTGTTCATCCTGTGCACAGGCCATGGAACTGCCGCGGCGGGTGAAAGACGAGCACAGCTTGCAGTGTGGGCCAGCCAGGGCCCCTGGACCTCACTGGTCAGGACACTAGGTGACAAGCAAGTCAGCATCACATTTGGCTCCATCCGAATGCATGCCCGAGGGCGCATCACAAATTGATTCGTTTGCCTTCTTTTCTAGTTGCCCAGCAATTGGGGAAGAAACAAGAGCCAACGAAATGTCGACTGCGTATGGCGTAAAGATCAAACCTGATCGCCGGCCGTACCAAGACAACGTTGGCAGCAATGGCTGAATTTGGGGGCCGCGCATCCCATCATTCTGGGCCTCCCAGCTGCTTCCATCGCAACGTGGCCCCGCCTCTGCAGGATGAAGGGTCGGCTCAGAAGGCCACCGCAGGATGCGCGAAAACGAACGGCCGGTCCACCCGGCCGCTGCCATCCCACGCGATACCGACGCACACAATCCGCAGGACGCAGGATGCAGGACAGCTGAGTGGGCTCTTTGCCAACTCGCCTCAAACCGGCGAGGGTTGCCTGCCATCCAATCAGCGGCTGAGGACCTGGCACATTGGGACTCGCTTGCAAAAGGTCAATGGTTGCTCGTGCTCAGTTCTCCTGGTCTCGCGTCGCACGGTAAAATCAGGGGAGAGATGGCGGCGGTTGGTCGACAGATTGAGCGTGACCACGAAGGTGATGGGGTTATCGGCCGGGGGGAGGGCTATTGAGCAAGGAAGATGGCTGGGGCTAGAGAAAAGATTGACGGTGCTTGTTGCAGGGTTCCTTGCAGCCCATCGGCCGATTTTGGGCTAGCGCGGGCGGCACCAAGGCTCGTCGGGCCTGTGAGTGGTCAATCTGCACAATCACCTTTTCCACGGCTTGCATGGGTGAGCGGCGACATGACTGGACGCAGGCAGTCGAGGGGCTCCACCCCACAATTCTCGATAGCTCCCGCGGTGCCTGTCCGCTCTGTTGAGCAGGCCGCAGAACTGTCTGGCCGCAGAAAGAGGTGAGATGGGAAATGTGAGCATGGCTTGCAGCAGCTCTCCACTCTTGCGCCCACCACCACCCCGATCCGGAAGGCTCCATCGCCAGCAACGGAGCGGGGATATGGCGGCCAAGACGCCATACCTGAGCCTTCGGATCGCCCCTCGCGGCCCCCAATTGGTGATGGGCTGTGACGATGCGTGCGAGTCCGCCGAGAAACCCCCCTGACCCCGGCTCCAGCCCTGCACACCTGCCCACTGGCCCCCAATAAACGACGGGATTCTCCATTCTCCCCATCTGAGCGAGCGCCTGTGTCCAAAGCGCGGTGCTGCCATCACACACATCACACCTGCTGGAGACACTCCGACGTGGAAACATTCGACCGCTCGCTTGCTGTCACCCTTCTTTCCCCCGTTTTTCTTCTTTCTTTGTGCAGCTAATTAGCGCCTTGTGAGAGCTGATCCCAGCTTTCCGGGAGATCGCCGTGGCTGTTGGCGACCAACAAACCACACCCTTGAGCCATTGTTCCCCTCCTCCATGGTTGTATATATCCCGGCTTGAGCCTCTCCGTGGGCTCCACGCCGTCTGCTCCTTCCTGTGTCTCCCCCGACCATCGATTTTTTCTGTGCCACCCACGACGGGCATCAGGAACGCCTGCGTCACTCGGCGGCACTCGGTGCCGACTTGGTTCTTCCCTGCTGTCGCATACAAGACGCAAGAGGCGGATACGTACACGGTAGAGTGCGTGCGTCTGTGTGAGGGACCCCGCTCGTCCGGTTCGAACTGCGAGCACCTCGATCGGCCTTCTCGGCTCCCTGCCGCTCACGACACAACACCAGGCGCAGAAGCACAGCGACCACAGGCAGCAGTCGGTGTTAGGCCAGAAAACCGGCCGTGTCCGTCCGCGCGCGCGACACAAGACCAACCAGCGAGCGCATAACCGGACAACTCCAGGTCACTGGCAGGACAGCAGCCTACGATTCCAACAATCCACGACGAACCACCTTTCACCATGCATTTTCCACGGTCTGGCCTTGTGATCGTCACGGCTCTGGCGTCGTCGGCCGATGCGCTGAGGACGGCGCCAGGGTCGCCGTGCTCCAAGGACTGCGGAAACGTGCTGTCGGCCACGACGCCCAACGACATGGAGTGCTACGACGACCCTTCGAAATACTCGTCCACAGCCGCCGGCACTGTCCTGCGAACCTGCATTACATGCCAGATGTCGAGCACCTACGTCAGCGACGACGGCCAGTCGGACCTCCAGTGGCTTCTATGTGAGTTGTGAGCCCCGCGTCCACGCCCAGCAGGACGGTGCATATCCTAACCACTGGCCGGTTGCCCTTTGTCTACTAGATAACCTAAGGTACACATCCTCAACTTGCTTGTTTGGAGTTCCCAACAACGAAGCCAAGAAGCTCTACACTGGGCCATGCGGCACACGGTAAGCAAAGCTCGGTTTTTCTTCCTACTTCTCTCCCCTTCCCCTTTCACTCTGCTACCCTGTCGGCAAGACCCCCATCGCCACACCTGGCCGCCCAGAGCGACCCCCTGGACAGAACACAGTGCTAACCCGTCCCACGTCAGCACCGCATGTGAGCCCTTCCAGAACTCCCTACAGTGGCAGAATCTGTCGACCACGGCGCATACGTACGACTACTGCAAGCTGTGGGACGAATTCCAGTTCACAAAGTGCAGCGCCTGCCTGGCCCCTGGCCAGCACTATGTGGCCGCCAACATGATGACCATGCTCGACGCCGGCTGCAAGCAGAAGCCCGGCGCAGGTCGCACCATCAGCGTCTCGGACCAGCCGTTTACATCTACCATCATCAAGGTCACCGATCCCTCTCCAGTCGGCACCTTCAGGCCCGACGAGGGCCCCATAAGCCTTGGCGCCAAGGTCGGCATCGCGGCCGCGGGAGTTGTGCTGCTGCTGCTGGCCGTGGGCTGTGGCATCATCTGCAACGGCAAGCGCCGCCGGCGGGCCTTCCTGCGCAACCTCGAGAAGCGCCAGGCCCAGGGGCACATCGGCGGCGGCTTCGGGGGTGGGGGCAGCAGAGGACGCTGGCCCGGCGGCGGCAGCCAGGGTGGTGACATGTTTGAGACGCCCGTCAGCCAGAAGCCGCTCTTCACGAACTGGGAGCAGTCGCCCGTGTCGGCGCACACGGATCAGACGGGCTTCTCGACGGGCCTGTCGCCTGCCGTCGAGAAGGGCGGAGCGGGAGAGGCGGGCCCCTCCAGCTTCCCCTCACGCTACTTCTCGCCCTACAGCAGCCAGTTCAACAGCCCCGTCAGCGGGCAAGAGAGCACGCCGACGCAGTGGCCGCAGCCGCAGCCGCAACAGGCGGGTATCAGTGGCGGCCTTTCTCCTCGAGGCTGGCCCACCAGCACTCAAGAGAAGCTGTTCCAGTTGGCGCATATGCAGCAGGAGCAAGAGGAGGCGTATCGCATGCAGTTTGCACTGCAGCAGCAGCAGCAGCAGCAGCAGCAGCAGCAACAACAACAACAACAACAACAACAACAACAGCAACAACAACAACAACACTTCCAGAACCAGCCTGGGGGGCTTTATCCTCAGGACATCGGCCTCGCATTCGGCGGCGATGACCCCAGCCTGCGATCCAAAGCATCAGCGCAGAGCATGCAGTCGCACGAGGGCCAGCCGCAACAACAGCAACAACGATACCCGCTACCGCCCCAACAGCCGCAACAGTACCAGTCAGCGTCGCCGCAGCAGCAGCAACAATACCACAATCAAACCAGCCCGTGGGGCTTCTCCGACGTCAAGGGGAAGCAGGCCGACTGCTACCCAAGCGAGGAGTACGAGCTGCACGAAGTGGACAGCAACGGTAGCATGCGCGTACCGTCTGGGGCGCCCACGGCCCCGGTACTCAATCATCCCGGCTACGGGAGGTACCCGCCGCCACCCGCCCCGGCTGCCATGAGACCGCAGTTCTAGGGTTTTGGGGGAAAGAAAAAGAAAAGAAAAAAGAAAACGACAAAAATAACTGCGGGTGTGATGTATCCGCCATGTACACAATGTATTCTTCCCTACGCTACAAACTACATTGTCTGTTGTCATAGTTAATGTCTTGTGCCATTTTTGGGGAGTCGCTGGCTCGTGGAGGCGCGGTCGGCGAGGAGTTATTGGAGTACTAGCAGCGAGTGGATAATGGATGGCGGAGGGGAAAGGGACGGGATGTTTTTGAGATACCTAGGATTTTTGCGCACAACGTGCCGTGCATTATATACCATCTTTTCATGTAAACTATATATCTGGGCGAATATTTACATGGCATTATATAACCCCAACGACGTAGACACACCACGTCGTTTCTGCCCTTTCCCTGCTTCCACATATTATTCCCTTTAACGTGGCAGGCGCAATTATTCGTCACGTTTTTATGAAGCGTTACGTCCGTCAAGTATTCCGCGTTAAGGAATCCTGTTCATCCCATCAACGGGGTCTGCGCAAACCCCCGACGCCGTCTCCCGGCCGGGTTCACCGACTGCTTCCAAGCGGGCTTGTCCGGATCATAGCCGACAAGACAGTTGACCGTCTCGGCGCCCTCGCCAGCGTCGTTGATGCTGCTCCCCACGGGATCTCGCCATGCGCCCGTCAGCTTGACGTACTTGTCCAGCCCGTCGGCGATGGTCTTCCCCAGCTCGAGCGCCTGCGCCGCGCGCGCGTGCGAAAAGTGCGTCAGCAGCCGCCGCGCCGCCTCCCTGTCCTCCTTTAGAAGCGCGCGCGCGCCCTTCTCGACCCATCCGTCGATGTCGGCGCGACTCTGTCCCTCGAACCCTGCCAGCACCCGCGTGACGGCGGGCATGTGCGCAACGGGGTCTGCGCACATGTAGTATAGCACGCGCTTGAACACGCGGCCGGCAAAAGTGGACGCTTCCTGCAGCTGGTAGTCCGGGTTCAGGAAGCTGGCGGATGCTCCAGTCGTCAGGTACCGGTGCTGCCCAAACTCGGGCGGGATGGACGTCACACCTAGCCACCAGGGGATAAAGGGACTGGCGAGGGAGCCGGTCGGGGCGACCCAGATGCGGAGCAGGTCTGGATCGATTGCGGTGTTGTTCGTGCCGCCGAGGCTGACTACCTGCCCGTAGCCGGCCTCGTCGTCGGCGATGCGGGGATCACGCACGCGCGACATAAGCTTCTCCTCGGTCAGGGGCACCATGGCGCGCGTCTCGGCCTCGAGGACGGCCTGCGGCATGAACTTGAAGCCGCCGTCGCGCATGGTCTTGTTGTCTGACCTGTCGCCGTAGACGTCGTACACGTTGAACGGCTTGTCGGGGCTAGACTCGGGATCCCACCACCCGCGCTCGACGGCAAACGACACCAGGTTCGCCGAGCCCATGTGATCCGGGCTGGACGCGAAATCGACCGGGAAATCGCCAATGTAGCCCGGGTACAGCACGCGCACGTCGCCGTCGCCCAGCCGCTCGGCGGCCCAGAGCCGCTGCCCGCCCGCCATCTCCCACACGGCCCACCCTTCGTGCGCGTCGGCGATCAGGTGCGTGTTGCCGCCGTAGGTGGCCTCGCCGTAGCGGTCCACGAGCTCGCCGATGATCTCGACCCCCTCGCGCGCCGTTTTCGCACGCTCCAGCACGATGCGCGCCAGGTCGCTGTACTGCAGGCCCGTCTGCGGTACGGGCGTGAGGGCCACGAGGTCGGCGCGGTTGGTCGCCCAGACGTCGCGCACGGCGACGCCACGCTCGTTGAGCCCGCCGTTGGTCAGCGGCGCGGGGAACCCTTCAAAGTCCGAGTACTCCATCGACAGGTACCGGAGCGTGTGGTTGACCTGCGGGATCTGGAGGAGCCGCCCCGGGATGCTGGCTTTCCCGGTCGCGCCCACGGTGATGGTGGCGTTGGGTGCGTGGTCGCGCGCCGGGAACAGCTGTAGCCAGTGCGATGATACCTCCTCGCCTGTGCCGCCGATCATGACGCTGCCATCGGCGGTTAGGGCCCTGCCGACGTAGAAGGCGTAGCTGGCGCGAGCCGGCCCGGTTAGGGCGGCGAGGACGGCGGCGCGGAGGAGTAGAAGCATTTTTGTTGCTTGATGCCGCCGGACTACTTCAATTTTATTTGGATACTTTTTTTCCCCTTTTTATATGCGCCCGCTCGGCGTCTCCTCGGGTCAGCCTTGTTCGGCCCCGCAGCGGGTTGCCCGCATCGCCGGAGATGAGGTCTTTGATATTACGGGTCTGCGCGGTTGGGTTGAGAGCGTTTTTTTTTTTTTTTTTTTTTTTTTTTTTTTTTTTTTTTTTATCCTTNTTTTTTTATCCAACCTGCCGTTCCCGTTACTTGATTTTTTACATACCGTCCCTATCAACTCTCGCTCGTCCACCGCTCGCCTTCGTTTTCGCTGTCGCTCAGCTCGCTTCCGTCTTTGGCATGGCAGGTAATTAGAAAAAAAAAAAAAGGATTGCTCCACACGCACTCTATGTTTTCCCGATTTGACCGGGTTTGGTGTTCCAATGGGGTCATGGACATAAACCCCAGGAAATGCTGATCGATAGCGACGTGGTAGTCCCGTCCATCTAATTCACAGTGGTATTGAGCCGACAACTTCGAAAGGTCGCGGCTGGACTCGACGCCGACGAAGTTCCCCCGGCCGAGGAAGAAGGCAGGCTTCGCCGTAAAGGTGATGGTAGCCGTGGGCGGTGAGGACGTCGAATCCGGGAGCTCGCGGGACAGCGATCGGACGACGACAGTGCTCGCATCGACACCGAAGCATCGCGACAGGATGCCCAGTAAGTCAGCGCGGAGCGTCGAGGGGGGCAGTTTGGAGACTCGGAACGTTTCTTTCGCGTCGTAGTCCGGCTATGGCGGTGGTGGCAGGACAGCGGCCACCCATAGCCCGGCGGGGGGGCGACCGAACAGTTCTATGAAGAGCGAGGCGGCCGCGGCAAGGAGGAAATAAAGCCACATTGCAATTGCAATTCTAGCCGAGAAAAAAACAATATGCGGCGAGTTCTGTCGTTGGATGGACGGCCGATGCGGGCAAAGTTGGCTACTATCAAGCGGCGATATGGCAAGAGAGATATAGGAACTTTGGAAGGGGGAGGGAGTTGGGAAGCAAGGATGTGCTTTATGCAGCCACCAGAAAAAAACAAGGCGATTCATTGGACATTCCGGCGAAAACCTGGGAGCGAGGCGGCTGCGAGTTGCGTGGCAGTGCAGGAGCTAGGCGGGCATTCCCATCTGCAACTCGCGCCGCTGCCGCGCGGCGAGGAACTCGGAGCAGCTGTCTGCAGAGATGGACCTTAGGACAAAATCCCTGGCGCAGGGGAGAGCGCCCTTTAAAAGGACCGCGAACTCGTGCAAGCCGCCTCAGCGGAAAATCGTGCGGGCGCGGTGGGCAGGCTGTCCGCCGGGCTACCCCATGATCCGCCTCGCAGATAGCCATGCGGTGTCCGGGTTTCTCAAGCAAGAGCTCGCCACGGAGATCCTGGATCAGGTGATGCCGAGGCTCTGATGGATGTCAACGTAGAATAGCCGCAATATCTCCCGCTTCCTCCACCAGGCTGTAAAGGGGCGGGTCGCCGCCGCGACCGAGGATCCCGAAGCTGTACGCTCGTGTGGATCCGAAACAGGGTCTTCATCAAACCCCTCGCCAGCTTCGACTTTTGGCGACGTCATCTTCGCGGCGGCGGCGGGCGGCGCTGCTGCTTCAACTGAGCCAAAAAGACAAGGACGGAGGCAACGGTACGCATGTACACAGAGCCGCGCTGGGATACCTGCAGACGTAAGCGTCTCTCATCCGGCACGAGTCGGACTCCCGGGCGACGAAGGACCACAAGCTGCTGCCGGCCAGCGCGACATGGGAAGAGTTCTGCGTTTTCGCGGCCGACGTCTCCGCCGGCATCGGTGGCAAGGACGTATCGGAGCGGTACCGGTACAGCGAGATCAGACTCACGAGGCTCGATTTCTGCGCTTACTTCATTGTCGTCCTGCGCACGCACTACCACGTGGTGGAGTCTCAGTAACACCGAGTTCTTCGCCCGATACTAAGGCTCGTTACTTTTTACGATCGCGGTTTCTTCGATTCTCCTCAACGGCATGCAGGTCGCAGTCAGCGCCGTGGCAAAGCTCAGCGGCGGCGCGAGGTCCTGGCCAAATGACGCATTGGGTCGACTGATGACCTCGGTGATCTGGCTTAGGTAGCGCCGTCCGTCTGCTCTTCTGGCTGCTGGATATCGCCTTGGCTGCCCTATTCGTAGAGAAGGTGATAAGGAGTGGATCTCCGCCGTGCGGGACAGGCAGCGATCAAGAGGGAGGCGGCTCTCGCCAGCGGGAGCGGCGTGTGTCCGTGAGAAGGTCGGGCGGCACGCCGACTTTTTTTTTTTTTTGCAAGAGGAGGGACTTGGTGCGAGGATTTGATTCGGCAAGGGAAAGCATTGCCCGCATCGCTGGAAGCCTCTGCTTTTGCGAACCCCTTTTCTCCACTTGGCAAGGTCCATATCCAAACTAAGGTAGGCAGGCACAAGGCCGTTTTGTAAGACAACGAATCGACGATAGACCCTAACCCGCTCCCAGCCCGCGATGGTGACGTGACCACCAAGTCCCGAGAGAGGGGCAGGGGCGGCATCGATCGAAACGCATCACCACCCACCCCGCACACACACAATGCGGAGAGCGCTCACAACGACAGCGGCGGCGACGACGAGGAAAACTACACACACAACCATCTTCTCGCCCGCTTCAAAGTTCACCGCCCCTCACAGGCCAAGGCCAGCAGCAGCACAACCCTTCCTGCCGCCGCTGCTCCCCTCAGCAGTCGCCGCCCGAACCACACGAGCCGCAATGTCCACCACAGCTCCAGCGCCATCCGCCCGCGACGACCGCGGCGTGGTGCTGAAGCAGCCCGTCCGCATCGCCTGCATACAGCTGTCCAGCGGCGCCGACAAGGCCGCCAATCTATCTCGCGCCCGTGCCCGCATCCTCTCGGCCGCGCGCGAGGGGGCGGCCAACATCGTCGTGCTGCCCGAGTGCTTCAACTCGCCCTACGGCACCGCCCACTTCCCCACCTACGCCGAGCAGCTGCTCCCGTCCCCGCCCACGCCCGAGCAGTCCCCCAGCTTCCACGCCCTGGCCTCGGCCGCGCGCGACGCCGGCGTCTACCTGATCGCCGGCTCCATCCCGGAGTTGGCGCTAGAGAAGGACGACGACAAGGGCGGCGCCGAGGTGAAAAAATATTACAACACATCCCTCGTCTTCTCCCCGCGCGGCGACCTCCTCGCAACCCACCGCAAGGTTCACCTCTTCGACATCGACATCCCCGGCCAGATCACCTTCCGCGAGTCCGACGTCCTCTCGGCGGGGTCGCACATCACCCTCGTCGACCTGCCGCCGTACGGCCGCGTCGGGCTAGCCATCTGCTACGACGTGCGCTTCCCCGAGCTCGCGACCGTCGCAGCGAGGCGCGGCGCCTTCGCCTTATTCTACCCGGGCGCCTTCAACCTGACGACGGGCCCGCTGCACTGGCAGCTGCTGGCCCGCGCCCGCGCCGTCGACAACCAGTTGTACGTAGCGCTGTGCAGCCCCGCTAGGGATATGACCGAGGGTGTGTACCACGCCTACGGCCACAGCCTGGTCGCGGGACCCATGGCTGCCGTGCTGGCTGAAGCGGGCGTGGATGAGGAGGTTGTTTACGCGGACTTGAAGCCTGAGGATATCGAGAGTGCTAGGAGCGGGATCCCGTTGCGCACGCAGCGGCGTTTTGATGTTTATCCAGATGTCAGTAAGGGTGATGTTAAGCTTGTGGGTGCGGGGGAGGACGGTAAATGGGCGATGTTTGGGAGAAAATACTGTACTAATAGACTGCGACTCCGGATTTGGATAGCTGCTTATATATGGTGAGCAATTCGCACTTTCTCTATTGGAGAGAAACTTTCTCGTTTCATGTTTCCTTCTTAAACATCTTTTATTCCTGACATTGGTGGAGGTTATTGGAGGCTGTGATATTTCCATGGTTGACGAATAAGGGACAGATCGATCTACAAAGGAAGTGCGTATGATGGATGAAAAAAAAAGAGAATTTAACTGCAAAAAAGAGCTATATGCGGCCTCACATACACGTGACGGATCACAGACAGCCTCACTACCCATCCAATATCTTCGCATTTCTCCTGGTCTCTCAGGATGCGTAGCCAACGATATCCGATGCCAGGCTTCTTTTCCCACCATCCTTTTTTTATGACCAGAAAGAAAATGCACTTGAATTCGACCAGGTCACTTACTGGCTGCGCCACTATCACCAAGTATGAGAGAGCAATCTTTGCCACTAGATTTGGAGACAATCCCTTGTTCTTCTACTTTTTTTTACTAAGGGTACGTCGGCCGTCCTCCGACTAATAACCAGTCGATCCTTTTCCCACATAACACGGTACCAGCCATATTGCCAGCCGAGCTACCCAGGCAGCCGGTGCCTTCTCCCGGAATAGTCTGCGCCATCTAAAGATCCTTTCTTGCGCGATACAGAAAGAAATACAGGATTCCATCCCAGATTTCATCCCGCCCACACGCCCCCTAGTTCAGCGCCTGCTGCGCAAAGGTCGGTAGGATAAAGCTGGCCTTGTGGATGTCGGAGTTGTAGTAGCGGCACTTGGCCACCTCCTCCTCCCTGGTCCAGCTCCTCAGCGGCACCTTGACGTCGGCCTTGGGGTCCTTGGAGCAGACCATGAAGCCGATCTGGCCTGACGGGTAGGTCGGGATCGTGGTGTAGGCGTACTCGGCCACGGGGAAGACCTCCTTGCAGTCCTTCTTGAGCCTCGTGATCAGGGGCAGGTGGAGCCATTGGTTCTCGGCTGCGGCGGTGTAAGAGGTATGGTTAGCGTTGGGTCCGTGGGCGTCGTGAATCCGTTGACAGTAGTGACAAAGACCGCCAGGAGATACGGAATCACAGAAAAAAAGAAAAAGGCAAAAAGCACAAAAGCACACAGCTCCCATCTCTTTTCTCACACACGCCGACCCAGAACTAGATCATCATGGGCCCCTCTTCCTTAAACAGCACCAACGGGCCTTGCAATGGTGTTTTTTGTAGCACTCAACGACGCCACTGGGCGCTAGGACATCGAGAAGCCAATCTTTCTGATTGCATCTCGCAGGAATCGTTCTCAAAGGTGGAGTTCCAGGCAATCAAAAAAGAAGTGAGCGCGGCTTTTCTCTCGTCCACATCAAGGAGAACATACAACCTTGGGTGGTGATGACGCCGCCCTCGCGGAGGGCGTCGTGCAGCAGCTGAAAGTATGACTTCTGGAACAGGCTCTCGGCGGGACCGTCCGGGTCGGACGAGTCGGTGATGATGACGTCGAAGGCGTTCTTGTACTCGTCCAGGAACTTGAAGCCGTCGCCGACGTGCACGGTGGCCTTGGGGTGGGTCAGGCCCGCGGCCATGTTGGGCAGGTACTGCTTGGACAGGCGGATGACGGCCTCGTCGATGTCGCACAGGACCGCCTCCTCGACGCAGTCGTGTTTCACCACCTCGCGCAGAACGCCGCCGTCGCCGCCGCCGATGACGAGCACCTTCCTGGGGTTGGGGTGCGAGTTGAGGGCCAGGTGCGTGATCATCTCCTGGTACGCGAACTCGTCGCGCTCCGTGGCCTGGATGACGTTGTCCAGCACCAGCACGTTGCCGTAGTCGGTCGACTTGAAGATGAGCACGTCCTGGTACTTGCTCTTCTCGTGGTGCAGCACCTTGTCGACCTTGAGCGTCATGGCCTGGCCTGGGGTGTATGTTAGCCGTGTGTTCTCGGTGAAAAAACGAGGGGTCTCGTGATTTCGACTTACCAGGCCACATGTCGGAGATTTCGCGAAACCATCCATCTACGAGGTGTTTTTCCGTTTTCTCCTTGTCAGTACAGGCCACAACACCACCCTTCCTCCTCGCAGCCGTGCTGATGCATCGTGAGAGCGCCGCTGGTCTGCCGAGCCTGTGCCGCCATGCCGAGTGCCCACCGAAGCCGAGCGCTCCACAAACGGCGGCCCGGAGACCGCACATGCCGCCACAGCCCAGCCGACCTCCCGGCGAGGACCCCCAACGCGGATTTCTCGGTTGCCAGGGGCGTTTGCCCAAGCGAGAAAGGGGAAGGAGAGACTGGAATTTCTCCGGGAGATCTCGGGTCTCTAGGCTAGGTCCGTCACGTTGCGTGTCCACCCAGTAAAGCCATCGAACGATTCCGAGAGCAAGGGGCAAGTGGTGGGGTTTGCTGCCAGCATCAACGCAATCCCATCACCCAATACCCGCATCGAGCATGCTGATCCTCATATGAGAAGTCTCGCGACATGCAGGCGGTTGCAGTGGCTGCGGCGGCGCAACTGCAGGCGCTCTGCGGGACCAGCAAAAAGAAAAAGAAAAATTCATGGGGTTTAGGGGAAGCGATGGCGGGGTGAAATTGCGGCAGGCAGGCACTCAATGCGCAGGCAGCACGAGCTTCCTGGGACAAGGCGACTTACCCTTGATGGTCTCGTGGACGATCTCGTCGCTCATCTTGGCGGCTGTAGGAAACCGGTGATAAGGGAGCAAAGGGAAAAGCTCTCAACCGGGAGGCTTAAAGGATTTATGGAGAAGAAGAAGAAAAATTATCCAAGACTCGTTGCGTGTAAAGTAAAGCAGCGGGAAATATTTTACTTCCAAGCCTATGGGCCTTGGCTAAGTACATGTAGGTCGTATAACCTGATATGTAGGCGCCCACAAAGTTTTTTCTGCCCCTCCTCACAGCCTCTCACACAAAACTTGCCCGCCGCCCGACCGTGCTCTCTCCACCGCTTTTCTCCCCGCGTCGTTCACCCGTTTGCAGTAAATCAACCGGACGAGACAAGAGTCCGAGGACGGGGAGGGGTTGCAGGGGAAAAGAAACAAAGAGAGGGAAAAAATGACGAAATCCCAGACAAAAACACTTGTCAGGACAGCCGTCTGTGCCCGCAAAGCTCCAAGGATGATGAGATCAGTTCGGCAGCTGCGGTTTAGATGGAAATAATTTGACGCAAGCCTCCTCGCGGACAGCTCCCAGGAAGGCCTTCGAAGTTTAATGCATGGTTCGCAAGAACTGCCCAGCGGGTTCGTTCGACAGATCGCAGCCTGTCGTCCCATGAAAAGTTCTTCTCAGCGAATCGTGAAAGGTGCATTGCATTCTCCGAGCCGAGACCGGTGGGGAAAAGCTCCAGATGTTCAGCCGTTAAGTTTTTTTTTTTCTTTTTTTTTTTTTTTTTCCTTCTTTCTCCCTTTTCTTCTGTCCCACCAAAACATCAACGGTCCGTTTGTCGTCCATCCCAAGGCCGCCGCGATCGCCAGACCCATGTGGAGCTCTACGGATCAACGCTGCGCAATTAAACGGAAACCCCACCACACGCTGAAGATCCTTCCCGACGTGACTTGACTACGGGCCGTCCCAACATCTCAGTTGCCATCCCTTTAGGCGAAGCGGCAAGCCTGCAAGTCACGCCATGACCGCGTCCGCTGACGATGGAATTTTTTTGTGCAGGGGCTGAAAAGGCCGAGCGCTGTTGCGCTTCCTGAATCGCAGGAGCTTTCAAGCAGCCGAGGTAAGGTGTGTAGCAAATATGGAGTGGAGGAGATATGTGAGCGTTTTCCCTATTGAATGGTTTCGATATGAACCATGTTCCACGAGAAACTTGAGTAGATTGCGCTATCAAACAACCAAAGGAGCCATCCCAACAATTAACGCAAGCCTTGGCGCGCCAGGTCGTCTGCCATTGCCGTGTATGTAGTGTGTCAATTATGAACTGCTGGTGGGGGGTTTCCAAATCAACATGCCGGTGAATGCGATTCGTGGGAGTCCCTCCACCGTTTTGAAACGTTATCCCTTCCAAGACCCGGTGCCAAAGGATTTCCCGGCTGTCTTTCCCCGGCGGAAGCGCAGGCAAAAGTCCAGAGTCCACGTGGGGTTACTTACACTCGAGATTATTTGGCCTGTTATGACGGCCGCCCTCAGCTGCCCGGCTGGGGAGTTAGGTTACGTGCTCATTTGATTCTGTGACGATTGCGTGGGATCTGCCGGGCCCCCAGAGCAGCGAGAGACATCCATCCGACGATGAAACGTATGGGGAGTCTGAGGCAAAGGTGGGCGGCTGACGAATGAGAGTGAGAAATGTCACTCGGGCCGTGGTATTTACGTAGATCGAGTAGCCATTGCGATATGGATTACGTTACATTCGTATTTTCTTTTCTCCTCCTGCTTCCGCTTCTATTTTAGGTCGAGACTCTCCCCATATATGCTGCCTGTTCGTCCGTCGAAAATGCGCGCCGTCGCGTCTGCGGTGGGTTTCGGCGCCGCATGGCTGATCCGTCAATTTACTGGCACCTCAGTTCCGCACAGGATTTGCGGGCCGAGCATGAAAGGTGATCCACCGGCGCCAGACCTACGCCGATAGGAGCGCGACATAGAAGGATGAATTGCGACGGCAGAAAAGGGGGGCCGCATTCGTTAAAATGCTGCAGCCACGCCGCATAGGTGCACGGAGCAGGACTCGCATTGTCTCAAAGCCTGCAGCAAACACCAGCCTGCGTTGTAGCTCGACGTCGCAACACAGCACCTCGCGAACACCAGGGCAACCCAATAGTGCAAGGTCCCCACATCGAAGCGCAATATCGAGTGGGTTGCGGCTTTGCGGAAGAGTCATGTCATGTCATGCATTGGCTATAATGAAGGACACTGGCCATGGAGGCTGCAACCCCCAGTGGCGATCCGTAAAACTCGACTGGAGCGAGTAGTGCTGTCGAGCTGCCGTGTGTTACTCAGCTCCTGCACAGCACCTGGTGCTACGGCGTCGGGTGATTCGGAGAGTGTCACTTTCAGCCGCCGCGAAGGATGGAAGCGTGGCACGAAGCGCACAAGCAGGAATATCCGTCTGTGTCTGACCGGCCTGCTGGGCTGAGACAAAACGGTTCTAATATCAAAATACCAGCCTGCCGGCGCAGGCACGTTCCCTGGTGTTTTTGATCGATCGGGCGACGGGACACACAGACGAGAGAGGAGCCCGTCGCTAGGACTTCTAATGGATGGATGGACCTCCATGTGGGATTGCGACGGGCGCCATCGATGGGGCCCCATTTCGCCCCTTGGCCCTCCTTTTCTTTTCTTCCATTTGATTTATTGGCGCGGCCCCGCCCGGCTAGGTCTCCAGCCGCCATGGACTTCTTGTGCCCGCGGGTGGCAGCAGCATCCCATCCGGCGTCCTGTTTCCTGCCCAACGCCTTTACCTGCTTGAACTTGGGGAGAGCGATGTGACATGGCGAGTGGGCGGGTGAGCGGGTGAGCAACCCCGACCAGGCAGACGGATTAGTGGACGGTGCTTCGCCAGACTGCATCAAAAGAAAACCCGGCGACGCATCCCATTCGTAGGTTGCAAGCCGGGATTTGGCGCTAATAGCGCACCCCAGCTCCCGTTGTGGCGGTCGCCACGTGCCGGATGAGCAGGCTGCCGACGGGCGCATCTGACGGCCGCGGGGGGGAAGGAGCGAAGGGATCAGATTGAGGGGAAAGGTGAGAGAAATGGTGTAGGTCTCTCTGGAACAGCCGTCTTTGGGAGCAGCCGTCGAGGGCGTCTCACGCCAGGCTGTGCACTTCCATCGCTACAATCTCTCGCAACCAGCCGGCGTCAGAAGCTAAAAGAGAGCAACGAAAGGACGCACCCTCCCAGGGTGACAGGCACCCCTGTCGCCACCAAAAGGGACGATCGATCCCCAAAGCCCCGACCGGTCCCCCATCTTAAGCCACCCCGAGTAAAGTCCCGTCTGTGTGGCTCCAGCGGCTGGCTCCTTTAGCCTCCTCGCGTGAATACCTGGGCGCCCACGCGCCCACCGCAAATCCACTGCTGCACCCTTACGTTCCACGCCGACCCCACCATCAATCTCCATCAAGCCCACCCGTCGTCCGTCAAGCTGCGTGCTGCTCGCGTTGCTGCCGTGCCCAGCGCTGCAGCCAAGTTTCGGCGACCTAGAAGACAGTTCCTTTTCGGCGCAGGCCTGGCGGCCGGCCACCGGATTGTGGACCAGCAACCACCAAGCCTTTCTCTTTTTTATTTTCTTCTTATTTATCTTTTCCTCTCTTTTATCTCTGCCCCTTGGCCGCTTTTATTTTGCGGCATTGATTGGTGCTTTCCTCGTCTCTCCCCCTCCATCGCACCCTGCTTTTGTCCTTGCGTTTTTTTTTTCTTATGCTTTCTTTGCTCATGACTTATCCCCATTCGTCGTCGTTTGGCCCCGTTACCCCCTTCTTTTTATTTTTTGTTTTCTATTTGCTGTGCAATCTTGCATAAGGGGAGGGAAAACGCACAGTGCTTTTCACACGTCCTCTCCACCCCGGGTCTGGTCCCTGCCCGTTCACTCCAGACCGAGGCCTTCCTGCTTCCTTCCGGCTGTCTGCCCTGACGTGCCCTGGGTTGTGCGGCTACTTCTGCGCCATCTTCACCGTCATATCTGTGTGTGCGTGCGTGTGTCGTACTTGTTGGGTTGGCCCTTTTGAACCGGCGGATAGCCTCTCCGCCTCCACACACCAGTCCTGAACCCACGTTGTTCCTGTTGCATCGTACTGTATCTACGTTACCACACCTTGAGCTTGTCTCGACTCGTTGCCTTCCCCGTCCGACCATCACAGCCCGGCACACTCAACCCGCCCAAAGACTGGCCCGTTGCGCCCCCTAGGCACTGGCTTCTTCCCACCCCAGCCTGCACCTTCTGATTCTTTTGGATCTGAGGCCTGCCAGCATCATTCGCCCGCCCCTTATCCAACAACAGTGCGCAAGCCGCTGCCGCCAGCCCGAGCCTGCGGATACCGCGCCCATCGCCTTGCGCAGGGGACTTCCCAGCTGCCTGAAGTCGCCTCGAACCCTTGACGCTCATTGCCTGTCCTGCACATCGACTGCCGCCAGTCTTTTCCCTAGACCGACCGACCGACCAACTTATCACAACGCCTCGACCGGACGAACCGGGGCCTTCGGTACAGCTCTCCGATTATCCACTCCGAGACCATTGTCGTTCTTCCTGGCACGCGCCTCTTTTTCTCCCTCTTCCGCCGGTAGACGATCGACGATCGACGAATCGCATATCCAATCGCATCCTGCAATCCTGGTGTCGAACCTCCGCGCAAGAGACTGGTGGAGGGCGACTATTGAATCGGCGTTAGAAGGCATCGCGAAGACTTTGCTACCGGCAACAAGAAGCAAATAAAGAGTGGTTTTTCCGAGTCGGGACACTGGAAGGAAACATTCAAGATGTGTTTCGGCGGACGCGACCGCCAGGACGATGCGGGCGCTGCCCGGAACAGAGAACTGGACAAAGCCATCCGCGCAGACGAGAAGCGCCTGTCCAAGGAGGTCAAGCTGTTATTGCTCGGTATGATCTGATTCCCGTGGCAACGCAGGACGATCCGTCGCCCTTTCCGTTCTTGCTGGCCCATGTTTTGGTAGCGAAATGTGCTGACGCGACGTTCTGTGTGTGTTTTCGCAGGCGCTGGAGAATCGGGAAAGTCGACGGTCCTGAAGCAGATGAAGCTCATATACACCCAAGGATTCAGCAAAAACGAGAAGCTCGAATGGAAGCCCGTCGTGTATAACAACATCATACAATCGTTCAGAGTCATATTCGACGCCATGACTGAGTTGAGCATCCAGTTCGAGAACCCGGACAACGAGGCATGTTTCACGCAACCGAGACAAACCATGGACGAAACCCCCACGCACCGAATCAAGGGTGTAGGAATGCACAGTGGACTAACCGTTCTTGGGTATTGTAGAAGAACGTGGCCCGCCTATTAGAAGACCGAGAAATCAGTCCCCAGGATGCGCTGCCAATCGAATTCCTAGAGCCCATCAAGCAACTGTGGGTGGACCAAGGTGTCAAGAAGGCCATCGCCAAGGGGAACGAGTTTGCCCTGCACGACAATCTTGACTAGTAAGCACACCTCGATGATCCCCAAAGCCGCGTCGATCCCCGGCTCGGCCCCGAGTCGTTCTCGTGTCAGCGCCCTGCGGGCTGCGGAACCTCCCGCCAAGAAACATGGGAGGCGCCAGCCGACTGGACTGGGCGGCTGTCCGGCTTGACTGAGAAATCGATTGAATGGCTGGCTGACTGACCGACTGGGTGTATTGTAGTTTCTGCGAAGACCTGGATCGGATCTGGGACAAGGCATACGTGCCAACAGACCAGGACCTCCTCAGGTCACGATTAAGAACGACGGGCATCACCGAGACGGTATTCGACCTCGGCCAGCTGACGTACCGCATGTTCGACGTGGGTGGGCAGAGGTCAGAACGCAAGAAGTGGATCCACTGCTTTGAGAATGTCAACTGCCTGCTCTTCCTCGTTGCCATCTCGGGCTACGATCAATGTCTTGTTGAGGACAAGGACGGGGTAAGATACACGTCACGGTCCCTTTGGACTGCCCTGCGCAGGAGCGGACATGCCGAGGACCAGGCGAGAAGCGTCGCGATGAAGGGCGAAGTCGCCCTGATGTATGGCTAACACGCATGTCTTGCTTTCTGCTCTAGAACCAAATGAACGAGGCCCTCATGCTCTGGGAGTCCATCGCCAATTCGCACTGGTTCGCCAAGTCAGCACTCATCTTGTTCCTCAACAAGATGGACCTGTTCAAGGAGAAGCTGGTCAAGAGCCCCATCACCGAATACGGCTTCACAGACTACCACGGCCCCGTCGACGACTGGAAGCAGGCGAGCAAGTACTTCATGGACAAGTTCCGGGCGCTGAACCGCAACCCGGAGAAGGAGATATACGGCCACTTCACCAACGCCACCGACACCAACCTGCTCAAGATCACGATGGGATCTGTGCAAGACATGATTATCCAGCGAAACCTCAAGCAGCTTATACTGTAAGGAAGGCCCGCCGATCAACCACCTACCTACCACCTACCTACCTTTGCACTCTCTTTGGGGAGGAGAGGGGCAATAATAACACTCTGGCGTCGGCCTCGCACCCGAGAAAGTCTTTGAGCGCAGCACACTTTTCACTCGGCCTGTCGCCACGACAGCGCACACGTACATTCTACCTACCTACCCACTCTTTGCTGCGCTGCGTCAATTTTTAGTATGCCCACGCGCTGTTCAGACCGCCCTGGCGAAAAATCAGCACCTGCCAGAAAACTTATACGAGCTTCAGATACCCACGGTTGACAGCCACGGATGATTTTCTCTTCTCTTTTCTTTCGCATATCCGTTTTTAGTTTTCCTTTTCTTTTTTTCTTCTCAAACTATTTTTCCTTTCCATCTGTGAACATATGTTCTCAATCTATTACGGTTCCCTTACGGCCATCATTTGAGAGGCTATGAGACGAACACGACCAAAACTCTCAGCTTTATCATCTTCATATCTGTTCGCGGGATTCTCCTGACCACGTTTAGGTGGCATTGGGTGGTACAAATCGAGTTGGTGCAAAGCATGTCCAAACCTTGTCGCCTTTACCCCGGGATCTTTCTACTATTTGTCAGCATTTTGGAATCTTGGAAAATGATATCACGAACCGTTTGAAGCGATGCGAGTAGTGGGAAGCCTGTTGTCTGCATCATCCAAGGCAAGGATGAAATGTGTCTGTGTTTGCATGTGTGTATGTATGTTATCCCTGGGATTCTCGGGGATTTAGCCTGCGATCTCTCGGGCGTTGTGGTGATGGGTGGCGGTCAGACGGAAGCTAGGCTTATTCACCAGGAAGAGGAGGGAGCATTATGCAACCATAGCGGGTTTGACCATTCCAGGTATGACGGCATGAACTAAGGTATTTGACAAAAAAAGAAAGAAAAAAAAAAGCAAAGAAAGCAACCCCAACGTATTTCCGGAGAAAGGCGCATGCTGACAGGTTAGATGGGGATTTAGCATTTGCACCAGAGAGGGGGAAGGGTGGCACGGATGTCAGTCCGGGTCTATGACGAGACGGCGCTGACGCTATGTCCTCCTCGCGCGACGGGCGACGGCGAACAAGCTGGATGGTGGCGCGTGCCTTTGAGACGGAGCACTCCACGTGGCGGGCTTGACTGACCCTGCGTATGACCTTTTTTGATAGATCATGTAAAGGTGCGGACGCGCTAGGTATGTACCTTGGACATATGTAGGGAGGAAGGCACGCTAGGTATGTACCTATCTTAGACATATGTATGAAGGAAGGGAGGAAGGGAGAGGAAAAGAGGCCCAAGCGGTTGGTTGGTTCGGTCCATTGCCACTCCTATCCTCTCAGCCGCACGCACGCAGGCGCTTTGGTCCCCCGTCGTGGTCTGCTGCTCGCTTCCGATGGCATAGGTTATTGGACCCGCACCCACAGCTGCGCCTCCGCCTTGGGTGATTTTGCTTCTCTTGGTCCTTCCATTTCCCGCTGGCGATGCGATGCGGTCATTCACGCGCTGTAATACCATTTAAGATGTTTTTTTTTTTTTTTTTTTTTTTTCTTTTCCCTGGTGAGCCGTTGCTCAACGGCAGGGCAGGAGGTATGGCTGTTGGTCGAGAGTGACAGTTCGATGAATACGGGCATGACTTCACACTCACTCCGGAATGCGGCATCCCCTTGCCGAGTGCTGTTGACCTAACCGGTCCGTTCATCTTAGCCAACCAGAGACTTGTATCAGGGATAAATTGTGGGCATCTTATTCCTATCTTGGCGGTCAACAGTACTCGAGGGGATGCCCCAGCCAACTCTTTGTATCAACACTAACTCCGGACGGTGATTGAAGTTTTTATTTATAGGCTCGCCTGGCCAACTTTCCAAGAAGCTCGCATAGCTTGCGAGGACGGGAAATGCAACCACAGAACGGCTCGAGTCAGGCCTGGCGATGGTGGTTTGTGGTTGGTGGTTGTGGTTGGAGAGAAAGTGCTGCCTGTGCGGATACTGTGCGGAAGATGTGCACATATGCGGGGTGAGTATGGGATTTGCACTGTGGGGGTGGGCTTTTATGCGGGGAAATCGGCCTGGCAACCAGGTTTGTTTGGTGAACCTGATTCAACGTCACCGGTGGTGAAAGCAAAATAGAAAGGAGAAAAAAGTTGGGACGGTTGTCTGACTTGAAAATAACGTTTGTGAACCTCGAAAAAACTGTCAGGGCCACGAATCACACCATTGAAGATATTCACTTGCGTGCGGACAAGAAGAAGAAAGGTTATTTCTTCCTGCTTCTGTGCTCACTTCTGCCATTTGTTTACATTGCCACCTTGGGCTGGGAATCCCCGCCGCGCATGCCACGTACGCGGCAAAGCTTCCCGATCCAATAACCCACACCTAGTAAGCGTGATTCCGCGAAGGGTCAAAGAGCAGCGACAAAAAAATGTCGACAATCACCAAAGAAGGACCCACCGTCGACGCTGCCCTCATGGGTGGCGGGTACGGCGGCAAAAAGTCCAGTTGACTCGCGGGGATCACCCGGCGCTTCCCGTTCCTCGGGACGAAGAAGGGCGTCGTGGTGATCGTGGTCGTCGTCGCTGTTATCATCGGCGGCGGCCTGGCGGGGCTGGCGGCCCTGCCCAAGAGCAGCGGCGGCCGCAAGACGAGGGACGAGGTGGCAAATGCCATCAAGGACGATACGGCGTTTTACGGCCAGTCACCGCCTGTGTACCCCTCGCGTAAGACGCTCTTGCTGTTTTTATGGCTCTGTGTGCAGGGTTTTCTTGATCTCGAAGGCTGATCTTTTTCTTCTCTTCTTGTTGCAGCCGAGACCACGGGGCTTGACGACTGGGCAGAGGCCTATGGCAAGGCCAAGGAGATGGTGGGCAAGATGACGCTCGAGGAGAAGGTAAGAAGATGTGATGAGCTGAAGAATGCAAAAAATCAAGAACAAACTCCTAATGCTCAAACGTAAAAAATCAGCTGAGCCTCACGGCGGGAGTCCAATCAACAACCAGCTGCCCAGGCAGCATCCCGCCCATACCGCGCCTCAACTTCACCGGGATGTGCCTGGCAGACGCGGGCCAGGGCCTCCGCAATACCGACTTTGTCAGTTCGTGGCCGAGCGGCGTCCACGTCGGGGCCAGCTGGAACAAGGCCTTGGCGCACAAGCGCGCCTTCGGCATGGGCGGCGAGTTCAAGAAGAAGGGCGTCAACGTCCTGCTCGGCCCCGTCGTCGGCCCTATGGGGAGGACGGTCAGGGGCGGTCGGAACTGGGAAGGTTAGCCGGGACGCCGTCGTCTTTTTGTCTCTACGTTTCGCCGCTAGTGTAGGGCTGACGACTTGCGTCTCCATTTTAGGGTTCTCGATCGACCCTTACCTGTCTGGGGTGCTCGTGGATGCTACGGTCCGCGGCATCCAGGAGGCTGGTGTTATTGCATCTACCAAGGTGGGATCACGGGAAAACTAAAACCCCCTAATTCACGTTGTTTGAAGCCTGGACTGGGTGCTGACATGGGTAATCCTCTTTCACAGCACTTTATAGGAAATGAACAAGAGACTCACCGGCAGCCATCGGGCGATGTCGCAGCGGTTTCCTCGAATATAGATGACAGGACAATGCATGAGCTATACTTGTGGTAGGTAAAACATTTGCTGCTCCAGTCACGCGTGATTTTACCTTGCTTCTTCTACCGTCGATTCAATGCTAACAAACGGGACAGGCCTTTCCAGGATGCCGTCCATGCCGGCACTGGCAGCGTCATGTGCTCCTATAATAGGCTGAATAACTCGTACGGCTGCTCAAACAGCAAGACAATGAACGGTCTCCTCAAGACCGAGCTGGGGTTTCAGGTTTGTGCCATGGATTTGCCTATGTACTCGGACTACGCACTCAAAGACAACCGCTAATGCAACACGTCCGATAGGGTCATGTGGTTTCCGACTGGAATGCTCAGCATGCGGGTGTCGCAACGGCACTTGCGGGCTTGGACCTCACCATGCCCGATGACGGCAAGCTCTGGGGTCCCAAGCTCATCGAGGCGGTCCGGAACGGATCTGTGCCCGAGGCTCGGGCCACGGACATGGCGATCCGGTAAGTGCTCCTCATTTTGAGATAAAGGGTAGCCCAGCCTGCTGACACGCCAAAAGCATCCTGGCCCCCTGGTTCAAGATGGGTCAGGACAAGGACTTCCCGTCCCCGGGCTTCGGCATGCCGTCCGATGTCTCCAAGCTGCATGCCGTGGTGGATGGGCGCAACTCGTCCGACAAGCCGACTCTCCTGGACGGCGCCGTCGAGGGCCACGTGCTGGTCAAGAACGTGCGCAACGCGCTCCCTCTGCGGAAGCTGCGCATGCTCTCCATCTTTGGCTACTCGGCAAAGGCGCCCGACACCAACAACTACGCGCCGGGCCAGATGCCGTCCTGGATCTGGGGCGGCCAGTCGATGAGGCACGAGGACATAGTCAAGGGTTTTGGGAACTCATGGGGGCCCGACTACGTGCCCGCGCCCGTGGCCATCAATGGCACTATATTCTCGGGCGGCGGGTCGGGCGCGACGTCGCAGTCGCTGGTGAGCGCGCCCTTTGACGCCATCACGCAGCAGTGCCTGGCCGACGACACGGCCATGTTCTGGGACTTTGTGTCGGACCGGCCCACCGTCAACCCGGCCTCGGACGCGTGCCTCGTCATCGTCAACGCGGCCGCGGCCGAGGGCTACGACCGCCCGGCCCTGCGCGACGACCTGACGGACGGCATCATCAAGCACGTGGCGGACCAGTGCAACAACACCATCGTCGTTTTCCACAACGCGGGCCCCCGGCTCGTCGACCAGTTCGTCGACCACGCCAACGTCACGGCCCTCATCTTTGCCCACCTCCCCGGCCAGTCGTCGGGCGTCGCGCTCGCCTCGCTGCTGTGGGGTAAAGCCAACCCGTCGGGCAAGCTGCCCTACACAGTCGCGCGCAACGAGTCCGACTACGCGGGCGTGCAGGACCCGGCCCTAGCGCGCGGCCGCTTCGCAAACTTCCCGCAGGCCGACTTCAACGAGGGTGTCTTTGTCGACTACCGCCACTTTGACGCCGCCCCCGGCGGCCTCTCCCCGCGCTACGAGTTTGGCTTCGGCCTGTCCTACACCACCTTTGGCTACGCCAACTTCAAGGTCAACAGAGATCCCGGTCCAACAGGCGGCTGGACACCCTACCCGCCAGACGGCGTCCCCGCCACGCCCGGTGGCCCCGCCGCGCTTTGGGACGTGCTGATGCGCGTGTCGGCCGACGTCTCCAACACGGGGTCCGTGGCCGGCGCCGAGGTCGCTCAGCTGTATGTCTCGCTCCCTGGTTCTGGTGGTAGCGGCCCGGACAGGACGCCGACGCGCCAGCTGCGCGGGTTCGACAAGTCGTTTTTGCAGCCGGGTCAGAGCGCCACGGTCGAGTTTGCGCTCACGCGCCGCGACCTCAGCGTTTGGGACGTCGAGGCGCAACAGTGGTTGCTGCGCAACGGCACTTACACGGTTTACGTGGGCGCGAGCAGCAGGATATTGCACATGAATGGGACGTTTACTGTCACTTGAGCTCGACGACACGGGGCAGTCTGATGTGTAATGCCTTTACGCTGTTTGGACAGGCTTGGGTTTGGTGTTTTTCTTGTAATTATAATTTGGGGGTTCCTTCGAGTACTGCTTGGAACCGTTGGACATAATGAAGAATGGATTGCTGCTTTCTTTGCCTGCTTTCTCGTAGGGCATGTCCAAGACAGAGGCCATCCAGAGGCCCCAAAGGAGATCTTTCAAAGACATCAGTCAGTCTGACCAACGTGGCCATCAAGAAGCTTGGCCGGGTCCTGAACAGTCTCCCTCGACAACGAGAACACCGGCAGCACGGCCGATTGGGTTTGGACCGTCGCTATGTATACAAGACACGGGCTCTAAATCTAGCAGACATTTTTATGTGGTCTTGTATCGGAGAAATTCTTCGTGTGCGCATGTGCGGCGATCTCGTCCCCGGACCCAAATCACCGAATGCCTCAGCCTCATCCCCAGGTATGAAAGAGATGGCAGCCAGCCAGGCCGGGCACGCGCAAAAAAAAAAAAAAAAAAAAAAAAAAATTAAAACACAGGCTTAGTCGAGACAAGTTGTGAAATGGTGTACTACAAGGGGAAGAGGGAAAGCAGCCGGCGTGGCATGTAGGACACCACAGCTGCCTGCCAACTAATCCATATAAACAAGCCCTGTCCAGAGGTCTCCTGCGACCGCGGCCGAAACCGAGCAAAGTTACGCACGTCGACCGGCCGGTACCCCCAACCTTGTCGGAAAACCTTACCACGAACCGCGAAACCCTAAACCTCTCGGTCGACGGTTCGAGTCCCGGCTCGGTTCAAACGCTTTCGTTTCGCCAAGGAATAAAATGGGTGGGTGAATGGGGACGAGGAACCAGTTGAGCGAGCGGGCGGGCGGGTGGCTTCAGGGGGCTAGATAGCTTAGCTAGCGTGCCGTAGCGTGCCGTGATGCCCCGCAATCGCCCTGTAGTCCGTAGTGCGTAGGCCTCGAGCCTGGAGAGCATGTCTCCCCCGTCCCAGTCCGCACCGCCCAATCCACACTTGTAAAGCCCCGTCCATACCGTCCAGTCCACACCTGTAGAGTCCAAACCTGTAAATCTCCACACTGTAAACCCGGAGCAAAACCCTCAAGTGAGGGTTTTCGTAGCTGTCCACCCCCGTCCAGGGTTGGGCAGTGAGCTTTTTGTTCAAGGGTGCTAAATAATAATAACCAATTAAGCAGCCCATGTATTTTCTCCAAGAGTTCGCGTGTCCCATCGTTCCCAAGTATCGCCGTAAACCTAACCACCCATATCCCGTTATCTATACAATCATTCCAAGCCGCTCTCTCCGTGTGACCCCTAGTCGCTTTCATCATCTGAATCGATAATAACAATGTCCCCTTGTCTCCTCTCTTCGGCGGCATCAGCAAGCAGCCGTCTACGGATGACCGGATCGTTTCTCAACCTTTCCTCTTGCTCGCGAAGGTCCTCTGCCAGCTCTTCGTCGTCATCGTCGTCGACAACGACTACACCCGCCGTCCGGCCGCCGTTTTCCGCACGGCGGCCCACGTGGCCAAATATGCACGTCCACAGATCGTCCATCGGGATCTCCTCGCCCGCCTCCTCCTTGCCCTCGCGCTTGCGCATGAGCTTGGTGAGAGACGCCTGCTCCATCTCCAGGGCGTTTGCAATCTCGAGGCTCGACTCGTCTACGTTCTTGGACTTGCCCTTGAGGTTCCTGTCCATGTGCTCGAGCCGGCGCTGCACCGACAAGTTGTAAATAGACTCCTCGACGGTGCCCTCGACGATGTACAGCCACACCGTCGTGTCCTGCTGCTGCCCGATCCGGTCCACGCGTGCGATGGCCTGCAGCTCGAGCGCCGTGTTCAGCAGCGGCTCGCACAGGATGACGTGGTTCGCGTTGACTAGGTTCAGGCCGCTCGACTGCGCGCGCGCGTGCAGCAGGAAGCACTCGATACCTGGGTCCTCGGTGAAGCGCTGGATCCCGGCCCGGTCGCTGATGGACGTGAACCCGATCCGGTATCGGTCGAACGCGTCCGAGAGCACCTTGAAGAAGTCGGTGTACTGCGAGAAGATGATAGACTTGGCACCCGGGTCGCTCTCCCGAAGCCACAGGAGGTGGCGCACAATGGCGTCGACCTTGGTCGTGAACGAAGGGCCGTCCAGGTCCACCGCCTTGATCTCGGCCAACTTCTCGGCGTTGAACGCCGAATATATGCCATTTTTGGACTTGGCGCTCGACGACTGCCGGCGGCCGTTGTTTCCACCGTCGGGCGCGTCCGAATTATTGTCGCCATTGTCGAGCAGCTTGAGCTGCTGTGGTTTCAACGTGAAGGGATGCAGCTGGAACGGCCTGACAGGGCGCTTGCAGGTTGGGCAGTTGCCGGCACGACTGAGCCATGGGAGTAGGCAGTCCTTGTCGAACTGGTGTCCGCACGTGGTGATGACGCCGTTCGTGATCTCTGTCTGGCAGATGGGACACATTCGGACCTCGTCCTTCTCTCCGGAGGCCTTCAGGTTGAGCACTGTGAAACAAACATGTCAGTACAGCGACAACCGCAAACACCCCCACATGCCTCAAAAACTCACGATATCGGTGTTCAGCCTGAGCCTTCGCAATCTTGTCGCTAAGTGTCTTCTCGTGGGCCTCCATGCTTATCACAATGCGGTCGTCCTTGGCACCCTCATAGGGCGCAACGTCGTCGGAAATGGCCTGCAGTTGGCGGTAGTAGTCGACACGTGCGTTCATGATGGACGTGAAAAGCTCCACCTCCTGCTCCATCACCGTCTGGACTTTGCTTTGCTTGTTCCACATGGCCGTCAACTTCTGTTGTAGCTGCTCAACCACTGCCAGCTCCGCCTGCGCGCGGTTCGAGTTTTGATGACTGAGAGATGCCGAAACGGTTCGCAGGTCGCCAAGCAAAGACCTAACAGATCCCCGGCAGTTCGTGGGCGACACCAGAGCTCGCTTGTCGAACAGCTCGATCAGTTTCTCAGGAGCGGGGCCCTCGTCCTCCAGTGCCAGTGCGAGGGATGTCTTTGTCTCGTCCACGACCAGTTTGCTGACGGACTGGCCTGAGAGGGCCGCATGGCGGTCAGCAAGAGCTGCCCTCATGACCTGAACAAACACTATGATCTCCTCCTGCACCTTTGTTGAGTCGCCGTACTCGTCTCCAGTCGCCTCCACGTCCTCGTCCTCGTCAACTAGAGGCTTGCAAACGAGCTCGACGAGTCGCTGGCGCCAGTCGTCCAGCTGGTCCGCTTGCTCGTTCAAAGCTGCACACAGAGCTTCCGCCATGTCGACAACCATGCTTGTCTCGATCCCGGGCCGCACGTCACACTCCATGTTGGGGATTACCGCAAAATCTTGGCGTTTCGCCTTGTCTTCGACCCGGGCCATCAGGCTGGAAGCCTTTTGGTGCGACTCTTGAAGGATTTCTTGGCGAATATGCTTCGCTCGGGCGTAGCCTTCGTCCTCAAGCCTTTTCAGCCGCTCAATTTCCTCCTTGTCTTCCGGGTCCGTCATATCTTTATCGTTTCTTATCTGGAAGAAGACGGTGGCGCGGAAGAAGATGGCCTTGTGCTGGATCTCGAGAGAATATCGCAACTTCCGCTGCACTTCTCCTAACCGCGAATTCCCCATCTTTTCCTCTTCGTCGCCTGTGTCGTCTGCGCCATCGTCGGTTGCGCCCGACTGTGCTGCCCGAAGCTCCTCGCGCGTGGCCTCAATGATCGGCTCAATGGTGTCGAGGACCTCCTGCCAGATCTCCAATGATTCCTTCTTCCTCGTGGTCTCTTCGAAAAGCTGGCCCCTTGTGAGCTTTGAGGCAAGTAGAGACCGCTGGCTGGTTAGGACGTTGCTCTCCGCCTCCTGCAGCATGAAATCTAGAACCTCCGTCACGGTACGGAGAGGATTGCGAGCTGCCGTGTGGCCTCGGGTGCCCACTTGCGGGTGCAGCGCGGCCTTTCGGAGTAGATCAAGGCAGTTCCGCATCACACGCGTGTGCTCTTCGGGCCTCCAGTTCTCCACCATCGGCTCGCCATGGTCGTCCAGGTCACATGCTCTGACAAGCTGGCGAAAGAGCCTTTGGTAGTACTGTTCCTCGACCGCGTTGAAGGGAATATTAATCACGTAACGCTTCTGTGCTGGGAGCTCCAACTCGCTTCTGACCAGGTGTTTTGTGTGTCTCAGGCTGATCTGACGGAAGAGGTCACGGAAAACCCCCCGATGACTGACAAGACGGTCCCAGATAAGAGGCTGGACAAAGGTGTCGGAATGAAGAAACAAGAGGAGACCCCTGAGGTCCTTGAGGTCGTCCTTGATGGGGGTTCCGGTGACGGCCCAGGCATTCACTCGCGGGATCATCTGCGCCAGCTGAGCAGCATGGCCGACACCGCTGTCAATCTCCTGCGCCTCGTCAAGGCAGACGCGCCACCAAGAGATTCGCATCAGCGGCGAGATCGGGCGATGGTACTTTCTCTCGCGCCTCCGAGCACGGTCGGGAGGCGGGGTCGCAAAATAGATCTCGCTCCTGAGTTCGTTGTATGTCATGATCACTACGTCATGATCAGCCAGTTGTGCCAGCAGAGCGGCCTCGCTCTCGGCATCGATGTGCTTCTTGGTCGCCTTTCGCATGCCGTGGTAGACCATGACGCGAAGACCCGGTGCGTGCTTGCGGAGCTCGCTTGCCCACTGGTCCCGAAGCGTCTCCGGCGTGATGATGAGGGTGGCCCCGCTGAACTCCAGGTGCAGGTTCACGTCCAAGGCTGAGACAGGGGCGGAATTGCCGGGAGCGGAAGGTCGGCGGTGGAGGAGGATCAGCCCAATAACCTCCAGTGTTTTTCCGAGGCCCATCTCCTCCGCAAGGATTCCACCTTTGGCATTTTCAACTCGATCTCGTCGCAGTAGCGAGGGATCTCGGGTGGTGGTGTTGTAAAATTCGCTGGTGTAAAATTCCTGGCCGTGAACATCCTGAACCCTAGTGAAGCCAACAGGGATCGCTGGCTGTCTAGCATATGGTACGATGGTGCCGTGAGAGGCCTCGTTGACAGGCGACTGCCATTGCACGCCTTCTCGCTGAAGCATCCACCGAACTGCGCGCCTCTGGAATGGGTACAGCGTAGCCGCAAGCCCCGGAATGTGCATAGAGAAGTACTCGGGCTCCGTGACGTGCGCTGCTTTGTAGAAATCCTGCGGCGATCCATTTGCTGTGGTCGGGAGAGGGACAGCCGGCATGAATGCCTCGAAGGCCAGGTTGCGGGCCTTTCTGATCCAACCCCAGCGGTCGAGGGGAGGAGATATGGAGGCAGTGTCCTCTTCCAGGACGAGACGGAACTTGAGTGACAGGACGGCCTCTCCGGCTTCGAGCCGGAGATCGAGGTCGGTTGTCATCGCCAGGTTGCCAGCCCGGCGCGTGCGAGGAACCATATCACCGAAATCGATGAAAGAGCGAATCGGCTCGGGAATGCCTTGTGGAAGGTGAATCGACAGGCACGACGCCGATTCCTTGTCGATGTGGCGACAACAGCTGAGCTGTAAATGCGCGCCTGGACGTCCAGTGGCTGCGGCGTGGTTGAAATGCAGCGATGCACCAACGTTTGGCCTGGTCAGACGGCGGCTGGGTGCTGAACTTTCAGCGGCCGCCCAACGCTTCGAGATGACGAGCTCATCGTTGTAGATCTCAATAGGGGCCTGCACTCGCTGGCGTTTTGCCGGTCTCGCGACGGGTTGCTCCTCCAAGAGGTCGTCGATGAACGCGACGGCTTCCTCGGTAAAGCCATCTGCGGAGCCGCAGACTGTCAGCGCTCGCAAGACAAGCACAGGGATGCGTCGCGGCACGTACCGCCGACCTCAATGAGATGGCCTCTGGTAAGCTCCCAATGGGAGCAGCATTGTCGCTGGTCCAGGTCAACTTGGACCCAGTGGCTGCTGTTGAAAACTGGGTGGCCGGCAGAACCCAGAGGCATTTTCGGTGGCCTTGAAGGCTGGTGCGGAATATGCAAAGGAGGAGGGTTAAGTTGGTCGCTCCAGGTTCTTGGGGCGTGGGGGAGCCTCGTGGTATATATCGGCTGCGGCGACAGGTGGTAGCTGATGCCTGGCCGCCACCGTGCGAACGCGACATGTTGAAACTCCAGAGCTCCAATCGGCGGGGTCATCGAGATTCACGCCCCGTGTCGTTAGCACTGTGAGGGCAAAACTCAAAACCTGCCTAACGGTGGGTCGGCCTTTCCTTGCTAACGTCCGTGCTTTTGTGGCGCAAGCTCTCCGAAAATCGACCAGCGAAAAATGAAAGAGAAAAAAGACCAAAGGACAGGAAGTTTACGCATCCTTTGAAGGGAAGTAGAGAAACAAAAGCGCCTCGAGGCATAAACGGGAGCTGGCAGGTTGTGTTCTGCCTTATCTCGATCGCCGAGGGTTAAATATGGGGCAGATTTTAAAAGGGCCAATTAGACGTGCAACCCACGCTCTGGTGTTCCATAAATGGAAAGTGGGCACAGAGGTAGTTATGGATACTCGACTGCTGCAGATGGACGCTGTGTCTTCAACGACGAGCCGTGAAACCCCTGTGGTACGGCGAAATGATGCATTGGGAGGCCAGCCTACTTTCGGGCAACATCTAGTGGGATGGTTGATACTATGGACATCTACATTGCTCCTAGACCTCCCTACTCCCTCTAACCGTCATATCTCGCAACAAGCTGTTCTCATTTTCCATGCCATTCTATTTCCCTACCTCCTCTCTGTTGCCCATGTCCCTTGTTGGCTTACCTCACTCCTGCATCTTCCATGGATCTACCTCTCTCTGCCTACACTTCTCATAGTCTCTATAGTCTTCCCATTCCCCATGATTACCATTCTACCATGTAATTCTTGCGGCATCGACTTCGGCATTGCTATGTACCTCATAATTCGCTTTCCGTTTCCCTTCCTATGTACACCCTGATGTTGCGCATCCTTGATGATGTCCGCCCTCGACAAGCCACCGCCTTGTGTCATCGTCCCTCTGTAGTATCCCCCTATACTGCCATATATGCTCCCTCTTGTTCTCCATCACATGCCGTGGGGGAATCTCGCTTCTGGTCAAGTCTGTCGCTGATCGCCAATATATTGATCCTGGCAAGCCTTCATAAAACCGGCAGGTTGTTCTTTCACTCTCATATTTCTTTGTCATCTGTTTTTATATTAACCTCGTATGCCTACTGGCCACTTCCTAGCAAACAAACCCTGATGTCGCCTACATATGCAAGCACCCGCAGGCAATCGGACGCGCTTGCCTGCAGGGAACCAAAAGTTCTCGTGCGTCCCACTGATCCCAAAAACATATCGTCCCCTACCACCAAATCAAAAAAATGCAGTGTAAGGGCCAGTCTATAAAATGGCAGATCAAAGGCCAGATCATGAAATGGCAGGTCGAAATCCAGACTATTCGCGGCTTCTCTTCAGCTCCCAGGAACCTAGCGCTGAACACAAGCTGATCACATTCAAACAAGCACTGGCCATGTTCAATTACACGCCCCGCCTCTGGCGCGCCCATCCGGGCTTCACACTCACCTGGCTTTCGGAAACAACACGGCCGAAAAAGCACAGTGCGCGCCTGTCCTCGGAGCATGTTGCGGCGATGGGTATGGTACAAATCAACATGCTGCGAAAGAGGCAGAACCTCGCTCCTTTCGAGATTGCTACAATAGTGTGTGTATAGGACGTCTCCCGTATATCCTATCTCGGAAGCCATTTTTCTCTGCTACAATGCCTGGCTAGCGTCCACGATCCTATCAAAGCAGCTGATCCCTCCCGCTCCGCTCAGACACCCGATCCATACGAGCCCATGCGACCCAGTCCCCCATGCCACAATTCGTGGCGCAACCAAGGAGATGCGCGCCAACAACAAGCACATTGGCATCCACGCTCATGCCAAGCCCAGTGGAGTGTGCGCCCAGGGTCAGGAAATATGGCTCTACAGCGGAGTCAAGGCGTTCGATAAGCTCCGCCCAGACAACAGGAGCCTACAGAAATCATATACCAAGTGCATACCGGCAGACACCAGCCTTGTTTCTGTCATGGAAAGAGTGGCGCTGGTGGCCTGCGCCATACTGCCGGACGGTATCAAAAAGTGGTACGTCGTCGACGCTGACGGCAAGGTGGTCTTCCTTGACTGAGGGCTCATACGCACTAGCCGCACTTGCCCTCTGCCACAACGCACGCCGCCACGTCGGCGGGATGCCGGCCTGTAGGGCGGACGACGGCGCTTTGTATCGTCAAGGAAGGGAAAAATGGGAAATATTAGGGCAAGGTAAAGGAAAATAATGTTGCATGTAATAAAAGCCAGCTCCACTGTGCAATCTACGCCTTCCAAAACGTGGACACGCCCTGGTGTAGGCGCAACGCCAGGTACCCACCCTTGCGGCAGTCGCACCTGCCGCATGCGCGCGCCCAGGCCATACAGCCCGTCGTCGTGCCTGCTGTAGTCATCGAACACCAACGGAGGCCAAGTTGGTGTAGTGCTTATGAGGATGGGTCGAGTTGACACCGGGACCCTACCTGTACTCCGCTACCAAAGCTGCTTGGGTCCAGGGTTCGAGCCCTGGTTGGGGTTAACGTCGGATTTTCCAGCCGACTCGGAGTAAACCTCCCCGTTTGGGAGGTTTCGTAGCTGTCGCCCCGAAGCGACAGTGAGCTTTTTGATTTTTCTCCAATTTTTGCCATATGCCAGCGCATACGGGCAGAAGATAGCCTGGATCACGTTAACCGGAAAATCAGCGAGGCCATTCCTAAAAGCACCAAAGCCCGCGCTGCGATAGCCTTAGACGAGCAGTACTACTTTATCTGGACATCGTCCCTTGCCCACCGTCCCTCGTCAGGCCAAAGCAGTTTGAAGCAGCTGTGGAGTCCCGGCTTAACATAGCTGGAATAGGCAGCAGATATAGTCCCAATCTATCTCCAATCGATCGACGCCATCGGCGTCGGGTGGCCAACGCGTTCCTCGCTAGCGGCGCGCTCGACCAGCAACGGCGCGCTATGATGTAGACGTTTGAGCTGCCGCGCATGGCGGGGAGCGGGGCAAGGCCAAGAACGCCAGTGAGACACGATCCAATCAAGTGCTCTCGCCTGCACGCGGCAGGTAGGTACATACGCAGCAACAACGGCGAGCAATTCCAGTTTCTCATCACGCTAGCGACCTAGCCAGCGTCATCTTCACCCATGGCCGACGCCAGCGTAGTCACGTACAATATCGCCGTCTTCATCTCTACCCTGTTCTTCCTCGAGTTCGGCGCCGACCAGTTCATCGACCACACGGCCGTCGTGGCGCGCCGCGCAGGGGTGTCCGAAACCGTTATTGGGCTCGTCACGGCCGGTGCGGAATGGGAAGAGGTACGTATGGAAGGCGCCCTAATACCACGGGATACAGACGCTAACCGGGAGGATTGTAGCTGGCGGTGATTGTGGCATCCCTGGCGCGAGGCCGCTCGTCCCTGGCCATCGGCAACATCGTCGGCGCCGCCATCTCCAACATCCTGGGCGCCTTCTCGCTCGGTCTCCTGTTTTACAGCAGAGGGCAGGCGGTACGGTTTGACAGGAGCGCGCGCATCTACTCTCTCCTTCTCCAGGTCCTGACGGCCCTCGTCATCCCCGCCATCTATTTCCGCGCCCGCGTCATCTGGCTCGTTTGCGGTTCTGCCCTCATTGGGGTGTTCGTCGTCTACATTTTAGTAGCAGGAGCCGCAATTGCTCGTGGCCTCCTGGCTGCCCCGGAAGACTCGGACTCGGACTCGGATTCGGATTCGGATTCGAACTCGAGCACCAATGAAAGGCGCAATCTCGTCACGACGGGCGTGGCCGCGACGGCCTATCTGACTTTCAGCAATGCAGACGGCTCTCCGCCTGATATACCGGGCGTCATCGCAAACGCAGAGCAAACGAGGCCCCGCCGCGACCAACAACACCGCCTTGCCTATCACTGCAGTCGCCTGCTTTTCGGGTTCCTGGCAATCTGTGTCGCCGGCTACGTCCTGTCGCAGGCGGCTGTCAATATCACGGATCAGTTCGGTATATCGGACGTCCTCTTCGGCGTCGTGATCCTCGCCGTCGCGACGACACTGCCCGAAAAATTCGTCGCCGTCATGAGCGGACACCGCGGCCACCCGGGGATCCTCGTCGCCAACTGTGCCGGCAGCAACATCTTCCTCCTCTCCTTGTGTGTGGGTATCATCATGGTGGACACCGAAGGGGCTCTGGATGGTGGGAACGTGACGATCCCTGAGCTGGCTGTCATGTGGGCTTCGACGCTTGGGTTGACCCTGACCATATGGTTTGGAGCCCGGTATAGCCGCTGGCTCGGCGCCGTTATGATGGCGGGTTATGCTGTCTTCATCGTGTCGGAATTCACACTTGTCAACCGCGTCGCTGGTTTTGACGCCTTCACTGGCTCTACCCAAAAACCCACATGGGAGGGTGTCTAATCCGTTGTAACCAAGGGGCTAGTGCACACCTCGAGACCTTGCGCAACGAGTTGGTACATAGGTATCCACTCCCTGCACTGCGAGGTTGCATTACAATGATGTCATTCATATAATTAAGGTCTAGATCAGAAGCCTTTCGCCAGCGGATTGCCTCAGTTTCCCCTGCCAGAGGCAACGCCAAGGAAATCCCATTCGAATGACGAGCACGCTCGACATCAGCTTTTAAGCCTTGACCTCGAGCTCTTTGAGAATGTCCTTCTCGATGGAATTGGGCTTGGTGGTGCTAGCCCACCGGCGTTTGACGTGGCCGTCGCGGCCGACGAGAAACTTCTCGAAGTTCCACTTGACGGCCTTGATGCCCATGATGCCCGGCTGCTCCTCCTTGAGCCACTTCCACACCGGGCTGGCGTTGTCGCCGTTGACGTCGACTTTGCCCAAGACGGGGAAGGTGACGCCGTAGTTGACCTGGCAGAAGGACTGGATCTCCTCGTTGGTGCCGGGGTCCTGGCCGCCGAACTGGTTGCAGGGGAAGCCGAGGATGACAAAGTCGTCGCCGTGCGTCTCCTTGAGCTTCTTGTACAGGGTCTCAAGGCCACCGAACTGCGGCGTGAAGCCGCACTCGGACGCCGTGTTCACCACGAGAACCACCTTGCCCTTGTACTCGGACAGGGGAACCTCCTCGCCCTTCTCTGTTGAGTGCGTTAGCGATTGTTTGTGGGGGTAGAAGCGAACCTGTTTGCCAGCTTTGACAACGATGGATGAACGTAGTTACGAAAGGATGGCAGTCAGATTGCGTGATTTATGGTGCTTCGCTCTAGATCAAGGCAAACAAACATAAAGACCAGAACGGTTTGGCGTCGCCCACTTGGACAAGGATAACAGCGATTTGATTGCTCGAAAAGACTTGGAGACGATCGACACGCAGATGAATGAGTGGCTCAGCAGCGCTAAGGGAGAAAGGCGGAGGGGCTGAGCTGCGGGGAGGTGAATGTGGGAGAAAAAGGAGAACAGCAACAGGCACCAGACACAGCAAAGAAACGCTGCTCACGTACTGTCCAGGGGCTTGAAGTCGTAGAAGGTAGACGCGGAAGCCATTTTGCTTTCGGGTTTTTCAAGTTTGTCTTGGGGTCTGCCTGGGGGTTTGGCTGCTGCATCCGTCAATTTCTATTCGCCTCGAATTGCGCCAGTCGTGGTGGCTGGCCAAGCCCAAACGCGCGTTCCGGAGATCCACCAGCAGGCAGCTCGGCGCGCTAGAAGGGACTAGAAAGACAGGCAGCAACTCACGGCCGGAAGTCTCGGACTGGCGTTGGCGACAGGATTGGTGAGCGTCTGAAGTTTGCGTTCGTGGTCAACTCTGACGGGTTGGAATGGAAGCAGGAGGAAGCAAGCCAGGTAAAATACAAGTCTGACGGCACGGCCTGGAATGCGATTAGAATTTCGATGCGCGACTCGATCTTGCGTGGGGTTGGTTCCTTGCCCTGGGTGGGTTTCAGAGGTTCGTCTGTTTCTCCTCAAGCTCCCCTCAGAGTGCTCCGAGTCAGTGTCACAATGACCCCTCCCTTCACAAGAACCCCTTTATGCGCACAACGAAGCTGCTGGCCGTGCTGCAGTTCTCGGCAGCAACAAAACCTGGGGGCACGGTCCAGGAGTGCCCCGATCTCGGGTTTCGTGCCTCGGCAATGTCCCGTTCCGGCGCGTTGCTGGAACGGAGACAGCGGCGGAGCGCGGCCTCCACACTTATCCCGGTGTCCCTCGGTGGAGGGAGGCGAGCATTGTTTTGAGAATCCAAATTCTGACCTTTGATGGGGCTGCGCCACCCATCTCTTGCCCAGTTGCTGCAGCAGGTTCGCCACACTCGACAAACAGGTGGATAACATTATTTATTTCACAGTTTCTAGCTGCCCGGCCCCCGTCCCCCAGATGCCCAAGCGCCGCGGCAGTTCGGCGTTTGTCCACGAATTCACCATCGCTGTAACTGGGGGTTAATCATGTGATGCGACCCGCTTTCCAAACTCAATGGCGCTAGTTTGGACATGCCGCCCCCACTTCGGGAACGGCATCTGCTGGAGCTTGGGCCACGTTCGCGTGGTTCGCGCCGACCTGAGCTGAGCTTCATGCTCTCTCAAGCCATCGCACTCTTTTGCGCCTTGCCGATTGATATCACCAACCATTGGAGACACATCTTGCTGCAACATTCCCTGCTCGCTCATCTAATCCCATCGTTTACCTTACGAAGCCGCCATGACACCTTAAAAGGCGGGAATACTAAAACTCGGTGGCGGCGCTGCTAGCAACGTGTCGGGCGCCTGCACAACCATGGATAGGACTCCAAGGAATATTGTGATAGTGGGTACGTGCTGTTTTGTTTTTCGCTTCGGCTCCTCCCGTCTTCCATCCCATATTCGCTCTCCCTGCAAGATGGGAACCAAATCCTTCGGGAATTTGGAGCGCATTTGCTCACGGCCGCTGCCTGCCCTCTTTGCACCTCTTCCCGCTTTGGGCGGATGCCGCTTGAATATTTTCCACCTGCCCGACCTTGCCCAACTCCCCTTGGGGCGCATCCTGGACTTGCATGATCGGCCCGTTCTAGGGGTGTTGCCAGAAATACCGTAACTGTGCCATCAGACCACCGATCCTCAACCAGCACAGTGACGCTCTAAGCTTCTTTGCTCTCGCTGACATGTGACGTCACCGCATCGACTCTGCCCGCACAGGTGGCGGCGTCATGGGCTGCACAACTGCCTACTACCTCACCCGTCACCCCAAGTACGATCCCGAAATCCATACCATCACCATCGTCGAAGCCGCAGGCATCGCCTCCAGTGCCTCGGGCAAGGCCGGGGGCCTTCTCGGACTCTGGGCCTACCCGGAGGAGACCGTCCCACTATCCTATCGTCTGCACCGTGAGCTGGCCGACGAACACGGTGGCGATAGCCGCTGGGGCTACCGCCGTCTCCAGGGCTGCGGCACCATACGGGTGAACCTACAAGATCCGCAAGATGCGGTATATGGCCCACCACCGCCACCTGACGAGGATGGCGGCGGCGGCAAAGGGCGTGCTGTCAAAAAAAGCAAGAAGCGCAAGAGAGACACAGCAAGTTTGTCGGCCAGGCTGAATGCTGAGACCACAGGGTTGACGTCTGAGTCAAGGTCTCGCAGCCCCATGACGGCCCCTCCGCAACCCAGACAGACGCAGCAAGGGCAACCGGCCCTCGAGACCCCGATACCTCAGCCGACTGCACCAATACAAGTACCAGTCCTTGCCGCAGTTGCCCTACAGCCGGAGCCACAGCAGCTGGAACCACAACACTTAGAAACGCAACACCCTGGCTCACGCAGTCCAGGACCACAGCATTCCGAGCCTCGAATAGACATCATACCAGAGTTGCCGCTACAACCGCCACCATTGGAGCAGCAGGTGGAACAAATCCTTCGGCAGCAGGAACACCAACATCTCGGTGACAAGCCAGTGCCTGTCGCCGTCCTGTTTGGTCTCAAGACGGGTTCCTGCACGCGATGGAAGTCCATATTCAGATACTCGAACGGCGACGTCACCTATGGTCCTCGCGTACACCCTCTCCCTCCCCAGAACAGTGGTGACGGCCCCACAAATGCCAAGGCAACATCTCCGGATAGAACGATTACTGCCCCCTGTTCCGAGTCGGGCCATCAAGAGGTTCTGCCAACAATTGAGCAGGAGGCTCCCAAAAATACCCCGCAGCCGAACTCCAACGGCGACTCTGTCCCGACTGAGACTACCAACCATCATAGTACGAGTAGCAGCAGCAGCAACGGCCAAGATGCGCTACAGACCCCCGGCGCCCCTCCCAGGACCGACGAAGAATCCGGCACAGCCCCGAATGCGTTGAGTGCGAAGGAGGTTGTGCCACCGACATCAGAGCCTAGCCATGTAGCACCGAACGGATCCCGGGATGCCGCCATGAACGGAATGGCGGATAGCGGACGAGATGAAGAAGGTGCGGAAGAGCTCGTTACTGAACAACCGCAGTCGCCGGCTGAGAATGTCGCCAACGCGATCGATAGTGGCCTAAACGGGGAAGCCGCCGAGCTCCCAATTGGTAGCCAGAGCATGGTCGACGATGTCTCCGTAACCGTGGTGGTTGCCAGCAAAGAGGTTGACGTGGCGGGGCTCCAGAACGGAGCCCCGGGCGAGACTACCAACGCTCATATGGGCACTAGAAACGGCATCACAGAGCCCAGAGAGGGCGGGTGCATCCATGTTTTCGGAGGCAGCAGCGAGGGCGCCACACAGGAGCCCTGGCACAAGGTCCCCAAGCTGGACGAGACGGCTTCGGCGTCAATGACAGAGCTCCCGCTCCCCGCGGAGCTCGACTGGGTAAAGCGTGATATTGTGTCGGCATGGGAGGAGCAGGGATACTTGGGCCGCAATGAGACGGCCCAGGTGCACCCGTACCACTTCACGACGTCGATGGCAGCTTTAGCACAGGAGCGCGGCGTCAATGTTCGTCTTGGAACCAAGGTCACGAGGATTATCACCTCGGCCGCCGTGTCCAACGGCAAGGCTTCGGGCGGCAGTGGTGGTGGCATCGTCCGGGGCGTGGAGCTTCTCGACCGCAATCGCAATCACGCGTGGACCATGGAGGACGTCACTGACGTCCTGGTCACGGCAGGGCCCTGGACCTCGACCCTGCTTCCCCAATCCAAGGTAAGGCCGGTGAGGGCGCACAGCGTCGTGTGGGAGGCCGATGTCAGCCCCTTTGCCGTCTTCACCAGCATCACGCTCCCGGATGGATATGTCCCAGCTCACCGGGTCGAAAAAGGCGAGAAGAGGAAACACAACAGAGTCGATCCTGAGGCCTATGCGCGGCCGTTTGGCGAGGTTTACGCGTGTGGTACGTGAGAATGCTTCTTTCTGTTTTGCCGCTCTGTGCCGAGGAAAGGAAGGAAAAGAAAAAGTTTCCCAGGGAGTCCATACAAAGGTACTAACAACAAAATAGGCGAGATTGACGAGTTGGTGCCGCTCCCGCCGACGGCGGACATGGTCGAGGCCGACGAGAGCCAGTGCGAGGACCTTATTGCGTACCTAGGCCTCGTGTCGCCGCAGCTTGCCTCAGCCCCCGTCAAGGCCCGCCAAGCCTGCTACATGCCCGAGCGTAAGCCGCACCCGGTCTTTGGACAGACCTTGACGCCCGGCCTCTGGATCGCCGCAGGACACAGCTGCTGGGGGATACAGCACGCGCCCGCCACGGGCCTGCTCATGGCCGAGATGATGATGGACGGCCGCGTCTCGAGCATCGAGCCCGGGCTCATCGCCAAGTTCGACCCGAGGAGAGCGAAGATATGAAGTGGAGAGGTTGACGGACGAGATTTAGAGGCGTTGTTCCGACCGCCACGAAATGGATACATTGGGTCGGCCCTGGGATGGGTTAGGCCTATCCAGTGTCCCTTTTTCTTTACCCAATTATCCTTGTTTGATGTAGATGTGCTGTCAGTCGCTTATTACCTAGTCATACACCAGCAAAGCTCAGTCTTGCACGCCAACAGTGTGCTGTGCGCTAGGCCCTTCATGTATCTCTCGGGTCACACATGGCAGTACAGTATCCCGTTGGCTTGGTGCCGTCACTCAAATTCTGAGCCGATCCAGCCCGGGTGGTTTTTGCCACTTGCTTCCCGGTGTCCAGAATAGCGGCCGAGCAAATGTGTGCGGTTCCGACGACGCTGATTGTAGCTCGCATAATCCGGGCATGTGCCGTAGGTCCCTTTGCCCGTTTTCGATATACTTTCTCGTCCTTCCCCGCCTTCCATATTCTTTCTTGTCTCTTTCGGTCAACGTATGTACTTACCGTAGACTGTACTTTTGTCCGCGGACCCCCTTTCCGCACCGCCATGCACGTGGCCAATGCGCAAAGCCGGCGTTGCCGGTCACTGCTTCCTTGCACATGCATTACTATTACGCACATCTACCGTGCGACTTACGTCGGGCATCCAACATCCAGACATGGATATGCCTGCCATGTAGGTGCCATCAATGCCGATGACAGGGGAGGGCGGGACATTCTTGACTAGTAAGCTTTTCTTCTCCTTGGATGGAGGAATGGTCCCTTGCGGGGACATCACATCACAGCCATTGCAGCGGGGACCCTCTTTCACTTTTATCCCTTTTTAGCCTCCGCAACGTCCTACCTCGTATGTTCTTTGCATATTTAGTAAGTATGTACCCCCGTGACAAAAAGAATTTATTATTCAACCAAACTACCCGGACAAGGTTACCCACGGAGACTAATGCCGCCCGCCCTGCCTATAGCGACTTCTCGATCTCCATAATCTCCTTGGTGCCCTCCTCGATGGCCGAGACCTGGGCCTTTGTGAGCCTCTTGAGCGGGCGGCGCGGGTGGCCGCCGTAGCCGTACCAGCTCTGGATGGCCTGCTTGGTGCCGGCGATGGCGGCCTTGGTGAGCACCCAGTCGCCGCGGCTGAGCACCTTTTGCAGCTCCATGGCCTCGTCGCGCTTGCCCTCGGCCCAGAGGTTCCAAACGCGCACGCAGACTTTCGGCATGACGTTTGCGCCGCCCGCGATGATGCCGCCGCCGCCGCTGACCAGCGTCTGGACCGTGAAGTCGCAGATGCCGCCAAAGGCCATGTAGCCCGAGCCCTCGGAGAAGGGCGTCTTGGCGTTGGTGGCGCGCGCGACGCGCGTCAGCTTGCCCGTGTTGCCGCACGTGAACTTTGTGCCCACGATGTTGGGGTGCTCGGCCAGCTTGACGAGCAGCTCCGAGTCCATGTCGATGCCGGCCACGGCGCCCGGGTAGTTGTACAGGATCAGACCCACCGGGCTCGCGTCGGCCACGGCGGTGAAGTACTGTGTTATGGCCTCCTCGTCCATCAGACCCCGGTAGTAGGACGGCGGCAGGATGAGGACGTAGTCGGCCCCGGCCCCCTTGGCGGCCTGGCAGAGCTCGATGGTGCCCCTGACGCTGCCCTCGGTGGCGCCCAGGATGATGGGCATGTCCGGGAAGCCGGCGGCGTTGAGGGCCTCGCGCGTGGCCTTGGTGACGGCCAGCTTCTCGTCACGGGTGCAGTGGACCGCCTCGCCGTTGGAGCCCATGGTGACGATGCCGGCAAGGCCTGCCCGTGCCAGCCGCTCGGCATGCTTCTTGATGGTGGGGATGTCCAGCTCCTCGGTATCCGAGTCGAAGAAGGTCATGGTGGGAGCGTAAATTCCACACGGAAGCGGCCGCCTCGAGGTCGCGTGACCGCTTGAGCTGCCATTGCCATTGGCGACGCCGTTTCCGCTGGAAATCGTCATGATGGCAAAAGTCAACCGAGTGATGGGATGGGCGAGTGATCAAGAACTTGCGCCGGCGCAACAGTGGCCTCCAAGGGAGGATGGTATGCTAATAGTCTAGCTTCAAGCAACACACGCAGAGTGCTCAGGATCGGTGACAAGTGCCAGTCGAGGGAGGGGGTAGTTAGTATGGTGACGCAACGAGAAGACGCTCGCTGGAGACGAGGCGGAAGTCTCGGGGATAAATAGCTGGCCAGGCTTGGGCCAAAGCCGCGCGGAACGTTTACTCGTTCAGACATTAGTCCGAACGGCACCACAATTATTTTTTTTTTTTTTTTTTTTTAGACGAGGGATGTGAGTTGGCGTGTCATAGGGTCTGGAACTGGAGCAACAGGAGGCTTCCATCTTGTTGAACTAAAGTTTGGTGGGACCGGGGGACCCGAGCATTGCGAAAAGGTAAATGGGATGGCACACCTCTCAAGGATAGAAGTAAAGGTTAGTTCCCGGTAGGTAGGGGCTTGTCGGCTCGGAACTGGGCTGGTACACCCAGGAGCATACAAAATCACACTCGAGGCAATGTATCTCGCCACTGTCCCCATTTTATCGGTACTTGACTCTCACCGAAGCCCACACGTCGCGGCTTGTCACCCCCTAACCAGTCCAGGGGGCCCACCGACTAACCTTGACTATCCTTGAGAGGTAATTTTGCGGGGGCGAGTTGCGGTGTTGCGGTGTTCGGGCGCGGGCAGCATTGCCACAGGCATGGGACCCTCCCTCCGCTGTGGTTTGGATAGGGCAATATATGGCGCGTGGACTTATAGTGCTGGGTTCAACAAATCACGCATACACGCCCAGGAGCAAGTCCCGGCCTCCAGGGGGCGCTGGAGTGGGCCATCGTCTTCCTGATGCCGAACACACAGCCGCGAGACGACGGCGCTAGGGACGCAGCTTGGCACTCGGTGAGTCGCCTGGCCGGTTGTGGGACGGGCACCCGGTGCTACTGGGACGCCACAGGGAAAAGGGGTGTCTGGGTATCGTCTCTGAGATTTATGATGGAGGAAACAGGGTGATGGGCAGCAAAGGGAGATTGAGGGGTGGAAAAAAGTTGGACAAGCTCTGCTAGCATGTGGGTATCGAGCCGGGCACACAAAGTGTGGAGCGCATGGGCTGGGGATTCGAGGGGAGTGATGGGACGAATGGGGTAGAAGACAGGATGAAGATGGGAAACACAGAGATTTGGTTTCGAGACGGCAGCAAGGAGAAGACGGGAAGGGCCGACGACTGGAAACGGTCTTGGAGAGGCGGTCACCAAGGAAAAAAAGAAGAAAAAAAAGAAGGAAAAAAAAATGAGAGAAGGGAGGAGACAGAGAACTTCAAGGTCACGGCCAAGGCCGCGGAGTCGTAAAAACACCCGCAAAAATCGCAGCAGCATGAACGATGAGAGACGAGGAGCAGGTGCTCGTCCAGGCCAAAAGAGTTTGTCGCTTGGTGAGGAGTCGGTTGCGGAAGTTGCCCCTGAAAAGAAAGAACAGCTGAGGCGGGGAAGGTGTTTGACCGGGCGGCCTTTTTCGGAGGGTTTAGATGCATTGGTGATTGGTGGCAACCTCACCGTCGCCCACCCACCTACACCCATACAGGGACACCCGCCCGGGCTTCCACTGGACCTGGCGGCAGAGTCCTCGGAATGGAAGAGTTCGCGTCGAGAAGTCCAGATCGAGGCTCAATCAAGGTTTTGATGACGTGGGGTGGCAGAATCACCGAGTTAGGAAGGCGGTGGAACGCGGTACAATTCCATGCTACTATACTTTGTGTGGCCTCTTGGTTTCTCAATGCTGGCCGGGTTCGTTGGAAACACCTCAATGCTTTGATGCCTGCAATAACCACGACCCGGTGGCCTGCATCAAGACGACGGAGAGATTATTTCGCACCAACCAAAAGGCCAGGCTTGACTGATAAATTCGGACAACGCAAAGCCGGGATTGGCCGCTTTAATTGGTCCGCTTCGTTGGTTGCACAACCACTCGATTTTCGATTTAATCGATTGGTCAATGGGTGTGCTCGTCTGACATATTCCACCAACCCGGCGGGAATGATTTAGCCTGAGAATGGCATCTCTGATCCGAACCTTTTTTCCCGCTCGCCCAAAGTCTCGTTGATTTCGTGGTGGTGTCGCTCCAGGTTTTCGGCACCCAGAGGCCCCAAGGTCAAATTCATGTGAGCTCCCGAGTGCGGGGCAATAAAGCGCTAAGCCACGCTGCGATAAATTCTGCAACGTGGGGGCGGGGCAGCTGCCGCCATGCCGACGGGCCTGAGCCACTCTACGTTTTGCGACTTGATCTCGATCCAAGAGAGACACTTCTTTTCTAGCGACGCTGTCAGAGTGTCCATGACTGCAGCCTAGGAGCCCTCGTGCAGTGCAATGATCGATGATGAAGCGATCGGAAATAGACTCGAACCGAACAAGCCCCGAAGAGCAAACAATGACCCGACGGCTCGAGGTCCCCCACGCAGCAGAAGCGACGGAAAACCCACCCGTTCCTATCACCGGTCTACTGGTGCCTAGACGCTACACCCTATAAACGTTAGATTCGGCCGGACTCCAATTATTCGAGTGTTTATGTCACGCAAGGGTTTACAAGGAACTGACGAAAAAAACAGATGGATGCAGCTGAGATGTAACCGGGGCGGATTAATTTTCCCAAAACTCCGCACCGGTCACCCAAAAGGCCGGTTCAATGGCAAGCGAGCGACGTCTCTCCAAATCGCTCCAATGCTTCCACTCGTTGCCGACCCCCTCCCCAATTTTCTGGATGGATCCCTACCCGACAGTAGCCTCGCCGCAGATTTCGCAGTGGGGGAAGACCTGATGTTCTACGTAGATATACCGTTAAAGATTGAATATCTTCGTCGTTTTGCTTCTGTCACTTGCTGTCCGTCGTAGATACCCTTGGATGAAAACCATCCCACAATCGATCCTCCTCCTCCTTCTGCCCCATCAGCTTCGGAAAGATGGCCGCCCTTAACGTGCTTATGGTGAGTGGACGGAAGAGAGATCCTGTAGCCACTCTAATAATGCTGATGAACCCAAATCCTAGGTCGGCACCGGCGAGTATACCACCGGCTTCGTCGGTGGGGGTGCCTCCGGCTCGGATAAGAAGGTGGGCGTCGTTGCCCTGTCCATGTTCGACCTTCGCCGACGTGGCAAGGTCGGGAAGCTGAGCATGGTCGGCGTCAACGGGACCAAGTACCCAGCCATCCGTGAGCATTGACACCCGACATGTACTGCTAGTAGTCTTTTCGTCATTTTTGGCCTGCTCGTTTCTAACGCTTGCTCACGCCCGAAGGCGAGCATCTTCACAAGAACATCTCGCTCGCCTACAACAACCTTGACACCTCGTTCCAGTCGTTCCCTGCGGATGACGTCAAGGACCCGGACTCGTACAAGACCGCCATTGACGCGCTGCAGCCCGGCGATGCCATCACTATCTTCACTCCCGACCCCACCCACTACCCCATGTACGTCACTCCTGTTTCCCTCTGCCTTCCTTCCCCTTTTCACCAAGGGGCCAGGTGTACTTTAAGGGGTCTTGCTGGCAATCCATACAACCTCTGAAAATGCAACATTCTTGTACAGAGACGTGTCATTGGCTCGGCATCACTAATACCATCACAGCGCCCTCTATGCCATCGAGAGGAAGATCCACGTCATGATCACCAAGCCGGCGGTCAAGCTGCTGGAGCACCACCAGCTGCTGCTGGAGGCGGCGCAAAAGAACGGCGTCTACGTCTACATCGAGCACCACAAGCGCTACGACCCGGCCTACTCGGACGCGCGGTTCCGGGCGCAGAAGCTGGGCGACTTCAACTACTTCTACAGCTACATGTCGCAGCCCAAGTTCCAGCTCGAGACCTTCAAGGCCTGGGCGGGCGTCGAGTCGGACATATCGTACTACCTCAACAGCCACCACGTCGACATATGCGACTCGATGGTGTCGCAGCTGGGCTACGCGCCCGTCAAGGTGTCGGCCTCGGCCTCCAAGGGCGTCGCCACCAGCATGGGCTGCCACGAGTCGACCGAGGACACCATCTCGCTGCTGGTGCACTGGGAGAACGCGGCGACGGGCAAGCACGCCACGGCCGTCTACACGGCGTCGTGGACGGCGCCGCAGCGCGCGGGCGTGCACTCCAACCAGTACTTCCACTACCTGGCCCGCGACGGCGAGATCCGCATCGACCAGGCCAAGCGCGGCTACGACGTGGCCGACGACGGCGTCGGCCAGCTCGTGTGGTACAACCCCTTCTACATGCGCTACGCGCCCGACGAGGACGGCAACTTCAACGGCCAGACGGGCTACGGCTACGTGTCGATGGAGAAGTTCGTCGACGGCTGCCGCGCCGTCAACGCCGGCACCCTCAAGCCCGAGGACCTGGATGCCAAGGGGCTGCCGACGCTGCGGAACACCATCGCCACCACGGCCATCCTCGAGGCCGGCCGGAGGAGCATCGACGAGGCGCGTGAGATTCGCATAGTGCGGGAAGGTGGCAAGTGGTCTCTTGTGTAGGGAAGAAAGGACAAGGGAAAAACGTGGGTATTTGTGTTTATCATGTGCGGATGACGGGGTAGCATCTTGCGCGGTGCTGATTATAGTATGCTCTGCCGGTTTCAATCTTCTTTTTGTTTATATTCAGGTATCAGAAGACCGGGGACTTGGGCCGGTCACAACGAAACTGTGTCCCAACATACGAGTTCCCAGATCCGGAAAAGTCTAGGCAGTGGCAGCGCCGCGGCACTCGAACAGCAGAACAGAACAGGCAAACAGCAGACGGTCAGGCCATGTCCCGCAAAATGTGTCGGGCTCTTGTATCCGGCATCCGAGGGGGGGTTCAACTGTGGGAGAGGTTTTTTTGAACTTCCGAGCGGCCCGATTGTGCGGTTTATACGGCCATATCATGCCACCGCGTGAACAACCCCAGCCCAACACGCGTCCTGCAGAAATACTGCCCCTTTCAGGCTACGAATGCTACCTTCTCCCCTTCCAATGCGAACGCTAAGGTTTGGCTGATTGATTGCCTGGCTATCCGTTCCTTCCGTTCCTTCCGCGGCACTTGGGCTCCACAACCAAGAAAACAAGCTTCGGGGCGGCCATTGATCTGCGTCCAATTAGCGATTTCCTTGCTTCCATCCATGCACGCATGCAGCCTTCGTCCCGTCGGACGCGACCGTCAAAATGCGGAACTGCAGAACCAAAGGGATGAAGTCTCTAGCCGGCCAGACCCGGCTAGCTGATGCATGGTGGCGGAGCTTGGCACCGGGCTGAACAGAGGGGTGAAAGTGACTGAGGTATCGTAGAACGCTCTATGATTGGACGGACGGCTGGTGCCGCGCTACGAGACGGTGTAGAGGTCCAGCCTCGGATTGGCCATCCGGGGGGATAGATATCAACGCCGCTATGCGTGGCGGAGGCATGCTTACTCACATGCCAGGGAACACGGCAGACCGCACGTGAATGAACCGGGAGTCTCTTAGCAGATATATGCAGGAACGAGAGCTCTCTCGTCGAGCTTAGTGGTTTTCCTTCCCACAGTCTTTTACCCGACACACGCACCCACTTCCGGCCAGACAAACATGGCAAACTCCGTTGTCTACTGTACGGTATGTGGAAGAGTAGAAGATGTCACAACCAGGAGAGCCCGAGAAGAACACTGCTGACACCAGTACGATACTTTGACAGCTCGTCACAAACGACGCATATGTGACAGGTACGTTTGCAGCGATGCGGTTCCCAACAGCTACAAACTGTAACACTACCGAGGTCGCTAACACGAAGGTCACCAAATCCAGCTGCCCTAGTCCTCGCCAAGTCGCTCCGCGACACAGGCACGCGCATCCCACTCGCGGTGCTCACGACGCCAGAAGCAATGTCGCCGGCGGCCCTGGCCCGCCTGCGCATCCTCTTCGACATAATCCTCGACGTCCCACCGCTCGGCGGGGGCGACGACGACTGCGCCGCCTCGAACCTCGCGAACTTGGCCCTCATGGGCCGGCAGGACCTGGCGGCCACGCTGACCAAGCTGCACCTCTGGTCGCTCACGCAGTTCGAGCGCGTCCTGTACCTGGACGCCGACACCCTGGTGCTGCGGTCGCTGGACCCGCTGCTGCTGTCGCTGCCCCTGGCCGACTTTGGCGGCTTCGCGGCCTCGCCCGAGCTCGGGTTCCCGGACTGCTTCAACTCGGGCGTCATGCTGCTCGTGCCCGACGCGGACCGGCACGCGGCGCTGCTGCGGCTCGCGGCGCGGACGGCGTCGTTTGACGGCGGCGACCAGGGCATCCTCAACGTGTTCTTTGGCGACGGTCCGCTTGGACAGCAGCAGCCTGCGCCGGCCAGGCAGAGGAAGGGGAGCAGCGGCGGGGCGTCCGACTCGGACTCGGCCGATTCGGGCGTGGTCTTGGGGGCGGAGGAACAGGATGGTGAGAGGACGGCAGGGGACAGGACCTCGGAAGAGACGGGAGGCACGTGGCACCGGCTGAGCTTCACGTACAACATCGAGCTGTACAGGATGTACCGGCTGAACATGCCCGCCATGTTGCGGTACCAGGACCAGCACAAGGTGCTGCACTTCATCGGCAAGGAGAAGCCGTGGCACTTTGCCGACGGCGTGGTGGACATCTCCCAGGATCCCAGCCCCTATCTACGGTTCTATGCCGACAACGTCGCGCGGTGGTGGCGGGTGCGGAGGTCGTTGCCCGAGGGGGCTGACGAGGCGTGAAGCGCATGGTTGGTTTCACCGCGGGATCCCCTAGGGAGGCGGTTAGTGTTCAATGCCGGGATGGAGACCCTTGATGTTCAATAAGCGCAGCCGCCGTGGCCGACCGCATGTTTATTGGGAGAAGCGGTGGAGACGGACGAAGGGCGGTTCAGGGTTTTTAGTTCTGGACGTTCTGGAAGCGGAATGGAGCTGGAGCATCACGACTCTGCACGAGCTGCAACGGATCCAAGTCACGTGACGGACCCCATTGGAGCTTGCGTCTGCCGCCATCCTCATGCTCTGCTGCCCGAGTCGATCTAAGAAAAATTCACGACCAAACCTAGATCGGCTTGCCAATCCTTGAACAGCAACTGTTAAAGGGAGACGGCCCTGTGCGACAAGACAAGCAAATGGCCGCGTCTCGCATCTCGCCTGCTGCCATTTTTGGTAAAGACAAGAACGGTGCAGTTTTTACACGCGGGCAAAACGCGCGGTGGAAGCCTATTGGTCGCCGACGTGCAGCCTCGAAGCGCCGGATCCTCCTCGTCTCAGGAGGCCATACCGCCTATCGTTCTGATCCCGCCCGCCAGAGTGCATGTGCACACACAGCCACTGGCTACGGTGCACCCACCCACCACCACCAACAACCATCACCAAAATACCTTTCGGTCTCCACCCCTCCTGCGGCCCGTCGACCGGACCGGGCACCAAAATGGGTCGCCTCGTGGAACGGGACAGGTTGCGATGAAAAAATGGGAGGGGCCGGTGTTTTGCTGTTGCTTGCGTTTGCTACTGCTGGAAACAGCACTGGCAGACAGCGAGGTGCGGAGGTGCCCAGGCAAGGCTCTCGAACGGCTCAGGAACGCGAACAAGAACAGCGCATGCACCACCCCCGCGGCAAATCCGGCGCTTCCATTGGCCCCCGCCGAACGTGCAGGTAGCCAACTGCCGCGCTACTGACGCGGGCTCCTTCCATCGTCCATTCACCAGGCATTTGCCGCGCCGGGGCTGCATGTTCTGCTCCTTGGGCTTCCAGAGCTCTGGGTCAGGCTCGACGGCCCCTTGTTATTTTTCATTCCCCCCTGTCCCCATTCGTGAGCCCTGCAGGTGCTGTAAAAAATGACCATCCAACCGCCCGAGAGGGAGCGAGGCAGCTGCAAGGGCATCGAAGTGCATCAGCCTATCTATACATATGTGTGGCAGCACCCAGCCGCCCCTCCCGACGCACGCATCTTTCCCGTGCCATTCATTGCCTCTTCGCAAGAGTGCAAGGAGCCCAGTTCCCAAAATACAACAAGAAGCCTGGTCTGCTTCTTGATCAACAGCGTCTTTCGTTTTTTGTTGACCGACCATTCTTTCTTCCTTGTGTTTAGCGTCGCGTCTTCTTTCCGTTCCGCACTCTTCTTCATGTGCTCGTTATTATAATCAGATACCCCCTCCAGCATGTTTCTCCACGATGCTTCGGTCCTCATTTATTTCTACTTACTGCTGGTGCCGGTGACAGGCCTTAGTGGTGATGATGGCGGTCTAGCTGAAGAGAGGGGATTCTCTCTACGACGAGACACGCCCTTGAGGAGAGCCCTGGCCAGGTCAAGGATAGCCCGTCGACAGGCCGACCCCGACAGCTGCCCGACCCAAGACGACACGCCCTGCTCGCGCGGATACCCGTCCAAGTTCTGCTGCCAAAAGGGCGAGACCTGCATGTCCCTCGCCGGCCACACGACGGCCCTGTGCTGCCCCGAGGGCTCCAGCTGCCGGTCTCTCTACCCGATATCGTGCAACATCTCGCTGCAGAACGTCACGGCCAACCCGGGCGCCGCCGTCGCCACCACGGAGCTCAACACGCCGCTGCCGCGCTGTGCCGACGGGTGCTGTCCGTTTGGATACTCGTGCGACTCGGCCACCGCGTCCTATTGCGTCCGGAACCAGGACCAGAGCAAGTTTGTTGCTCCTGCCAGCTCCTCGTCTTCGACCCGTAGGCCAACCTCGACAATATCGGGAGTCTTTGTTGTTACAACCAGCACTGCTGCCGCGACTCGGACCACTACCACCAGCTTCTCCAGCAGCAGGAGTAGTACCACCAGCTCCAGCGAACCTACAGACACCACCACCACCGCACCAGCCGCCTCGTCCGAGACTGCCTCTCCAGCAAACGGCACTGCGGCGGCGGTCGCGCCACCCTCGGCCCCGTCCCGGCAGGTCGTCGGCATCGCCGTCGGCACGTCGCTCGGCGCCTTCGCCATGGTCGGCGGGCTGCTAGCGGTCGCGTACCTCCGGCGCGGCAAGCTGTCCGCCGTAAAATCCTCCGTTACCGCCGCCGTAGCAGCATGCCGGAGGCGCAGCCGCAGGATCCCCGCCCCGTTTTGGGCGTCCAACAGCAACAACGGCGACCATTTCAAATTCGGCTGGGGCGGCCAGTACTCCCCGCCGCCTCCGCCCTACCCGTACGCGGACCAGCAGCCGCTGCACCTGAGCCTAGATCAGTGCAAGCGCATCCCCCGCCGCAAGACGGTGCCCAGCCGGCGCCGGCCCGAAATGGCAGCAGCAGCAGCAGAGGCCGCCTCTGAGCCCGTCGAGCTGCCCGCCACGCCCGTGCCCTGGGCGGCGCGTCCTGCTGCTGTCCGGTCGTCCCGGAGCAGTGAGACGTTCCTGCCGAGGAGGAGTAGGGCTGCAGCAGCCGAGAGCTTCTTCCTGCCCAGGAGGATGGGGGCAGGAGTGGATGGCGCCGGGGGTGGTGGAGGCGGCGGCGACAAGAGGACGAGCTTCAGGATGCACCCGAGGACGGGCACCAACTCGAGCTTCTCGCGCCCTTTTCACCAGGCGCAGCCGCCGCCCCAGCAGCAGCAGCCTGAATTTCCCACGCCTCCGCCGTCGGCTTGGCCGCGCCCTTTGCGCCTGAACCGGGGGAATGAACAGTCGTTTGTTTGAGATGCATTACTTGGCCATTCTTGTTTTTGCTTTCGTCCACGAGCATCTCTTCTGTTGTCAAGCATGGGTTTTTCAGATGCATTTTCTCTTTTTTTTTTTTTTTTGTCCTTCTTCCGTTTCCTCTTCTCTTCCCTCCTTCTTCCTCCATTTCTATCCTCTTTTCTCTTGTCTTTCTTTTCCACATCTACACTTTACCCTGTCACTTCAGACGATTGATGAATACCCTGGCAAGCAGGCGTGGCTTGCTCTTATTCCACACTTTACGTTTCACAGCTCATCACTGTCGATATACACTCACGTTATATACAACCTTGCGCGACACGATGCGTCTGTGTCGACAATACAATGAGGTTAACGCATAGCAACCTTGGACCCGTAGAATATCAACGTGGTGACCTCAGGCCTGTGGAAGTGGCTGCTGGGAGAGCACGCCCTACACAGGTGGGATTGTGAATGGACCCCGCCTGGCCGGCTTTGAGTGGCGCGCAGACCTCAAAATCGACGATGAAAAGCCTTCAGCCACGTCCATCTTGCTACTCTAGAGAAGCACAGAAAACAGACAAAACGCCCCAGACCCTGTGGAATTCGAGCTGGCCCATCCTGCCTAGCCATCCACATGTAGCATTCGGCGTTGCGGGTTAGGCGTATTTGTTGTTGCAGAGGGCGGCCATGTCCCTGGGCACCAAAACGGGGACGAAAGGGCCCTCGCAGTTCTGCTAGACTCGCGAGATCCGGGAATCAAAGAGAGAAGAATAACGCAAATATTCCAGCAGCAGCCAAAAGCGGACCTGGCGGCGTTGGCGAAGAGACAGAACAAGATGGCGGGATAGAGATTGGTCAAAGTATGGCAATGGGAACGAGCGAAGACGGCCGGGCAGCAGAGTGAGCGTAGGAAAGATGCTCGCGAAGGAAACGAAAGTCCCTCTTCGAACGATTACCTCTTCAATGATGGATCCAGCCCACCTCTCCCCTCCTTTCGTGCCGAGGCGTAATTCCTTCCACTCCAGCCGGACCAAATCTGGCGGAGTGGTCGAGTAGTGATTGGGGCCCGACAGCATCGTTTTTGATAGGTCGCCTTTCCCTCCACTCGCTTTGGTTTCTAACTCGGTCAGGCTTTGATCTGCCCCTTTACAATTCCTGTTTTAGCGCCCAACCGAGATTCGAATGGACGTCCCCGTCCCGCGTCGAACCAAGCGTCGCGCTGATTCGCAGTGCGGAGAGCCTCGGGCACATATACCGGTCGAGCCGTATGGTCGATTCCAGCTCTGGGATACCAACCGATCGCCTCCTTTACCCTCAAAGCCGCGGAAACTTAGGGCATCGGCTCGGACGGGGGCAGCAGCAGCAGCAACCGCCTAGCTACTGCAAGCTCGCGTTCCACTACCACCTGGCATTGCGTGTCAAAAAGGGAGGAAAACCAGGACCTGATACTTATCGCCATGGTAGGCCCAGCTCCATGTCCATCCGCTCGTTCACGACCTCCAGCGCCTCCATGACTAAGATACTCTCTGGGCCGTTGCTCCTAAACTCGCTCCGTAGACTGATCGTCCCTGTCGGACACGTGGCCAGCACCTTCACCACGGGCCCCTGCTTCTTGGCCTCGGATGCCGCCACCAGACCCAGCAGACACCGCAGCACTACTAACATGCCCTCCTTGAACTGTGCCGCCTCGTACTCGCCGATCCCGTCGACAACCACCACTAGCGTCTTGTCTCGCGGCAGCCACTTTACTAGCCACTCGAACAGAGCACACAGCGCGACGAGGTCAGCCGCCGCCGTCGTACTGTTACCGTCAGCACTCCCGGCTAGCTGCTCTAGGCTCAGCCCCAGGTCGCCCTGCTGGAATCGGTACCCGACGTAGTGCTGCTCCAGGAGCTGGGCGATCAAGGCCCTGACCATGGCGGCCGCTCCGGCATGCGCGTCGTCGCGCCGCGCGTGCAGCCCGCAAAAGAAGACCAGCGTGGCGAACCCGGCGCCCCTCGCCCTGAGACTCTCGGTCAGCGAGGCCGTCACCAGACTCACCGCGGCCCCGGCCTGCACGGGCTCGAGGCTGGGATCGCCCAGGATCAGCAGCTCGCGGGACGACGGTGCTGTCGCCCAGGCGCGGAATTCCCGCGCTTGGATGATCTCTTGGGCGCGGAGTCGGTAGGGTATGGGGATGGATTCGGACTGGGAGAGTGCGGTCTGCACGTCGCGCTTATCGAGCCCAGAGAGGCTTCCGAGTGCCGACAGTAGCGCGGTTACGGGGATGGTTGTCGGTTCTGCGACGGGTGGTGGACGAGGGACCGGGAGGAGCTGCTGGTAATATTGGGGATGGGCGTAGGCTGGTGGTGGAGATGTTAGATAGGAAGGGTTTTGGGGGTAGAACTGCTGCTGCTGCTGCTGGTGCTGGTGCTGGTAATATGCCACGTAGGGGTCCTGTGGCCATGGTGGTGGTGGTGGACCATAAGTGTTCTGCGGTGGCCACTGGGGCGGTGATTGCTGCTGCTGCTGCTGCTCGGGCCCAGGAGACGGGTTTCGCGACGTCGCAGCTGAGGAGTGGCTTCGAATGGAAGCCTCGAACTCTGCCCCGGTCGTTGAGGTTAGCACACACGCGTCATTTGTCCAAGACAAAGTCTACGTACCTTGTCGAAGCGACTCTCTGATGTTCTCGGCATAGTCGTCAAAGAGTATCTTCACCCCATTCATGATGTTCGCTTGGAGTTGGGCGTCCCGAGCTTCCTGCTCGGCCTTGAAATTGGCGTCGCGGACCTCTTGCTGCTGGGTGAACTGCTGCATATGTTCATGCACGATGCCGCCGACGCTGTCGAGCCGCAGCATGATCTCTCGGCCCTGGCTGACGATCTTGTCGGTTTTCAACGAGATGGCCATGGCATTTTCGACATTTAGGAGTCTTAGCTCTTCGATGTCTGGTTTAAAGCCGACCGGCCGAGAGTCAGAGAAAGGCTTATTAGCTGTAGAGAAAAAAAACCAACCGAGAACTTACTGGCAAGAGTCAACCCCGAAGCCTTTTGTAGCCCCCAGATGTGGGACTCTTCGACCCGCTCCATGAGCTCCTTGGTCCGCTCGGGGATCATTTCGATACTGTCAATGAGGTCCTGCTTCCCGATCCCTACTGCCCTGCTCACTGAAAAAAGGGGGTGAGAGTATTAGTGAGTATCACGTCTAAATGGAAGCTTTCGATTTGCCTTACACGTGTGGCTGAGAAAGTAAAGTATGGCCCTCTCCACCGCCTTGAGGATGCACGCAATCAGATCCACCGAGGCCTCCTTGATGTTCGGGTCGCCTGGGAAGGCGGCTAGAAAGATCTCGACCTTGGAGAATCCCTTCTTCATATCCTCCTCGTCAGCGAACCCAGTTACTTTTATACGAGTTTTGGCCGAGGCACCGAGAGCCTGTGTCTTGCCGTTAGCAATCTCATTCCACAAATACACCCACCGCAGATAATAGCCTAAACTGCCAACTCACACCAAGCAACAAACCCAAGACAGACTTGACCAGAGACACGTAAGCCCCCTCGTCCGGGACCTCCGCGATGACCTCCTGCAGGGTCTCGGCATGGTCGGCTACCGTGCGGTAGATGTTCTTGAGCCGGCTCAGCACGGGCTTGCCGGCCGCGTTGAATACGTCCTGGGCGTTCTGGAGGTTCTCATGGATGCCCCGCCACTCCTTCTTGGCCCGGATGGAGTACTGCGGCTTCTCGACCAGCGCCCCCGGCTCGGGCTGGTTCTGGGCGCTGAACCGCCTCATGGCCGGCTCGAGGATGGCGTTCCAGAAGACCATGGCTTCCACGGCCGGGACGAGCTCTCGGACGGGCGGCTCAATCTTTCTCTCCCTGGCCACCTCAGGGCAGGCCTTTTCTCCTGTCGAGGACGGCGGCATAGCAGCAGCGGCGGTCTTGAGGGGTTCGAACCGGTTTGATTGCGGGTTGTAGTACACATGGGCGCCCCTGAGGACGTCGAGCTTGCGGGGCAGTGTGGTTTGTATAAAGTTGACCGACGGCGGCAGCTGGCGCCCGGCCGGGATGGGGTGCGGTTGCTGCTGCTCCATCGAGGAGAGATATGTTGCGGTGCACAGGCGGAGGAACTGGTGATGCAGGTTGCAGAGGAGGCGCCGCCGGAGTTGCGCACATCAAAGTAGCGGCAAAGGGTGACGTACCCGAGGAACTGCCTGGCATCCGGGAAAGATGGACATCAGGATATCGTGAGCCACCCGAAAGGGTTAGGCTTCCACATTACCAAGCATGTGCTCATTCGCCACAGAATAGCAGTCGGAGCCTGTCGGTATCGGCTGGCGCACTTCCAAAGCCGCGCCCTTCGGATGGCATTGTCTCTGGACGAAGCCGGGGTGGTATAACATCGGACATTGCCAGTCGAGAACAGAAATGATTGACGCGCCATGCAGTAAAGCTGGGAGGGAATTTCCTTTCCTGGACTTCAGCTGATATGCTGTTGCATATGCAGTGGCTATGGCGGCAGTAGTGACAAGTGCCCACCAATAAAATTTCGAGAAAGCGGACAGGAAATGTCGCAGGGATATCAAGGATTTGGTGTTATGGAGTATTGTCAACCATGTGCCATGCAGTCAGGCTGGAGAATTTTCCTTTCCTAGACTTCAGCTGAGACGCCGTTGCATATATGCAGTAGCTCTAGCGGCAACTGTAGTAGTGGCCACCAATGGCAGAAAATGCCGCAGCGATGTCAAAGTGCAGTATTGATGCCCAATGGGCCTCAGTCATCAACCACAGAAGCCACTCTTCAGGGACCGAGATGATCGGTGCAGTCAGAGCCTCACCCCAGAACGAGGCTCCGTGTGTTACACGACGGTGAATAAGTATTTCCGATCCCAGGTCCTCCAAAGTCTCCAGGTTTCCCCTAGTTCTCCGCAAAGCGTGTTCCGCCCGGAAAGGTCCTGTTCATCGAGTGGCAAGTTACCAGTTCTGCCACTTCTACCGCTTACGGGCTCCAGCCTCGTCCTACGCGTTGTATTTTCCATGGACCCAGCTTGCGCGATGCAAGAGAGGGACAACCCTCCGAGTCCCGCCCCGTCGCACCATGATAGCGACATCAGCTCCACGCCTTCAGCGGATAGCCGCTCTTCAACGCCTGCTACATCGGTGGACACGCCTATGGACAAACAGGAGAGCGGCATCGACAGTGCACGCGAAGACGGCCATGACCGCGCCCACGACCACGACGGCACTACCACTCCACGCTGCCCTCCTGCTCGTTCCCAGCCCGACAAAATGGAAGAGCGACTGCGTGAACTCCAGGGCAAGCTGGCTCAGCTCGAGCAGCAGAGCAGTCTCGAGAGGCTCGCACGGCAAAAGATGGAGAAGCAGTTTATGGATGGACTGTTCCCCATGGCCACGGTGGCTCTGACGGAAGCTCTGGCTGGGCAGCCCTTGAGTAGAGTTGTTGCGGACGAAGACGGTTATGATGAGATACGGAATGATATGGGCATCGCAGACGTGAAGACTGCCGACAAAGACCCGTCGGTCGGCCGGTACACTGCCGTCACCGTCAGCCTCCTTGAGTCTCAGCTGACCCGCCTGAAGCGCGATCTCGGCAACATCACCAAGCTCCAGGAGGAGCGAGACCGCCTGCAAGACATGAAGACGCTGTGGGAGCGGGACCGTGAAGAGATGAAGAAGAAGCTCCAGGAGCAGCAGCAGCAGCAGGCCGACCAGTCCGGCGCTGGCGGCCAGCCTACCGATTCAGCCAACTTGCCCACCGACGAGAGTAGCGCCGTTCCGGCCGTCCCTACTCAGAAGGCCACCCTCAACCAAGTCACCTGGGAGGGTTGGCGGCTCTGCCACTTGCGGCCTAAAGGGTTTTCTTGTGCCATAGACGTCCTCGATGGCGAGCCCGACGTCTCGTTCGAGCAGCCCATGTACTACAACTACTGGGAGCCGGCCAGGATACCCAAGGGGGCGGCGGCCAAGCAGCGCTTCAACATAGCCCCCAAAGATAGCGCGGGTGTCGTGCCGGGCCAGGGGCCCATCGCCGAGCGCATCCGCATCAACTCGAAGCACATCCTGCGCATCCTGTCCAAGATCCATGGCGAAGACGTCAGCGAGGACGACTCGCCGCTGGTTATGATCCGACCGTACAAGGGGCTGAACTACTACGACAAGGCTATTCGAGCAAAGCTGCTGGAGCTCAAGGCCGAGTTCGGGGCCAAGGACGAGAGACCGCCCCACGACACTCCAACGACAGAGGCGACGCCTGAGCAGGTTGACGCTGCGCCTGCGAATGCGGCCAGCGTAGCAGCCGGCGAGAAGGGGGAGGAGTCCAAACCGGAGGATGCCAAGGACGAGTGGACGTTTTCTCCCACAGCGTACGAGCACCTCAAGCTCCTCGTCCAGTTCATGAACGAGCAGATCGAGAAAAAGATCAATTACCTGGAGAAGGGCCAGTTCACCCGGATCCCCTTCACAGATATTTGGTACCTTTTCAGGCCCGGCGTCGAGGTGGTCGACCAGACGCTTCGTCAAGCTTACCGGGTCGTCAACGTCTCGAGCCCCAGCCACACGGTGTTTCCGCCGTGGCGCACCCGGTGGGACAAAGCGGCCAAGGCGAAAGAGGAGACGCCAGTGATACTCATGTGCGTCTACATCGACTTTGACGGCAAGAATCTCGGTCCGAAAACCCGTAGGGTTCGGATCCCGCGGTACGACAACGAGAAGGCCGTTACATCACTCGAGGTGTTTCCGCTGCGCTTCGCTGAGCAGAGGATCGGAGGGCTAGTCCAGGCTGCTTCTTCCGGGAAAGGCGACGAGCAGGCCGAGATGTCCCTGCGCGACAAGTTAATCGCTCGCGGCAAGCTCTTCATGGACATAAACATGACGGGGTTCAAGCACATGCACTACAATGGCCTGACGCTGGACACGCGCGACGAGGTGGACAGCAACGTGGTCGTCGACTTCCAGGAGGCCTTCGCGTACTTTCAGAACCAGAAGCGGGCCCAGCAGGAGCAAGGCCAGGTCGCCTACACCGAGGACATCTCCTCGTACAGCTACAACAGGCCGCAAAGGACGGCGCGAGGCCCGGTCAAGGCCGAGTGGCAGCCCGAGCTCAAGAATATTGTTGGCGAGGAGCTGGACACGGAGTTCGAGGACGATACGTGCACGGCCGAGTGCTGCCGGATCATCAACGAGAAGTACCACCAGGACACCTACGGCGAGAACAAGCGCAACCGGGACTACATCCAACGGCTGATGCCCGAGGGCCGCGGCGAGCCGCCGCCGAGCATCTACATCCGCCCGCTGCAGGAGATCAAGAGCCAGGAGGAGCAGCTGAGCGACGCTGACCATCTCATCATGTCGTACCGCGTGTTCGCCTTCGTCCTGCGCAGCCGGAAATGGGCCCAGCTCGACCTCACCCACCTGCGCCCGCCTGAGACGCAGTCGTCGGAGAAGGTCATGCGGAAGGGCGTCAGCCGGCGCCAGGCGAAGAAGCGGGCCATCAACGACGAGAAACGAGCCGCTCGCGCCGAAGGTCAAGACGACGACAGCGACCAGGACACCGACCCGGAGGATGACACCGCGTTTGGCCAGCTCGTCTTGCCCCGGGGGCATAAAAAGATGGTCAAATCGCTGGTCGCGCAGCACTTTCGCGACAGGGAGTCGAAGGAAGGGCAGCAGGTCGATATCGTTAGCGGGAAAGGTAAGTGAAATTGTGCCCCTGGCTCAGGCCCGAAGTGGGAAAGAAAGGCTTTTGATAGGAAAAACTCACATCATCTTTCTCCTCTTCTAGGAAAGGGCTTGATCATCCTCCTGCACGGCGCTCCCGGCGTTGGAAAGACGACGACAGCTGGTACGTTTTTATTCCCCTGCGTGATACACTACCGACTCCGATTTGCTGACTGACACTACTCACCTACAGAGGGCGTGGCGGAGAAATTCAAAAGTCCACTGTACCAGATCACCTGCGGTATGAGCCGGCCTACCTTACTACCATACAGCAACTGGACGGCAAAAGACTGACCGTTTTCGTGCTTGTAGGAGATCTGGGCACGAGCGCGCCCGAAGTAGAAAAGGCCTTGGAAACGTCCTTCAGCTTGGCAAGTCGGTGGGGGTGCGTCCTCCTGCTAGACGAGGCCGACGTCTTCTTGGCCGCCCGGTCACGGATCGACTTTCAGCGGAACGGATTGGTTTCGGGTATGTTTTCCTCTTGACATGGGTATCACGGTGACGAAACCGGGAGACAGAGATGGCTGACCGACCCGTAAACAGTCTTCCTCCGAGTGCTCGAGTACTACACGGGCGTGCTGTTCCTCACCACCAACCGGATCGGCGACTTCGACGAGGCCTTTGCCTCGCGCATCCACATCAGCCTGTACTATCCGCAGCTGGATCTCGACTCGACGCGCGAGATCTTCGAACTCAACCTCGACATGATCGAGAGCCGGCTGCAGGAGAACAGCAGCAGCAGCAGCAGCAGCAGCAGCAACCACTTGAAGGGCGACATCCGCATCGACCGCGACGGAATTCTGCAGTACGCCAAGGACTACTTCGAAAACCCGGCCCACAAGAACGCGAAGTGGAATGGGCGGCAGATCCGCAACGCCTGCCAGACCGCGCTGGCGCTTGCCGAGTTCCGCGCCCACGAGCGGCGCACCCACAAGGCCGACCTTGCCGCGCGGGAGACGACGGCAGTGCATCTGCGGGTCAAAGACCTCAAGACCGTGGCCGACGCCTACCTCGAGTTCATCAACTACCTCAACTCGCTCCGCGGCTTCGACGCCGACGACTGGGCTACCAAGCTGCAGATCCGCGCGCAGGATATCGACGTCGCCGTCCGGATGGCCCTCATAAGGGAGAAGGAGAAGGCCAAGGGGAAGGCGGCTGCCGCCGACAAGGAAAAGCAGGCGCATCCGTCGCACCAAACGGACAACAGCAACAAGCAAGACGCACCCGTCACCTCCCTGCATCATCCGCCACCACAGCCGCCCTCCACCGTGACAGAGCCCGCGACAGCTTCCGACTTTCCGACTTCTCCTTCTCACCAGCAGCACTACGGAGTAGCAGGAGGAGGAGGCTCAGGCAGCGGCCCAGTTCCGCCAATGGCTGCAGCGCGCCCGACAGCACCACAGCCGATCCCTCCCGCTCAAACTACCGCTGGCGCAGCGCTTCCCGTGGCGCCGCAAGCGGCGTATCCTCAGCAAGGCTACTACTACGGTCCTCCTGCAGGCGGCGGCGGATATGGGATGCCACAGCCGCCGCAAGGTGCACCACCGTATAACCCATGGTATCCACAACATCAACAACCACAGCAGCCTCAACAGCCTCAGCAGCCGTACGGCGGGGCGCCACAGCCACCAACCAGCCCGGCACCACCGCCCAATGCCCAGCTTTATTACCAGCAGCCACCGCCACCGGGCCCTGGCCAGGGGCAACCGATCCCGCCGCCGGCTCGGCCATAAGACTGTCAGGTATGTGGGTGGTTGATTTGAAGCGAACTTGAAGTCTCCATGACGGAACTCTGACATGACTGTGGACAGCTAGGACCTGGGGGAAGCGAAAAAGGGAGTGCTGTTGGTTGGTAGATATGGGTGCCCTCAATGTCAGGCTGTCTAATGTCACAAAGCCGTCCCCCTGGATTCAGGCCAACCTACATTCTGGTCATCTATATTCCATACATACTCCCTGGAAAAACCGCAACGTGATACCTCGCTGTATATGCAGGTGCCTACTAAGGGGCGCCTATTCAAATCAGTTTCCTCTTGATTCGGTTGCGTTGGTTGCTAGAACGCAGGCAACATGGAGGAGCCCAAGATAGAAACCGGCCCCTGAGGCATGATTGGAAAGCCAACGAAGCGGAGTAAAAGAAAGAGGATCGAAACTAACCCGAATTCTACTATCGCGGTGGATGAAGTCGCTCGGTTTCAGAGTTGTATTTTCTATCGGCGTCAGCCAGTCGAGGGTAGTCGATTGCTCTTTGAGCAGACCTCGATTTTCTTGGCGGTGATGAAGGCGTCCTGGGTGGCCGTCGTGGGCGCGGCGGCCGGACCGGACCGTGTGCTCGTGACCGTGACGGCCGAGACACGTTGATGTTGGACGGTGAAGGAAATGACCATCAAAGATGTGAATATGATGAACTCGACGGTTTAGGGGCGGGGGCCCTCTAGGAGCCAAGCTGCTGGAGGCGAGATTGTTGGCGTGTCACCGTATGACGTCGACATGGGCTCCCACAACGCCCGATGCGCCGGTAGGCCACCTATCGGGCAGCACACCAGCGAGGTAGGCAACGCCCACCTAGACACAATGGGCGGTTGCGTCTCTTGGGGCAGCGGGTTGAGTCAGGTCGCCCGACCGGATGCGGAAAGCCGGGAGCCCGACACTCGCTTTTAAGGTACAGATAGCATAGCGTACAACAGCAGCGGCCAGGTCAGAGCGCGCCGTTTTGATCCGTGAAGGCATCGTCCGCCAGGACCAGCCCAAACAGCTTGAGTCGCAGCACGCGCTCGCCACGGCGTACGAGGCCAACGGCCAGAGTAAGAAGGCCATCACGCTGGTCGAACAGATCCGTCGCAATCCACGCCGACAACCTCACGAGGACAACCCCGACCGTCTCGTTCCCAAGCAGGTACTTGCCACGGCCCTGGCCCGCAGGGCCGACGGGCGGACCAAGAAGGCCGCCGGCATGCTCGAGCACGTTGTTACGGTCCAGGCAAAGGTCCGTCCTAGCCGAGGACTACCCGCCGCAGCGAGCGTACCGCAAAACACCAACTCACTATGACGTACATTGGACATCGGCCGGCTGGAAGGAGCCATGGAGCTGTTCGAGCATGTGGCTGCGATCGAGGCGAATATTCTCGCAGAAGACGACCCCGGATCGGCTTGCCTCGAAGAAACATGCTCGCCGTCGCCTACAGGGCCAAGAGCGCTGCCAGGTCTAATGTCCACAGGGGAAAGGACATGGCAGAGAACGACCACAAGGCGGCCGTACAATAAACCACCAGCGATGCCGGCCTAAACTGTGCGCGGAGAAGGATGGGCCGATCAGCTGAACCTCGCGTGTGCCTCTGGGAGCAAGTGCCTACTCAACAGCGGCAATCCCCTTCTTCGCCTCGAGTTTCCTCTTCATTCCTGTTCCGCCGACCCCTGGCCCACCACGCCACTCCGCCAAAAAAAGATTCAGCGGCTGAAGTTACTGTGCTCCAGCTCAGAATCACCAGAATGGCTCCAAAACGACATGTTGTCTTTGTTAGCGACTTGATTGCAACAGCCCTTTCCACCATATCCCACTCCTGAAACCAGCACTCGCGCCAGTAACTTTCGTTCATGGCAACGCCTCGTCCCCCGAGTCCAGGCGCCAGGCCGTTTTCCATTCGGTCCGATGCTGCAGCGCAGATTCGTCACTCCTTCGTCTCCAAGGGTTGCAACAACACCACCTTCTACTACCGCCGCGTCCGGCGGCACACACCTCGGCGACGGTGGACAGGCGCTCGGGGACGACACGGCGGCTGCGGCAGCAGCAGCGGAAGGAGGCATAGCAAACAGTCGCCGCCGTCGTCGACCGGAGCACGCAGCACCGCTGTGGGCCGACGTCCAAGACGCACGTAAAACAGTGAGTAAGGCGGGTGCAGAATACAAAGCAAGAAAGTGGGCGCCTCGTTACAGGGCCGCGCGCGCATCTGCCCGTTCCCTCGATCCGCTATCGGATTCAACGGCCGAATCTTCCTCCACCACCCTTTAAAAAAAAAAAAAAAAAAAAAAAAAAAAAAAAAAAAAAGGTAACCCAAACCCTTTGCCACTCTTCCACGGAGCCGACCTTCCATCTCCTCGTCCAAGGTCGTCTTGGACGCGTGCGCCCTCCGCCCTGTTTCAATCCAAATAAGCTCTCATCTCTTCCCCTTTCCACTCTCTAGACTCGGTTGGGGCGGTACTCAATGCCCCGTCATTTGCTTCCAATTACGACAACCGCCTGTAGACTCATTCGCTGTAGCGCAATGGGAAGGCGCATAGCCTCCCGGTATCCCATATCGGTCGGTTCGGGCAACGAGGTGGTTGGGACTTAAAACCGGGCGAGTCTCGCAGCGGCGTACCTGCCATATATGGGTTGTGGGGAGTTGCCCTTGACCGGCGAAGACGAAGGTGAGCTGCCCGTGGCAGCTGCTCGGGCGGGCTTGGTGCGAAACTGGGCGGGTTGCCCTCGGGCGCCGTGGCTCGAAACGTCAGGATACGTCCTTCGAACGGTGGTTAAAGTGCCGGAGTAAAAGCGTCCGTTTTTGGATGGAAAATCGACCATTTGAGGAAGCCCTCTCTCCCTGTACTAAAACATACAAGGGACAAACTAGTACCCAGGTGGATGACCACTGGGGAATCCTCAGTGTTGTATGTTTTTATTCATACGAAGTGCGAACTTTTGTTAAAAAGTTGATAGGAAACGCAGCAGTATAGGTCAACATTGCAAAAGCCTGTGTTTTTTTGCTAGTTGATCAAGATAGCTACTTAAATCCGACGCGCGCCTGTTCCTAACCCGATAGCATCTACTTTGTGCAATAGCCAATAAACGTGCGAGGGGTATAAAGAGCGTGCTTTAGGAAGATGTGTAAAAGCAAACTGAGGATATCGCTAGATCTGGAAAGCATTGATAGTGAGATAAAAGGCAGGGAGGGGTAAGGATGGATAATCCGAAAATGATATATGGGGTAAAATGAGGGCGCTGCCAGCAGGATTCGGAAAGCGCATTTGGTCTTCGCGCTCGATGCGTCGCGAGGAAGCGAGTGAGACGATTAAATGGTCGTAAAACAAAAGAGGCGGTACGAGAAGCCTCCAACACCACAGCGGGTTTCTAGAAAAAACCCTAGAAAAGACCCCAAATGCCCTGCCCTTTCTGCTTGGGTGGGACTGGCGGGGTGACCAGGACAGTGTCCCAGGTCTCGACGCCGTCGACGAACAGGCGGTACCTCAGGCTGCCCTGGTCGCTGCCGGCGAGGTTCTCCATGGTGATGGCGCCGAACTTGGAGTTGCCCTTGTTGATGTACTTGAGCTGCACGTCCTCGTCATCCGTCTGGCGGTACGTCGGGATGGGCGAATAGAACTGGCTCAGGGGGCTGACCGAGAACTCGTGCACGGCCGCGGTCTCGGGCCAGCGGCCGCCAGGAGGGGGAGGGAACCGGGTGGCGGCGAACTCGTGCCGGTCGCCCGAGAGCACGACGACGCCAACACCGAGGTTCGCGCTCGCCTCCCACATGGCCTCGAGCACCATGCGGCGCTCGGCCAGGAAGCCGCCCCAGGTGTCCTGGGTGTTGACGCGCCAGTTCTTGGTCAGCGGCACGGACGAGGCCACGACCTTCCACCTCACGCCGCGGGGCTCGGGCCGCGCCAGGAAGGCGAGCAGATCCTCGAGCTGGCCGGCGCCCAGCATCGACTTGTCGGGGCTGTCGGCCGGCAGCTCCTTGTTGCTGGACCGGTATGATCGCGTGTCGAGCATGAAGAAGCTGGCGGGCCCCTGGGTGAACTCAAAGTAGCTGGCGCCCTCCCTTGCCGTCGTCGCGCCCCCTCCCAGCCCCGCCTGTCGGGCGAGCGGCGGGTTCACCTCGGCATGGTAGTGCTTCCAAGGGTCCATGGCGGCGTTGTAGACGCCCGTGGTGTTGGCGTCCCAGTCGTTCGCGATCTCGTGGTCGTCGATGACGTGGATCCAGCTCAGATTCTGACCCACAGTCGCCCATTCAGGCGAGGCGTATACCTGGCGGTAGCTTTTGCGGTAGACGTCGGCGCTGCTCCCCCAGCGACGGGGCACGTCTATGTAGATAAAGTCGCCGAGGAAGAGCATAAACTGCGCGCCCAGGGTCGGGAGGACCTTCGCGAGGTGCCGCATGCCTGGGATTGCGAGCGCCGTGTCGAGCGGGTTGTAGGGCAGACGGTGTACGATGCACGACGTGGAGAGGAAGGTGAATTTACCATCAAAGACCTCGGGTGACTGACCTGGCTTAGGGGCCGAGGTGAACTCTCCGGTCTGGTTGTTGGAGGCACGCCATTCGTAAGTGCGCTGCTTCGAGTGCTTTAGTGGGATGGTGAGAACCGCGGTGTAGTCGGTCTCGTCAGTGGTCCAGCGGACGCCGCCAACTTTTTCCCATAGGGGATTGTCAAAGGGCGGCTTGGGGTTTTTGATCTTGAGCTCGAAAGTGATAGGTAGCTTGGACTGGTCGGGCTCGCGAACCAACAGCTTTGCCTCTCGGTGAGACACGTGGCCGAGCCTGACGAACGACAAGTCGTCGACATTTGTGAGACGGTCTCGGAAGAGCCGGTCGCCCACCATAACGACGCACGCCAGATTGATGAGGAAGGTCAAACAAGACGAGAGCAGGGTCCGGGGGTTGGGCACGCCCGAGACCAGAGTGCGTAATATCGACTCATCGTGCCTTCTGGGGACGGCGAGCGTTTCCAAGATCTCGACCTCCTCGGCCTTGATGATGGCCTTGCCGTTTTGGGTCTCAACCTCGGGCGGCGACGTGATGGTGGTCTCCCTCAGAAACAGCTCCCTCTCCTCCTCGAGCTCCTGCCTGATGAGCTCGTTCCCGTAGCCTGCAATGAAGGCGGGTGCATAAATGGCAAACAGCGAAAAGACGATGAGCGGAATTATGGGCAGCAGCGCCCATCTCAGAAAGAAGTATGAGGCCAGCCTGATGCCCGCCGAGGTGGCTTTCGCGGTCCTCTTTTGTAAGCCGTTCATCGCCATTATGGCGATGGGCAGGCAGAGACGGCGCTCAATTCAGGCTGTTCAGTCCAGGGGCAGTAGGGGATGTAGATGGAGGATTGTTGTCGTGGAAAGAAGTGAAGATTTATCGAAATGAGAGTTCGGCGACGGCAGACAGATAATGTCGAAATGCTGCGACCGTCGCTGGCAATCGACGCAGCCGGGCATCAAGCGGGAATTCTAGGTCGGGCAATGAGCGTCTAGAACGTGCAGTGCATATGCGGCTTGACCTGAAGCACGCAAAGCGCCGCCTTCCAATCTGCAGGCGAAAGTGAAGGCTGTCAGGCGGATTTCCTTGCTTGGCCTTGTGATGATATCATGTAATTGGCCCGGCCTATGATGATGTGGCGGCTAGCGCCTGTGGCTCGGGCACCATTCAGGCTCGCGCATGGAAATTCTATGATCCGCCAACATGGCCCGTGCGCCGTCTCAGTCGCCAAGCACCCCTACCAGCTAGTGGGGTCAGTAGAGGGGAGCCAGCACAGGGTGTGTGATTGGGCGCATGGATGCATGTACGCGGGACAGCTGTCCAGAAAGCACCAGAGTTCGAACCTCTCTGGCCTGCCGCATAGGGTGAACAAGTCGCAACGCCAGCACGGTCCGACAACAAATCGACACTCCATCTGCGTGGACGACGAGCAGCTGTCCACGACGCACATCACAACGCGCACGATGAAGCTATTACTCTGGACGTATGGGCTGGTCGCCCTGTTCGCCTCGCAAGCCGCGGCGACGGCCCTGACCTTCAAGCTTGCCGCGAACGACGAGTCGTGCTTTTACACTACCGGCAAGACCAAGAACGAAAAGATCGCCTTTTATTTTGCGGTACGCAGCGGCAGACCGACCCAATGCATGCGGATATGACCGGCTCTCAGAGCCCTGCATTCGAGTGACCCTGCGCAGGAAGCAACTTGGCGATGCCATCAGGCGCCGGCTTGGGCCTCGCGCGTGAGGAGCGGATAAGGGGAGAGACATGGGCAGCCGAACTGGGGAAAGCACAGCTTGCTAAGACGTTGGGTATCTTTAGGTGCAATCGGGCGGAAACTTCGATGTCGACTACGAGGTCACAGGCCCCACGGGAAAGGTCGTGCTGGACGGCGAGGCGGAGCGGCAGGGCGACTTCGTCTTTACGGTCAACGACATAGGCGACTACAAGTTCTGCTTCCGCAACACCCAGGCCTCGCACTCGGACAAGGTGGTGGACTTTGAGATTGCGGTCAGTGTGAACCGGCGCCCCAGACTGCGGCTCTGACTTATGTTGCTAACGGTCGCTTGCATGTCACCAGGTCGAAAACGAGGCGCGCGTAACCCTCCCGTCCAAGAAGGGAACGTCGCCGGAGCAGACGTCGACGCTAGAGGAGTCGGCCTTCAAGATCTCGGGCCAGCTGTCTTCCATCAGCAGGCATCAGAAGTACTTCCGCACGCGCGAGAACCGCAACTTTGCTACCGTCAGGAGCACTGAGAAGCGCATTATCAACTTCAGTCTGATCCAGTGCGGTTTGATTGTGCTCATGGGTGCGCTACAGGTGTTTATTGTCAAATTCTTCTTCCAGGTACGATCTTGCTCGTTCATTTGGTGTTTCGTTATTGGGGCGATGCGCTCTTGCTGACCGGTTTTTGAACTCCAGGGCGCAAGGAAGGGATACGTATGAGCGGGAAATGTTGCGATACGGAGCTCGGTCGTTGTGGTCTTCCTTCAACCCTACTTTAACAAACTTGGGAATGGAAATTGGTGGGTATGTAGGCAGATATTGTACTGTATTAGGCTCTTACGAAGATCTTTTCGTCTTTTCCTCTGCGGGCAGAAAGTTGCCAAGGAGAGATCAAATCAATGGTAGCATTGTAGGGCGAGCGACCAGGGCTCTATATAGGCATCATGTAGATTTTGCGTGCGAAGTATCGGTGTTCACGTCCTTGTCTATTCGTCAAGCGAGTAAATAGAAAGCCATCTTCAGACATCACCGCCGGCAGTTATAAAATTCGAAAACCGAAAGGGGACGGCTGCTTGCATCACATTTTGGAGATGGGCTGTGACCGAGCTCGGCACTGCAGGATACTGTGGGGCCTGGCGCTTATCTAATGCTGCATACATGCATATCCGTGGGCCCGCTTGGCAGATTGGACAAAAACGCGGACAACTCAACGTGCCTGTCTGCCAATTCGGCGTGGGAATCGGAACACGCTTCAAAAACGACGTCCAGATCGCGCAAACGACCGATCCGACTACAATAAACGCAGCCCTCGGATGCAACGATGACCTCGATCGCTAGCGGCCTTGCGCGGGCCCTCCCGAAGCCGAAATACACGGGCGAAGATGAAGAGCCGCCATCGCACGCGGTGCAACGCGGCCCGCGGGTACTGGGCCCCGGCCAGCTAGACGAGAGCCAGGTCGTGCTGCGGAGGATGGGCCCGCCGCCGTACGGACAGCGGTCATCGGGCTGGCGGCCGCGCAGCCAGGAGGACTATGGCGACGGCGGAGCCTTCCCCGAGGTGCCCGTGGCGCAGTACCCGCTTGAGATGGGCCGCAAGTCCGGGTCGGGCAAGAGCAACGCGCTGGCGGTGCAGGTCGACGCCGACGGCAAGGTCAAGTACGACGCCATCGCGCGGCAGGGCCACGGCGAGGGCCGCGTCATCCACACGTCCTTCAAGGATCTCATCCCGCTGCGGCAGCGCGCCGAGGCCGGCGACATCGACCTGGCCAGGCCGTCAAAGGAGGACGTGGCGGCGACTGCGGAGCGGACGCGCAACGCACTCGCCGTGCTGGTCAGCGGCGCCGTCGCGTCGCAGAAGCCCAAGAACGTCAATGTAGGTGGGCGCAAGGACCCGACCTTTGTGCGCTACACTCCCGCCAACCAGATGGGCGACACCAGCGGCCCCAAGCAGGACCGCATCATGAAGATTGTGGAGCGGCAGCGCGATCCCATGGAACCGCCCAAGTTCAAGCACAAGAAGATCCCGCGCGGCCCGCCCAGCCCGCCGCCGCCCGTCATGCACTCGCCGCCCCGCAAGCTCACGGCGCAGGACCAGGAGGACTGGAGGATACCGCCGCCCATTTCCAACTGGAAGAACCCCAAGGGCTTCACTGTGCCGCTGGACAAGCGCCTGGCTGCCGACGGGAGAGGCATGCAGGATGTCACCATCAACGACAAATTCGCACAATTTTCCGAGGCTCTGTTTATGGCAGACCGACACGCGCGCGAGGAGGTTAAGCAACGCGCTTTGATGCAGCAGAGGCTGGCCGAGAAGGAGAAGGCACAAAAGGAAGAGAACCTGCGGCAACTGGCACAGAAGGCGCGGGAAGAACGCGCCGGGGCTGGTCGGCGGCGCTCCAGATCCAGATCGTCGAGGTCCAGGTCCGGCAGCTACAGCAGTCGATCCGATTCCGGCTCTGACAGCGAGGACGAAGCCGAGCGGGAGCGGATGAAGGCCCGGCGAGACAAGAACCGCGAAGAGGAACGCAAGATGCGGATGGGGCGTATGGGAGCGGAGCGCAAGATGCAAGTGATGGCACGGGAGGCAGGGCGCGACATATCTGAGAAGATCGCGCTGGGGTTGGCCAAACCGACGCAGTCGACCGAGGGCATGTACGACTCGCGGCTCTTCAACCAGAGTTCCGGATTCGCGTCGGGCATCAACGAGGACAACCCCTACGACAAGCCGCTGTTCGCGGCGCAGGACGCCATCAGCAGCATCTACCGGCCGCGGGCCAACATGGACGACGAGGACGAGGCGGCGGGGGACGCCGAGATGGCAAAGATACAAAAGGCTAGTCGGTACGGCGAGGTGCTCGGCCGGGGCACGTTCAAGGGCGCGAGCGACGCCGAGGCGCGCGAGGGTCCCGTGCAGTTTGAGAAGGACCGTGGAGGGGCCGGGGCGGCGGCCGGGGGGTCGGGAGCAGCAGACCCATTCAACGTGGACAAGTTTCTGTCAGAGGTGGAGCAGAGCGCAACATCCAAGCGATCGTATGGACTTCAGGGCGGCGGCGGGGACGATGGGGGGCGGCCAAAACGGGCCAGGGTAGACGACGAGGACGATTGAGCGTCTGATCGGACTAGATAGAAGCCGTCTGATGGCGTCGCCCGCCGCCGGGTTCCAGCGGGCACCCAGAGTTATATACCTATCTATCTGCGAGCCCGAGTCGCCTCGGATTAATACTGTTGCTACTTTTGCTCGATGCTTGTCCGCCCATTCAACGAGCAGGCTGTTGGCCGTGATGATGAAAATATGTACTAAGCGCTTGGACGGATCAACCAGCAAACAGTACCGCAAAATGCAGCCGAAGCCGTCCACGATCTTTTTTCTCGCCCTGCCCGCGGAGTTGCGTAAATCAACGCTTGCCCCTAATCCGGGCCCCGAACCTGGGTTGGGTTGGGTTTCTGCCCAAATGGGCTAGGCAACTTGGCTTACCGGGCCCTTTTAACGACGCATTTGCTCCACGGCGATCCCGCAGAACCTGGCCACCGCACCACCCGAGAAGGTCCGATGATGGCTGCCACTCCCCTGAATAGGTTACCCTGAATGTAGCAGCCGGTGTCCCGGTCGTGCCGTTTTAGACACAAACCCCCACATTGCGCCGCAGCGTTATCGGGGTTCGCAGTTAGGTTAGGTAGCTTGTGGGTTGGGCATCCCGACCATATAAAAAAAAATGAGACGCTTTAACAGCACCACACCTTATACAAAACAGCCTATTTTATGACAAAGAAATGTTTCTTTAAATTCCGATTGCGACTTTTTTACCTACTTCCTTACTTTTTTTCTCTTTTTCTCTTTATTTGGATTTCGTTTCCTGCATGGGCTGCAACTAGTTGGGGTGGTGGGACACCAGAAAAAAAAACCCTACAAATATGGAAGCTAGGGACTGGAGGTTCCATTCTTTTGGCCCTTGTTGTGACTGCCGCGAAGGAAGAACCGCAAATAAACCTCACACCTTTTGGCTCGATCCGGACTTGTTTCGGCGTGATCACCACCTTTTCTGATGTTCAGATGCCTGTCGATTCGGCGCGTCGGGTGACTCGACTCGCTCTCTGTCCTTTATCTTCCAACCCTATTTTTGCGTATAAGTCGACCGATCGACCATGGATCCTTGTCAATAAACATCATGGATGGGGGTACATTCGGGAAGAGAAAAGATTCAAAAGAGCCACACGAAACGTTGGCATACCGTGTTGTCTGAGAATTGAGATGATGGATGGGTTTTTTTCTTTTTACATACTCACCTAACGGCAACGGGCCACGAAAATAACTACCGACTCATGTCTCTTGTCTCAATGTAACCGGGATCAGCGACAAGGGCAAGGGCAAGGACAAGGGGGATCGGGGAGCCGAGAAAAGTGGTGTGGTTTGTGGTTTGTGGTTATGACGTGGAAACGGCATTTCAAGGCATGGAAATAGAGAGACCAAAAGGAAAGAAACCGTCTACATGGATGACGACCATACACATTTCCGACTAAAGGTTGGGATGCGAACGGGAAAGACGAGACGGGTGGGAACAAGATGAAGGGAAACGGAAATAACTGAGAAATTGAATTCAGGATTTTGTTTTGAGTTGCGGAATCAAGGGAAGGTACGGTCGGGGCAGCTCTGGGCAGGCACGCTAATGTGCGGCTCAACGCAGCAGCAACCTAAATCCGAGGTTGGGTGGTTCGTGAGGCTCTGCGATCTCGATGCGCGAGGTCGCATTCCCGATTGACTTTCTTTCTTTTTTTTTTTTTTTTTTTTTTTTTTTTTTTTTTTTTTTTTCTTTTTTTTTTTTTTTTTTTTTTTTTTTTTTTTTTTTTTTTTTGTTTCTTTTTCTCCTCCGTTCTTCCATCCTTCCTTTTCGCCCTCCACACCGGCACATTCTCGAACCCCAAAGATTGCCGTTCACCACGTCCGCATTTCCTTCCACCTCTCCATATCCACATTTTTGGGTCCCGTCATCCAGCCTGTTTCCCTGCCCGGCGACCAAAACGGCAACAGGTCTGGCAGCACAAGGCGCCATCTCAAAAGGCTGTTGTTTTGCATGTAGCTCACTACTAGCCGCACGAACATGGCATGTGCATGTTCACACGCACCATTCCGATGCCCTGTTCCTTTCTCCTGCGAAGATGGGCCTCGGTATCCCCTGGAGAATGACTGTCCACGCGGCGCGACCGTCCCTGCTGCCAAAAATATCCCTTGCCCTTTGTTTTTTTCTTTTTCTTTGGAAACGACCGCGCGCGACCCCATCTCCCGCACTTCCAAGGATCATGTCGATTCCACAATGAGACGATTCCACGGCTAAGAGCGCCGCCGCCGCCAGCCCAGCCAATGCAAGCCGCATGCGGGTCCTCCCCCGTTCGAGAAAGTGCGTGCGGCAGCCCCATCCGCACCCGCCCGGGTCCCCATCCCTTTCGCTCCCCTTGGTTCGCCACGGTCGACAGGATGTTCCCTGCCCCCTTCTTTGCCTTTTTGTGCTTCCGTCAACACCCGGAACTGTCTAGGGAAGAAGCAAAAAAGAAAAAAAAAAAAAAAAAAAGGGTCTGTCTTTAGGGACGGCTGCTGTGCAAGGGAACATTCCAAAGGGTAACCACGTCAGTTGGGTGGGGGGATGCTGCCACCCCTGCTCACAAAGAACGAACCACACATGGGGTTTCTGGTCGTCCAAGACGCTAGAGTCCCATGTTTCGCCCGCAGAATCCCATCTTGAGGAGCCAGCCTGATGGATGGGCTTTTTTCTTTTTGGGCTAGCGCCCGTCCCGTCTTGGTCTTGACCTGTGGGAGCGTTGGAACGCTCGTCCCGTCATCGCCGTCAACCTCCGACTCCACCACCCTGGGACCTTTCACGTTCATTAATTGTGCGGCTTTCCCTGCTGGTGAACTTTCTCTTTCTTCCGTACAGGCCAGCAGTGCCGGCCCTGTTCCAACCATTCGTTTTTCTTTCTACCTGTTCGTTCTTTCCTTTCGATACCGACCTTGTAATATTCTCCTTGGGTATCTCTTCTTGTCTATTCTTTCACTTCTTTTGATTTTCTTTTTCTTTCTGCTTTTCTTCAAGTGTTGGCGATAGAGGTTCCTGGGGAACCAAAAAGAAGCGCGTGATACATCCGGATAAATCTTGCGGGTTGGGGCTTACCGGCGCTGTAGTCCAACACCCGATACGATACTCACGCTGCAGGCAGCCGGCAGCGGGTTGTTTACTTTACCCTTCGTTTCTATTGGCTTGTCCTTTGCTTTACATCGCTTGGACTCTATTTCCCGGAAGGAGGGCAGGGCTCGCCGTCTGGGAGTAGAGCGTGGGTGAGAATCGCCTAGTCAGATGAAGTAGAAGAGCGATGCCGGCATCGTCATCGCAGTCCCATAAGACGCTGGGCTCCGGAAAACTGGATGTGCGGAGAAATAAGACCCCGTCGCCGGGGCCCGACGACGAACCTTCCCCGACCAACGGCAAGCCCACCAAGCGACGGAAATCCGAGTCAAAGAGTTCGACGGCAGCGAAGAGGGCACCGTCACGCAAAGGCGCGGAGGAGAGGCGGCCGCGACCACGGCGTGATGCCAGCGTAGGCAGCCCCAGCGGCTCGACCACCAGCGGCTCGTCCGCCAGGGGATCGAGCCGCCGCCGCGGCAAGGGATTCAGCGTTGGAGACTCGGACGATGAAACCTACGAATCCGACTCGGATGATTATGATCGCCGCTCCCGCTCCCGCTATCGAGCCAACCCGGACTCGAGCTCCGTCGGCGGCTCCTTCAGCTCCTCGGGCCCCGAGCGCCGCCGCCCCAGCATTGCTGCGAGGCAGCAGCCCCCCAGGGGTCGAGACCCCAGCAGGGGCCGCAAGCCCAATAGGAGCCGCAGCAGGGCCACCAACATGGCCAACACGACCGGAGGCCGCCCCGTCCGCGATGCCCCCAGCCCCAGCAATACGATCCAGAGCTCACCGGTGCCCGGCCACAACGGTCTGCTCAGGCGGACCATGAGCACCCGCGAGCTGCCCAGCCGCTGCCGCGAGAGCGACGCCGTGCATGACGGCGGCAGGCCGAGCCTGAAGCGGGCCGCGAGCCACCACAACCTACAGAGCTACGGCCACTCGCGCGACCTGTTGCAGCTGGGCCAGGAATGCCCAGCCCCGCCGCCGTTGCCCAAGGTGGGGGCGGAGCCGGAGCCGGAGCACCGGCGCAAGTGTCAATACCCGTTCGAGAGCTTCATGGGGGAGGATCCGACGCTCGAGAACAAGGCGTCCGACATCGTCCGGTCGCGGTCGCTGTCGCGGTCCAGGCCGCTCACGAGAGCAGTCGCCGCCGCCAGTGCTGCTTCTGCTTTCGCGCGCCCCGTCCCGCCTCCTCCGCCCATGCCGGATAAAGCCCAGGCCTTGTACCCGGCCGCCAGCTTCATCGGCGAGGGCGCTTTCAGAGGCGCCTCGGTCTCGGCTCCCACCGCGTCCAGCTCGGTCCATATCGAGGAGCCGCCAAAGCCGACGCCGCAGAGGCGGTCCATGTCCACCCCGCCGGGGAGGCTGAGGCGGGGAGGAACAGCGCCCGTCGGCGCGCCCCTCACCGCTCTCACCGGTCCCAAGCTCGCGTCTGCAGCAGCGCCACGGCGCCCGTCGGCAGCGTCCATCACGCGATCGGCTAGTACTCGCAGCAAGCGGTCGTCATCCACGCCTCCGGCGCCAATTAGCGTAACACGTAGCAGCAGTCGAGCCACCCCCACCACTCATGACGCCTCGTATCTGGCCATGGGCCTTATCGAGAGCGAGGCAGCCGCCAAGAGGACCATGCAAGGCCGGCCGCAAGGACCCACCCCTCCCTTGCGCCGCCCCAGCTTGTACCCTTTCGAGAGCTACGTGGGCGAGGACCCTACGGCCGAGACGGTGGCGGTAGTGCGCTCCAAGTCGATCCGGGTGCCAGCCCCGGCGACCAAGAAATTTGCCACGGGCCCCTTTGTCCCTGCTGCGGCTGCTGCTGCTGCTGCCGCCCCTGTTGATCCCACCCCGTCGCCCCATCGGGCCGAGACTGCAATGTACCCGGCCAGCAGCTTCGTGGGTGAGGATGATGTGAGAAAGGCCGCCAGTGGTGCGGATAATGGCGCCGTGCCGAAGATAAGAGTTCTGCCTGATGTCGGCTCCACACCCAGTGACAAGGCTGCTGCAGCCATGGAGGAGGGGGGTCACATCGTCGCGTCGCCTGCGCACATTACGGTCATGCACATGGACGTCCCGCGCATCTCGCTGCATGCCCTGCCGTCAGCGTTCGTATTGGACGAAAAGACTGTTTTCGGCGATCTGGCCGACGACGATGAGAAGGCCGCCAAGACCATACGTAAGCCCGACGACGGAAAGAAGGTCACCACCACCAAGACCATAAATAAGCCCGCGGCCCCGGCCGTGGTCGAGGAGGTCGGTGTTGCCGTCTCGGACGACGTTGAGATTAGCCAATTTCACGGCAGTGACGAAAAGAGCGACGCGACCGTCCCGAGCAAGGGTCTGCCTGTCCGACCCGCGCGCCGGAACGCTGCCGCTAAGCCTACAACCGATACCAGCTCGGCCTCGCCCGTCCCCATCTCCGTCTCCATCCCGACCAGCGTCCAGCCCGGCCCCGCCGCCGCCGCGGCCACCGCCTCACCCGTCCAGCCCAGCCCCTACGCCGCGGCCACCAAGCCCAGTCCCTACGCCGCGGCCGTCAAGCCCAGCGCCGCCCCGGCCGCCGCTCCCCGCGGGTTTGTCGATCTCGAAAAGGGCCTGCCGGCGATCACTACGCAGCCTACTGCTAGGAGCTACGACGGTAACACCATCCCCAAGGGCTCGGCAGCCGCAGCAGCAGCAGGTGCGGCGCCTCCCGCGCTCAGGACGAGCGAGATGTCGTGGCTCTACAACCCGGGCATGGGCACCAAGGGCCCCCGGGCGTGGAAGAAGCGCACGTGGGGCCTGCTGGCCGCCCTGTTGACCCTGATCATCGTCATCGTCGTCGCCGTCACCGTCTCACAGCAGCAGCAGCAGCTCCAGAGGCGGGCGTGGTTCAACACGTACCCGGACTACGCCAGGCTCAACTACAGGTTGAGCGACAACTGTGAGCAGCAGCGGCAGCAGCAGGCCTGCACTTCCTAGCCGTTTTCGCTTTTGTTGTTGTTATTTTGCATTAGCATTTTTCTCGGATGTTTATGCAACATTTGTTTCTTGATGTTCTTTTTTGCATCATATATCTTTTTCTTGCTTTTCATTGTCCTTCCCTTTTTCTGCTTTCTGTCCGTTTTTTTCTTTTTCTTTTTTTATCTTGCCCGCCTTCTGGGCATAATGGTAAATGAACCAAGCAAGCGCAGCTAAAATATTTGCATGTATAAATACTACCTGCAAAAAAAGCATACATTAGACAAGGAATGCCGATTCGCTGACCTCGACGCCGTCCATCTCATGACTTTTTTTTCTTCAAACCCCCTGGCCACATAGACGCCGGAGCCAAATTTTTTGATAGATTCAACTATTATCAAGGCTATGACCCCAGTATGTTCACACAATTCACAATGATACATCCTCAACGTCCCCCGGCGTAGGAGGGAGGGTTGCTGACCGGCAACAACAAAAAAAAAGCCCAAGGCCACGTGCACTACGTCGGGCGCCCTCACGCCGAGCAGCTGAACCTGACGTACGCCACCCCGTCGACCGCCATCCTCCGCGTTGACGCGACCGTGGGGCCCGAAGACGTGCCCAACGCCTCGACCGGCCGGTTCTCGGTCCGGCTTGAGTCCAAGACGCAGTACGACCGCGGCCTGTTCGTGTTCGACGTGGCCCACACCCCATACGGCTGCGGCGCCTGGCCGGCCCTGTGGCTGGCGTCGCTGGTCGACTGGCCGCGCTTTGGCGAGATCGACGTCATGGAGGCCACCAACAAGGGCGACGAGGGGAACATGTTCTCGCTGCACACGACGGCAGGTTGCGAGATGAAGAGGAGGCGGGAGATGACGGGGGTTGCCAAGGGGACTGATTGTTATAATGGGACTGTCAGTTCTTCTGCCTTTTCTTGCTTTAGACACCCACCCTGTCTGCAGGCAAAGCTGACAATAGGATTCATTACAGAACTCAAACCAGGGCTGCAACGTCGCCGGCCCCCGCGAGTCATACGGCCCGTCCTTCAACGCCCGCGGCGGCGGCGTCGTGGCGCTCGAGCTGCGCGACGAGGGCATCCGCATGTGGCAGTTTGCGCGCCCGGACGTGCCGCGCGATCTGACCCTCGCCGCCGATGGTGCTGCTGCCGCAGACATGCCGGACCCGGCGTCGTGGGGCCGTGCTGTCGCCGACTTCCCCAGCACCGACTGCGACGTCGGGACGCATTTCCGGAACCAGAGCATTATTATTAATATTACGTTGTGTGGGAAGCTGACGGAGGCTGTGTGGGGGAGTTCGGGATGTGAGTTATTCTTTTTTTTTTTTTTCTCCGCTACTTTTCTGCTTCTAATCGAGCAAAACGAAAAAAATGAAGTGGATGCTAACTTGTAGAAAAACAGGCCCCGGAACCTGCGTGAACCACGTGTCTAATAACCCGGACGCGTTCAGGGATGCATTTTGGCAGATCAACGGCCTGAGGGTTTACACGGCTGCCAGGTCTTGATGGGGACGAGAGCGGGAGGTGTAATACACTGCAGGGAATATGGGATTGGACGTATTGAACAAGAACTTGATATATGGAACGAGAATTTTGATATATGGGAATTATGTAATTAAACCACGGTGGGTGCTTTGATAGTGTTATTATTATCTGGAATCCCAGGGCATCGGATGCAGATGTGCCACTTGGGTTATCACATGAGGGAGCCATCTGATAACCCACGTTTTCACTTGTACACGGCAACGCAACACACTCTAATCTATGATTATAGTACAGGCATGGCTACAGCAAAATATACATGAGCCTTCTGGCGCCGTGCCAATGAACAAGTGGAGATATTTTGCCTTGCCCAGTTTCCCCGCGGCGGACCGCCCCATCTATCTATATGTATCGTCTCAAGTGCCCACCCTTCCCGGTATATAAACCAGTAATAAAAAACGCCGATGCGATGCAAGCCACCAAAAGCCAACCGAGAAAAGGGCTAGTCCCACAACCACACGACTCTCTCCTCCCGTCGTCAAAATTACTCATCCTTGGGCGACCTCAACCACGCCTCGATGGCGGCGCTGAACGCGGCAAAGCCCACGCAGCCGATGGCGGCGGCCTGAGGCCCTCCGTTGCGGGCCAGGACGGCGCCGGCGATGCAGCCGGCGCCGATGCCGTTCGCGGCGTCGTTCTTTGCGCGCAGGCCCTCGATGCCGCACTCGATGCCCGAGAAGAGCGCGCCGACCTTGGCAAAGTTCTTGCCCGTGCTCAGCGACCGCGCCCCCATGTCCTTGAACCCGATGGCCAGCTGCTTGCGCAGCGGCAGCGACGACAGCGGTACCGACCCGCTCGCCGCCGCGGCTGCTGCGCCCATGGGCGTGACTGCTGTTGCTGCTGTTGTTGCTGCGGATGATGCTGCGGCGGCGGAAGCGGCTTCTGCTGCTGCGACGCGCGGGAGGATGGCTGATGTGGGTTTTGCTGCTGCTGGTGGCGATGGGGCTGCTGCCGCTACCGTAGTCTGTTTCACCACGCCCGTCGTCGTCGTCGTCGTCGTCGTCGTCGTCGTCGCCGCCGTGGCGCCCGACGTCGCGTTGGGCACGGCGGGATGCGGCTTCGTCGCTGCTGCGGCCGCGGTGCCGGGCGTGGCGGCTGTGGTCGCCGTTCCTGCTGCGGGCTTGGCCGCCGTGGACTCGGGGGTGAGGGTGTGGTAGGGGGTGTCGTAGGCCATCTATTTGTGTTCACAAAGTTCTTCTGCGTCAGTCGCCAAACGTCTCCAATCCACTTCGCCGCGGAGGGGGAAAACGGCTTACCGAAGCCATAAACATTCCAAAGACGGCGCCTAGGCCCATGCCGGCGACGCCGGCCATGGCCGTCTTGGCGTAACACGACTCCATCATGTTGGACATCTGCGATGCGACGGGAGAGGTTCCCGGGTCAGTCGCGCCTGGCTGGGGGCTGAAAGTGTCGCAGTTGGGAAGGAAGAGTCCGCAAAAGAGCAAAGTACCATTTTGATAGTGGCCTCGTTGGGATCTTGCGGCTGCTGTGGCTGCTGGCCAGGCAGGCCGGGCGCCCTGGGGAAGTTCATGGCGGGCAGCGGGACAGTGTCGTCGGCAGAAATAAGGGCTTATCCGGTTGTCGCAGCTAGCCAGGTTGTTATCCTCCGATGAGCCCCGCCAGCTGAGGTAGGGATCGACACCTGTTGCCTTGCGAAGCGAGGGGTTCGAGGTGGCTTTCAAGTGTCGATGGAATCGCAAAGCATGCCCGTCGCAGGCCGAGAGCTGACCCCTGCTTGGCGGGATGTCGCCGCCAAAAAATAATTTTTGCCGTCCCAGACCGCCTATGATAACCAACTCCACCGAACCCGGCGCCTGGAGAATCCTTGCCAGGAACTCAATTTCCATAACCCGCTCGCTTCCTCACGTTCAGATGCCGGGTATGCTCACAAAGTTCAGTCGACACAAAACCTGCTGCTTCTTGTTACTCGTTTCTACGCCTTGTCTTGCCTGACGCTGACGCCCTTGTTTTCCACCCGTATTCAGACAGTGCTAACAAAATAAAATCAAAAAGGCTAGAGATGAAAGATCGAAGCCCTGGTCAAGCCGTTTCCCCACTTTTCCCAGCGTCCTTACCCTCCGGTATATTTACTGGTTGCCCTCACCACCTGGATCCATCTTGAGCGTTGAAATCGGGAGATAAGAATTCAAAATCGATAAAGAAAAAAAAGAAAGAACAAAAGAAAAAGGAAGAAAACCAGGTCCTCAGTCCTGCGGGTAAGGGGGCAGACAACAATAGAATGGCTTGTAAACTAGGCCCATACAAGAAAGACGGAGGAGAGAATGACGGGGGCCAAGATTACATGCAGTCGCCATGCGTAACCCGTCCCGCTACGGATACGATGCAGGCGCAAAAGAATTTCATCCCGAATGAAGAGAACAGCCCCAACCAGTTTCCCAAGATCTGCTCGATCTAAGTCGTGATTTAAAAACCATGTCGAAAGGATGGCGCCACAGAAGATGACGGAGTTGCAGTAAGAATACCGACCTCCCGGCCCGCTTCTGTCTCGATTGTAATGAGGTCTTCTCCAGGCTTAGGCTCGTTCGTCACGGGATTTTCCATCTACTTAAGGAAAAGATCGCCGACACCGTTGCGCAGAGATCTGGACCTATCCGCATGGTCGAGTCCGAGGTAGTCATCTTCTGGCACAGAGAGATCCCATAGCACGTCATCTGCGTCGAGCAAAGTCAGCGAACGCGCTCGCTCACAAACGTCGCGTGGAAGCGCCCAGACTTACCGTCCTTAAGGTACTGAGGCCGTGAGTACTGTGAGCGCCGGACGAGTGAGAACTTGATCTTCTCAAAGTTTTTGCCGCGGATCGCCGTGCGCTTTTCCAGGCGCTTCTTTGTCTCGGAGAAAGGTTCGCCCTGTTTTGTCGAGCCGCCATGTTAGCATCTTGTCGAGGCGTCCACCATCGACTTCTTGGAAAGGGGTTCCTCCTGACCTCCTTGAGAAGGAACTTGAACGGCATTCCATGCAGCCTGTTCGGCTCGTTCTGATAGTGGAAGGCGTTGATAAACTGTGGGTTTTCCACACCCTGCTCTTCCTGCGGCACCCGCTCAGCCACAATTGACAGGAAGTCGTTCAGGCTGATGACGGGATAGTCTCGTGCAAGCTCCCTCGAGAACTTGTGCGTGTTGACCTCGAAAATCCGGATCGGACCAGCCTCTTCCTCGCTCTGGAGCTTGGCTTTCTTGATCAGCGCCTCGATGAGGTCGTCAACCATTCCACTCTTGGTCACCAGGAGGTCGTAGTGCTCCTCCTTGGTGATACCCTCACTGAGCCATGTGAGTTTGACATTCTTTTTGGTGTCGAGCTCCGAGAGGCTCATGTCGAGAACCTCAAAGTACAGGGCGTCGTTGCGTTGCGCCCCCTGGCTTAGATGTCCATAGCTTGGTGGGTTCAGAATTGTACCCAGAGTCGCTGTGGGACCGCGCTTGACCGGTAGCCTGGGCTGGCCAGTCGTGCCGTGCAGGGTTGAGAACCTCAGATGGGTTGGTGGCACGCCGAGGCGCTCGCCCACCTTCTCGGCAAGTTGGTCGTATGTCATCTTGGAGTTGAGCACCATCTCGAATGCCTGGTACGCGCTCGGATCGCCACGCGTAGGGTGCGCGTGGAACCGAATCAGCTTCTTGTTAACCAAGAATTCGTAGTATTCCTTTGCGTCATCGAAGTTGTCCGACTTTCTGCATCTTCGCCGAACAGACGGTTGGTCAGTTGGTGCACTCATGAGACTAGGTAGGTGCTGGAAGAGCATCCGAATGAATAATCTGGAGACGATTCTAGGAAGGTACCTACGCCTCGTCAGATGTCCGGGAATCACCGCCTAACCTCTTTTCGAGGAAGTTGGATGCTCCCGTCTCCCGCTTCCGCTGAACACAGATTATGTCGCCGTCTTGCAGCTCGGCAGCCTTCAGTGATTGCTTCGCCTTGAGACTTTCAATCATGCTGGGTTTGATCTCCTGTAGAGAACCGGTCAGTGCCCTGCCGAGACAAAGATTTGATCCCGGCTTCCGATCCCACTTACCTCCCAGAGGAGCATCTTTTCATCGCTGGGTAGTTTCTCGCCAAGACCCAGCTTCCTGAGGATGATGGGTATCAAGTCATCCACCTTCTTCTCCTTGCTGATGTACGTGTAGCCAAGTCCGCTCAGCGTCTGTGTCTCGACGTCAAAGTACTTGAGGAACAGCAGGATCAGGTCGTTCTTGACAATGACTCCGTTAGGCGACTGTCCCTGGTACGTCGGCCATGTGACCTCACCACTCTCGCTGACGTCCTCGGCGACTTCAACCCACACGCGCAGGGCTTCGTCCCTGTGTATCGACGAAGCCCTGCTCCACGTGTCCTCCAAGCTCGGCCGCAGGTCCATGATCGGCTGATCAGGCCGGATCGTCTTGTTTTGGCGGTTGACCATGATCCACAGCCTCACCCTCTCTGGCTCATGGCCAAGGTCCTTGGCGATGGCCTCAGTCACGTCCTTCATCGACGCGGTGCGGAATTGCTTGTATAGTCGCGGAGCTGCGGGATTGGGCTCTTGAGTCTGGTTTGGCGTGATGTCGAAGCTGGTCATGTCAAACCCGGTATGGGCGCGGAACGTGTCGGACGTCACGGCCTTTATCCACCGGTACAGGTGCTGCTCTTCCCTCTCCTTGCGCTTCGCCTCCTTCGCGGCCGCCTCCTCCTCGAATCGTGTTTCTGCAGCCACGTTAGTAAGCCACAACAATGACGGAGCCGCCCACGGGATAGCATAGCCGACTTACGGATATGCTGGGGCATATCGGCCTGCGTGACGGGCGTCAAAATGTCGTCAACGCGGGACTGGCGGATGTAAACCAGCATGTATGCGCTGTTAGGCCGCATCATAACCTTCTTTGTCGCGGGCGGCTTGAAGCCGTTGGGATATTGGAAGGGGCCGCCGAAGTTGTCCTCGAGAACCTCCCTCATCGTCGCTTTCGTCACCTTGTCGTCGTCGTACTTGTAGAACCACCCGTCCTTGTTCGGCTTCAGGAAGGCGTAGTAGTGACCGGCATTAAGATCACCGCTGTGGACCAGCACACCGTGCAGCTGATACGTCCATGGTTCGGACTTGTCCGAATCCTCCGAGAGAAACGGGGCGGCGTCAAACACCTCGGGAAATTCATAGCGGTCGTTGACCTTGGTCATGGCGTCCTTGGTGAAGTCGTACTCAAACCGCTTGAGCTGCAGATGCAGCACGTCGGGAAACGACGTGAAGATGACACCCTTGTTTGCCTCCTGCAGCTTGTGCTCATCTCCAGCGAAGTACTTGTTCTCGCCCTCCATCTTCTCGACCGAGATGTAGTCCTTGAAGCTGTTAAGCAGGTTACCCATCTTGCTGACATTGAGCTGAACGTCCCAAAAGTCCTCGACCCGGCTGGACTCGTAGTTGACGTGAATGCAGGATATGTACGTCTTGATCTTGCCGCAGAAGAGCTTGGGGAGCACGTTTTCGGCCTCGGTGCCCTTCATCTTCTCTTCCATGCGCTCCATCAGCTTTCGCGACAACTCCTGCACGTCTTGTTGCTCGAATATGTGGCGTGTCTCCCAGCCAAACGACTTTGTCAGCTCCGCCGTGCCGACTGCGCCGCTGGATGTCTGGAGCTGGTAGAAGAGCCGTTGCAAGGTGTATGCGCTGTTACTCATGCTCTCTTCTTGCTGCGTCGGGATCTGGTAGATGGCTTTGCGGAAGGCGTTGGTGAAATAAAGAGACTGCAACAGCGAGTTCAGGTAGCAGGTGGCGCCCTGGTTCTTGAGCCCAACATATCCTGTCTCCTTCTTGGAGTCGTAGTTGGTGAAGTTGTGCCACAGGACGCCAGTCTCGTCCTCGACGATCCTCACGTAGGCCGTGATGTTGACACGATCGTCCTCCACCATGGGTCGGTCGGCATCCTCGTAGGGGACGTTGAACATCTTGCTCAGCTCCAAAAACCTAGTAAAGCCCCAGTCGCCTTCCTCCTTGGTGAACCTGTGATGAGCCGTGTGGTGGGTATATATGGAGGGGTCGTTGGGATTCCAGAGCACCAGCGAGAACTGCACGCAGCAGCTCCAGTCCCCCGGAATATCGCTCGGATCGAAGCCATGCTCGAGGTAGATGGAGGCGTGCGACGTGTTGTTGCCTTGGGGGAATATGAGGATGCGCCTGAACGCACGTGTCAGCAAGCTCCATCCTAACGGCATACGGTGCCGGGGCGGGGACAAGAAGGCTTCGCTTCATACCAGGGGTAGCCGCCTGCTGTGAAGATAGGACCATGGTCCTTCTTGGGCAAGCTCCTGTAGGCCTCGATCTCCCATGTGTGGTAGACATCCTCGAGCGTGCGGGGCTGCTCGACAAGAGGAATGAGGACCTCGTTTTTTATGGCCTCGACTGTGCACGCAAGGCCCGTCAGCTATGCACCATACAAAAACAACACACCCAAATCTTCCGTTTTAGTTCTGTTTCCCCTCTTTCCCAGGACAACGGAGGGCATACAGTCGGTGGCCAGCGGCGGCGCTGGCAGCTCCTCGGCGAGTGTATCGGGAGTGATCTCGGTGACGGAGTCCTTGTCCAGGACGCCGTTCGCCTCGACGACATGATCGACGCTGTCCACCATCATGGCGCTCGGGGAGTCAGGGGTCTGATTCTGGGCCCGGCGATACTAGTTAGCGAGGGCGACAACGCGAATGCGGAGCGGCGCGGGGACGAGTCTGGATATTCTGCTGAGCGTTTTCAGCAGAGCAAGCTGCGGCATGTTCAATGAAAGCTCCGGAGGTATTTGGCGGGCAAAGTATGTGGTGGTGGGAGAAGTGTGTGGTGGCGGGCGGGGGTCGCCTGCTGATGAGGTTGAGTAGAGATAACCCGAGCTTGGTGGGACGGATGATGCCGATCTTGCTTGCTTGGATGCGAGCTTCTTGGCAGCGAGAAAGGGGCAGCGGGGGAGGCGATGCGAGGAGCGGAAGGCGTTGGGTGACATCCGTGGATTGGGCAACGAGACTTGCACGGCAAGGAGAGAGCGGCGGCGGCGCTTGTCGGCGGGACAAACTTACCATGGTGGCGGTTGATGACGACAGTCGTGGTTTCGGCAAGGCGACGCGCGGGGAGCGAGGACGCTCGCAGGAAAGAGCCCACGCTGCGAAGCTACCTAGGTCGGAGCCAGTGTCGAGCAAGAGGGTCTTGATGTCTCGGTGAGGGCAGGCGTCGGACGGTGACGATATGGAGGCGGCAAGCTGCGTGGCCGCTCCTGAGATTTGAATTTTTATCTTGGTAAGCCAAAAGTCCGCCGGGGTTGGGCGGCGGAAGTTGTCAAGCTGGTGGTCGTAGCCGTCGCCCGCTTTGCGTTGTGTTCGCACTTGAAATTTGCGGGTGGAGTTTTGCGGGAAGGCAGCAGCAGGGGCACGGGCACACGGAAGTCTTGCGCATCCATGCAGCAAGTCGTGCGGAGATGGCGGTAGGTACAGCCAGACGGGCAGGCAGGCAGGCTTAGGCTCGGGCTTATGCCCAATCGCGGCGTGGCAGCAAAATGTTGCTCTGGGCTGTGCTGAAAGAGCGGGGGATGCGTACTCGAGAGTGAGAAAGGAGCTCACAGCCTGTGCCTGTGGAAAGCCCACTAAATGCGGGCCAACGCCCCCACGGTCAGCCAGTCACGCCTATCACCAGTGAATGACGAGGTGCAGCTCCAGCCTCTCACGCCCTGTGCCACCACCATTTGATTGCCCCACAGTCCCCAACGGCAGGCGAACCCTCCCCCAATGACGTTTCTGCTGCTTTGACATCACCTCTGACAACACGACAGCACATGGTCGAGCCGGAGTTTAATGCTCGCCTCCATATCTCGTCACTTTCACCTCAGGAAACTCGACCCGGACGGCACACGATCGACACACGATTCCGGAATTCGATTTCCCCTACCGCTTCGTGCAATGATGTAGGACGAACGCACCTATTTAAGTCTTCTCATCGACCCAAATATTGATACGTTACGTTTATGGCTATAAGTACCTATGTAGTTAAGCAAGTAACGTAGCTAAATCGATGACATCGTTAGAACCTGCCTAGAATGGGTCGCGGTTGGTTAGACAAGAGAACAAGGTTTTGAGCCCAGCTGAGGTTTGTGTCGACCTGTATGCAGGCAACACGCCTCCAGCACCTCTTCCCTTCTTTCTACTTCCTGGTAGTATTCCTATTCTCTTGAGTTGTCTCTTCCTCCGGAGCGTCTGTGTAGTGAATCCCGCCCTTCAACTTGCTCAGAGGACACAAAGTGGACAGACAGTCTGAAAAGCTTATGTGACATGCCTGATTGGCTCAATCGACTAGCCCTGGCATTTTAGACGCGAAAGGTGGGCGCAAAAGCAACCATCACCGATCCGAAAATGACTGAGCGACACAGAATAAAGGCAAATGAACCTAGCTTCATCGAGAAACAAAAATAAAATAAAATAGCAGACGAGTCGAACTGCAAGTTGCGTTCGCTGTGGTCTGATGAGCGTCGATCTGCCGATGGATGTCAACGCGGTGGATGTCAAATGGCCCCATTGAACCGTGTCCGTCCCCGCTTGAAGCTGTAAAATTGTGGGGTAACTCCCGCCAGCCAAGGCGTCAAGGTGTAGCTGAGCCGAAGTTACCTCCTTAACCTGACTTACACTGCGACGAACTCTCAAATGCGGTATTTCTCCTATCACCTGTCTGGACTCTCTCTCTCTCTCTTCTCTCCAACCCCTTTTACCTTGAAGACCTACAGATGGACACACATAACTCCCCATGACTTTAAGGCCCTGCTGTGTGTAGGAACATCCTCAATTCCCTCCATCGGCCTAACATTCTCACATCTGCGTTCGGCTGCCAGCCTTGTGTCATGAGGGCACTGAGATCGCCCAATTGCAGCGCGGCCGCGCGCAACCTGGCAGTCCGCCCTGCTGCGGCATCGGTGCCCCGCTGCGCCGCCTGCTCGCGCGGCGCCGGGCAATCGCGCAGGATAGCCCACCGGCCCCCGTCCTGGAGGCCGCTGTCCGCCCTTGACGAGTGCGTGCCCCCGACCTGCCGTTATTTCTCTAACCACACGGCCGTGCAGCCCAGTGGTGGTGACGGCTTCGGAGATGTCGTCTTGCAGCGTTCCTGGGCTCACGTGGCGAGTGTGCTGCAAAGATGGGTAGCAAAGCAGGCCCGTCCCGTCAGCCTGCGCCAGCTAATGTTCTTCGGCCGCTCCCTGACCGAGCCGCGGCTGCTGAGCTCCGCAAATTATGTGCGCACCGAGCTCCCGACAAGGTACAAAGCAGCCTGGGTCGATATCGGGACATGCGCAGGGACTGACATGGCACGTCGGCATTGTCCAGATTATCACACAGGATAAGAGACATGCAGCTGCTTCCTTATATGGTGGTGTCCAACCCTCACATCGCCGATGTGTACAACATGTACTGGAACGCCTTCGATACCTTCCGCAAGGTCAAGGAGATCAAGACCCTGGAGGACAATGACAACTTCTGCAAGATCATCAGCCAGATGCTCAAGTCGCACCTGACCGTCATCCCCAAGCTCGCAATGGGCGTGCTGGAAAGCAGCGCGCTGATGGACCAGGACGAGCTGAATAAGTTTATGAATAGGATCCTGCAATCTGTAAGCCAGCACCGGGCGCAAATGGTCAGCGTGAGCGTGACGGAGACCAAAGAAAGCCCTCCCTAACACGCAACATTCACAGAGGATATCCCGCCGTGTCATCGCAGAGCAGCACCTCGCCCTGACCGACGGCTTCAGCAAGAAACATCGTCACCACCACCAACACCTTCATCATCATGACCACCACCGCTACCCCTCATCCGCCTCCTCCTCCTCACCGGTCGACCCCGACTTTGTCGGCAACGTGCTTGTCAAGTGCGTCGCCAAAGACGTTGTCGAGCGGTGCGGCGCCGCCGTCAAGGAGCTCGCCCGCTCCGCGCACGGCCCGGACGTAGCGCTGCCCGAGATCCAGATCGAGGGCGACCTGGGCGCGAGCTTCCCCTTCATCCTCAGCCACCTCGAGTACATCGTCGGCGAGCTGCTGCGCAACAGCGTCGACGCCGTCGTCGAGCGCACCACCACCGCCGCCGCCAAGAACCAGACGCGGCAGCTGCCACCACCGCCCATCGAGGTCACCATCTGCGAGTCGACGCAGCACGTCATCGTCCGCGTCTCGGACCAGGGCGGCGGAATCCCGCGCGACATGCTCCCCTACCTCTGGTCCTTCAGCAAGGGGCCCCATAGCGAGCGCCTCCTGGGGAACCTGGGAAAAGTGCCCAAGCTGTCGGCCACGCTGCAGGAGGTGCGCGTCGAGGCCGACTACAATTACCACCGGCCCGAGCTCCAGGGCGGCACCACCAAGTCGTCGTCGTCGTCCCTGTCCTCGCTCTCGTCGAGGCCGCCGAACCTGAGGCTCGGCATCGGCCTGCCGCTCAGCCGCGTCTACGCCGAGTACTGGGCCGGCAGCCTCGAGCTGCACAGCCTCGAGGGCTACGGCGTCGACGTCTTCCTTCAGATCTCAAAGCTGGGGAACAAAAACGAGCAGCTCACCACCAGGGCCAGCATGGATGCCGTATAGTGGAAGCACCATGGAGGCCTGGGGGGCCTGTATGTTGAACATTAAAGGGGACGGAGGACGCTCCTAAATGTGTAGTTGATACCCTTCCTTATTCTTATCATTATTTTTAATGGGGGCGTACATGAATCCTCTGTCGGCACGAGTTGGGCAATGCGAGCGCCCTTAGCAAACGGTTTCCTTCGTGTTTATCCCGCGCAGTCAATCATAGGGGGTCTTCTTTTTGGAGTGAGTATTATTAAACTGAACAGCCATTCTCCATTATACTGGTATCATAAAAGAAAGGCTGAATTACATCGCGACTAAGACTTGGGGATGGGGAAAAACGGGCTTCGGGTCGAGAACAAGAATCTCTCACTGGGAAGAAAAGAAACAAAAAAGCGTCCGAACCACGAACCGCCCACCACCCTGCGGTTCCTTTCATCCATCCACAACGGGGAATCATTTTCAAGCCATCACACCCTCGATCCTTCGCTTGCTCGTACCGTAGTTGAGCAAGGGAACGCGGAAAACTAAGAGTAAAACCCAGGTCGGCATATATATCCACATCTCGCAACATTGGAAGAGGCCAGCATAGCCCGGCTTGAGTGATTCGCCTGTGCGCTTGGGAAATGACCGCACGACAGGGTTTGGTATAAGCGTTAATCAACTGGAACCGCTCCCATGACGGAGCATCCGAGCGTGAACTGCAGGCTGAAGAACTGGATGAAGCGTCGTCGCCAAATGCATCCTGCCACAGAGATCCACGCACGAGCATGCTGGAATAACCAAGTATTGTCGACTAGATCTAGCGGCGGCCGTGCGAGCGGTTGGCGGTGCTCTGCATGCCCTCCAGTTCGCCCTCGAGCTGCTTGATGGTGGCATGGGTGTGCTCCAGGTCCTTGTTGAGGCGATCGCGCTCGGCGATGAGCTTCTGCTCCCATTGCCTGAAGCGCTGCTCCTCGATCTTGACCTGCTCGGTGAAGCGCTTGCGTAGCGCCTCCTCCTCCTCCTTGAACTTGGGGTTGTCAAGCTTGCGGGGCCTAGCCTCGCCGAACTTGCGCGTCTCCATCTGCTGGGCGCGGTAAGCCTCGTAGTGCAGCTCCTCAGTAGTGTGGATTAGGTCGAGCATGTGGGTGCGGATCAGGATCGACCGCAGCTTCTTAAAGTCGCAGTGGTCCTCGTTCTCCACCTCGGCAACACCCCAAGAGTATTGCCGACCCTTGACGATCCGGCCGTCGCCAGTCTTGACGTCCTTCTCGGATCCGATCACGGCGAAGGGCATGGCGGCCATCAGGCTGCGGGCGTGCTGGGCGGCCGCCTCGTCGTCCTCCTCGATCGGGGGCTGGTAGATCTTGATGCTCTGGGCCTCAATGACAGCTCGGATCTGTGAAGCGAATGTTAGCCACCAGAAGTTTGAGGACCACGGGCCGAGGGCGAGAGCCTTACGCGTTGCTTGAACCTAGCGAGGTCGGCAGGGCTGAGGGTGTCGGCCTTGGCAATGACGGGGATAAGGTTGACCCTTGAGCAGAGGCGCTTCATAACCTCGATGTCGAGAGGCTTCAGGGTGTGCCCGGTCGGGCGGATGAAGTACAGGCAAGCATGAACGCGGAGGTCGATCTTGTCCTGGCGGCGGGGTTGCTGCTCCTGCAACATGTAGGACTCGTGCTGGTCGTCGAGGAACTCGATGATGGGCATCCAAGAGTCCCTGTTATTCACGTAGTCGCCGAACCCGGGGGTGTCGATGACGGTCAAGCGGACTGGCAGGCAAGGTTCTGTTAGCATGTATACATGTTCGCGCAACCCGGCGCAAAGAGCGGTATGCGGTCGGACATCTACCCACCCTTGAAGAACTTCTCTTCCAGCTCGGCCTTGGTGATCTCGATCTCCACAGTCTTATCGATCTGCTTCTGGTGCCGGCGCTTGTGGTCGGCATAGTTCTTGATCGTCGTGGAGAACAGGGTGTTGATGAAAGTCGTCTTGCCCAGCCCGGACTCGCCAGCGACCTGCAGGAGGCGGGATGCCCAATGGTTAACAGCCTGAAATAACAAGGAACAACACCTCGCGGGCCCGTACCATGATCGTGAAGGCGGCACCACGCTTAGCCACGATCTTGTGCCGCTGGTTGGGCAGATTGGCAATACCAATCGGTGAGGCGCTCTCGGTGGTGGCCGGTGCCATGATGGGCAATAAGAGAGGAAGCTAGAGATTCAAGAGAGATGATACGGGGTCAGGCCGTCGTCTTGATGGCCGTGATCTACACAATGGACGTCGAGGTAGAAGCTCAGAGACGCGCGTGGGTATGAAATTTGGAGAGTCCGAGGTAGGAGAGGGTTCTCGAAATGCTTCCTGAGCAGCCGTGGTGGCAGGAAGGCGGGAGCACGCTTTCAGGGGAGCCGGGGAGATTGGTCGTCAAATTTCCAAGAGGGTCGGGTCGATGCACGAGCCACTTTTGGACGGTTCACTCTGCGGTGTGCAACCTAATCCCTGTCCCGTTGTGGTCCAGTCTGGTCACCCTGAGAACCCCTGAACCGTTCTAGGCTCAAAATGCGCTAGCGGTCGGACAGGATCAAATATCTGCCGACCCCTCCACAGCCAAGGCGGTCAGGGGAGAGAGAGAGACAAAAAAAAAAAAAAAAAAAAAAACTCTCAGAATTTTAGCTCCAGTCAAATTGACCCTGCATTCGCGGAGCGGCCCCACACTAACCCGCAGCGCGATTCGAAAGGAAGCTCCGTCGGCGCAGCTGCAACTTTTTGCTCTCCTACGATAAAAATATTTGCACAATGAGGTGACGATGAAGACAGATTTTAAGGTATGGAGCGCACACTCCCTATCTCTCTCGACCCAGTCGACAGATGAGAACCCTTACTGACGCTACCGGCAGTTTTCCAACTTGCTTGGGACGGTTTACTGTCGGGGCAATCTCCTCTTCGGCCCCGACGGCACGCATCTGTTCTCTCCGGTCGGAAACAGGGTCACCATTTTCAACCTTGTCGAGTGAGGACCCCGCGCCCGGCCTCCATTTCTCGACCATTGCGCCCTGCCGAGGACAACAATCACTAACTTGCACTCGTTAGTAACAAATCATACACCCTCCCTTTCTCTCATCGCAAGAACATCACCCGCATCGGCCTTACTCCGCGCGGGAACCTCCTCCTCTCCGTCGACGAGGATGGCCATGCCATCTTGACCAATGTGCACCGGCGCATAGCCGTGTACCACTTCTCCTTCCGCGCTCCCCTGACTGCCCTCGCCTTCTCCCCTTCGGGCCACCACTTCGCCGTCGGTCTCGGCCGAAAAATCGAGGTCTGGCACGTCCCCTCGACCCCCGATTCCGCCGGTGCCGAGGACGGCCTCGAGTTCGCCCCGTTCGTGCTCCACCACAGTCATGTCGCGCACTTCGCCGAGGTCCGCCGCATCGAGTGGTCGCGCGATTCGCGCTTCTTCCTGAGCGCCTCTAAGGACCAGACCGCGAGGATATGGAGCTTAAACCCCGAGGAGGGCTTCACGCCTACGGTGCTGTCAGGTCACAAGGAGGGCATTGTTGGCGCCTGGTTCTCGCTTGACCAGGAGACCATATACACAGTCAGCAAGGACGGTGCTGTTTTCACATGGCAGTATGTCGGAACCGCTGACGGGGATGAGGACGACGCGCGCTGGAGGATAGTCGAGCCGCGGCACTATTTTATGCAAAACAACGCATCGCTCAAGTGCGCGGCATACCATCCAGAATCGAACCTACTGGTCGCGGGCTTCTCCAACGGTCTCTTTGGCCTCTACGAGATGCCCGACTTTAACCTGATTCACACCCTCAGTATATCGCAAAACGCCATCGATTTCGTCACTATCAACAAGAGCGGAGAGTGGCTCGCCTTTGGAGCGTCCAAGCTGGGTCAGCTGCTCGTGTGGGAGTGGCAGTCCGAGTCGTACATCCTTAAGCAACAGGGCCACTTCGACTCGATGAACGCATTGGCATACTCGCCTGACGGCCAGCGCATCGTCACTGCTGCCGACGACGGGAAACTCAAGGTCTGGGATATTGAGTCCGGCTTCTGCATCGTCACCTTCACAGAGCACACCTCAGGCGTGACAGCCTGTCAGTTCGCCAAGAAAGGCAACGTGCTCTTCACGGCCAGCCTGGACGGGTCAATCCGCGCCTGGGATTTGATAAGGTATCGCAATTTTCGCACATTCACGGCACCCACGAGGCTGTCGTTCTCTTGCATGGCCGTGGACCCCAGCGGTGAGGTTGTCGCTGCGGGGTCCATCGACTCGTTCGACGTGCACATCTGGTCCGTGCAGACCGGCCAGCTCCTTGACCAGCTCTCTGGCCATGAGGGTCCGGTGTCGACCCTGGCCTTCGCGCCTGACGGCGGACTCCTGGTCAGCGGGAGCTGGGACAAAACGGCAAGGATATGGAACATCTTCAACCGGACGCAGACGAGCGAGCCGCTCCAGCTGCAGGCCGATGTTCTCAGTGTGGCCGTCAGGCCAGACTCGTCGCAGCTGGCAGTCTCGACCCTAGATGGACAGATCAGCTTCTGGTCGGTATCCGAGGCACAGCAGGTTTCGGGCGTCGATGGCCGCCGCGACGTCTCGGGCGGCCGCAAGATCTCGGACCGGAGGACAGCGGCCAACGCGGCGGGGACGAAGGCCTTCCACGCCATTCAATACAGCATGGACGGAAGCTGCTTGCTTGCCGGTGGCAACAGCAAATACTTGTGCCTATACTCGACCACGACAACAGTTTTGCTCAAGAAGTTCACCGTGAGCATCAACTTGTCGCTGTCTGGCACGCAAGAGTTCCTAAACAGCAAGCTGATGACAGAGGCTGGGCCGCAAGGGCTTCTGGACGATGAAGGGGAGGCGTCGGACCGCGAAGATCGCAAGCTCAAGTCTCTGCCTGGCTCCAAGCGCGGCGGCGACCCTTCTGCTCGGTCAACACACGCGGAGATCAAGGTATCAGGCGTGTCCTTCTCACCCGCAGGGACAGCCTTTTGCGCCGCCTCAACCGAAGGTCTTCTCATTTACAGTCTGGACCAGACGGTCCAATTTGATCCATTTGACCTCAACATGGAGATCACGCCGGCGTCGACGTTGGCGGTGCTGGAGACGGAGAAGGACTATCTCAAAGCACTAGTGATGGCTTTCCGCCTCAACGAAGCCGGGCTGATCAAGCGCGTGTTCCAGGCGATTCCGTACACAGATATTGGACTTGTGGTTGGCCAGTTCCCAACCGTCTACGTGGCCAGACTGTTGCGGTTCGTCGCCGCGCAAACGGAGGAGTCGCCGCACGTCGAGTTCTGCCTGCTCTGGATCCGTGCTCTCGTCGACGAGCATGGCGCCTGGCTGACGGCCAACCGTGGCAAGGTCGACGTCGAGCTCCGCGTCGTTGCGCGTGCCGTGGCGAGAATGCGCGACGAGATCAGGCGCCTGGCGGACGAGAACGTCTACATGGTCGACTACCTCCTCGACCAGCCCAAGGTCAAGGGTAACGGAGGCGCCAAGGCCATCGCCGCGCCTGACGACCTTCTGCTGCCGATTGATAACAAGGCTCTCGGGACAGCCACGGTGGGGGATGTCAAGGTCCAGGATGAAGACTCCGATGGCGAGTGGATTGGGTTGGATTAAGCTAGAGGGATGTCCATGCGCTCCCAGCCGTGGGGCGCCTCACATTTGTCATAGTGTTGGTGTTGGTACAAAAAAATCGTTTCGATATCCCATGCATTTTACTGATCCTAGAAATAAGACTGATGTCATCTGCATATCGTTCCTTGCGAGCCTTGCATCACTGATTCCTGGGTCAGTTGCGGGAGTTTCACAATTTGGGAGCGTCCTCGATGTCCTAAACGGGTGTTAGCAAGGAAATATGGGCTGCACTCCCCTAGTGCGCGTGACTAAGTAAGTAAATAGAAGCGACTGACCTTCCACGCCTCCTCCAGGCCCGTGGTGCGGACCCAGCGCTGCCCAGGCCCTTGGACCGAGTCCACGATCATGTTGAGCACCTTCATCCAGTTCTCCCTGCCCTTGAGGCGCATCCAGTCCCTGTCCTCGTACGGCGCCGAGACCTGCTGGCAGATGCCCGCGGCCCGGGCCAGCTTGATGGCGTGGCCGTCGTCGTCGAAGCTGTGGAGGCGCGAGACGACATCGATCGGTTTTTCCTCCTCGGCGGCGGCGGCGGTCTTGGGCTTGTACGCCGCGATGCGGTCGATGGACATGGGCGGGACGGCGCGGGCCGCGTACTGCGCCAGGTCCATGCGGATCTTCCACTCGAGCAGGCGCACCTTGGCGTGGGTGGGGATCCAGGAGGCGGCGTTGATTGTGAGGAAGATTGGGGCGACGTTTACGTGGTGACTTTTTTTTTTTTTTTAGCCCAAAAACCGAGACATGTTTATTATAGTGAGAATGGCAACTCACATCAAGAAAAAGTCAAACTTGACGTGCTTCTTGGGGTGCGCGGCAGCCGAGGCGGCCACAAAGACGGCCTGGTTGTACATCTCGACCGTCCGCTCCTCCAGCTCCTCGGGCCGGACCCTGACCTTGGCCGCGAGCGCGATCATCTCGTCTTTGGCGCGCGTCAGGACGCCCTGCACGAGCTTGTTGCCGTCCTCGTTGCGGACCGAGCTGGCTATCTTAGTATCGGCAGCGGTCTGCTCGTACAGCGAGGCGATGGACGGCATCCTGTAGTCCGGGTGCAATTTGGCAGCCAGCGCCTCGGACCCGACCAAAAATTCGCGGATGTCGTCGCCGTGCACGCCCGCCTGCGCCAGCGCCTCGGCCACCACGGCGGGCTGCTCCCACTCGACGCCGTACATGAGCTGGATGAGCGGGTGCACGAAGCCCGAGAACAGGCGGACGAGCGTGTCGGTCGTGCGCTCGTCGGCGTCTGTCGTCGCGGTCGCGGTCCCGGCCGCGGCGCCACCACCAAAGACGTGCTCGGCCAGCACGTCGCGCCAGCCGAGGGGCCCGCGCCGGTCCATCTCGCGCTGGAAGAAGGCGAGCAGGTCCGGGTAGTGGCGCTCGCGGCCCAGCAGCTTCTTGGCGTGGGACCAGTCGCGCAGCTGCTCGGGAGGGCCGACGTCGCTGTGCAGCGGCAGGGCGGGCCGCTGGTACGAGGCGTTGCCGTCGTAGGCGCGCTGCATGGCTGCGGCATCGGCGCCGGTGCCGTAGAGGGCTAGAATGTGGTGGGGGATCTGAGGTGGTTGATGTTGAGCGAGGGGTTGTACATGGAAGGGGTTGCTAGGATTATTTCAAATGTCTACTCCCCCGACTCACATGATTGTGGAAGCCATCTTCATTGAAAAACACATGGTGGTCCTGGTGTCGTATACTAGTTAGTAACTGGCCAGGAAGTGCATATCAGTATCTCCCGAGTCCCATACCCTAAGGTCTTGCTGGAGCAGCTCAGATGCCTTGCGCGCAGAGGCCTCGGACTGAGGGACCTTCCATAGCCCCGTGTTCTCGGGCACGATGTGCATCCGATACGGAGTGGCCATTGTGGAAGCCATTGTGGAAGTCTGGCGGCGCGTGTAGATAGATGCCAGTCGGGCTCGAGAGAACTGGGCGATCCTCAGAGGCAGGCGTAGTGGAATCATGGACCCAATGTCGAGGGGCAGACACAGCTCGAGGTCCGGAGGCCGAGTGACGTATGCGTCAACCGTCCGGCCTCATTTATAGAATGCGGGGAGCACCAAAACAGACAGTGCACCGTGGACGCCTGGGCCAGATTTCGTCCGATAATTCCGAGAAGCGAGCTTTTCTACCCCAAATCGATCAAATCCCGAAGGAGCACGGCGCTTTTCCAGGCTGTCATCGTCATTCTTGGGGGTGGATTAGTAACACGGACATCCATTATGAAGCTAGACGCGAATGACGCGAGGGTCGGCGCTGAAGCGGACTGAAAGTGTTGCCTAGAAGGGTTTAGTAGGCATGTTTTTTGGGGACGTTGATCGAGGAGAGAGAAATCTACCGTTTTTTCATCACCGATTGCATGTCGCCCGCACGTGGTGCAAACACTTGGCTGGCGGGATTTCTAAGGAATAGAAAGCGGCCCTAAGCAAACAAACAAATTACACGCGACGACACTGCCTACCTACTCGCCACAACCAAGCACGCCAATTACACCGTTGGCGATCTTCCGCGCCGGGCAGCAGCCCTCCGTCCTCTTTGCTCTTACACCATCCCGTCCACAAGGCCTAGGCTGAACCTGATTGAACACTAGAATGCCCGAAACCCCCTCCAAAAATGGACGCCTCTGCTCCGTTTGCCTTTAGCCAAGCGTTCCCAACAGCCGTTCTGCTGCCCCACCCGACACACCCGCTTGTGTTTGCATTATCCCTGCACAAGACGACAAAGTACCAAGCCTACCTATCAAACCGAGAGTCGCAGAACAAACCGGCATCTGAAGCGACCTTTAACTGACGCACAACCAAGCGACAACATACAAAGTGGGTTCGTTTCTGTGCCTAGGTTACAGCAGTGCTCAAGCTCTCCTGACCTAGACGTCCTCGACCCTATGAGCATGTTCCTTGTAGTAGGCCACCATAGCATCGTATTCCTCACCACCCCAGTGGTTCCCGTGCTTTCTATTGCCCCTACCCGTACTTGGCTGCAGAAGCGTCTGCAGCTTTTGGCCCTCAGGAGACTTTTATTTTGATATAGTACCGCTTCCTTTCGATCTGGATGAATGAAGAACTCGGTGACACGTAACCAATCCTGTCGTGCGCATGTTGGCGCATGTAAGCGAGGCGCTCCGCCGTCGAAGTTAAAGCGCGAGTAGGAACGGGAGTCTGTAGGTTGTTTATGGGGAACGCGATAGCATGCGGGACTACTCAGCGGCTTAAGGCCTCTCGAGGATCCCTTGTACGCCCCTCTCCAGGTCCATTCTAGCCGTATCGCCGGTCGCAGCTTTGGTAAGAGTCAATTTGCCGGGGGCCCTGCGGGGAGCCGCAAACGCCTCGCTCGGCCCTGATCCCAAAGAGCCGAGAATCCGGGAGGCTGTGTCGTACCCCTTGGCTGTCAGGCAAGCGGCCGGAACGGAACGTTTTCTGAGAGACGATCCTGCTGTACACCTCGGCATCGGTGTCGACGGGCCTGTACGTAGGCTCATGAGTTCCATCAGGGGTAAGCCCAGAGACGGAAACCTCTTGTTCAAGCTCTTCTCCAGAAGGCAGGCACTGGCGCTTGCTGAGGGCAAGAGCCCCAAGTTCAAGCCTGTGAACCTCGAGGTTACGCAGAAGTTGTAGGGTGTGGCCAGGTGGCTATAATCATGTGACCGCTACAACAGGGACTTGGGGGTATGCGCACAGGTGGGGCCGGAAGGGTGGAGTCGTCAACCGTTCGGTACCACATGGGCGGTACCTCATGTGCTAGGTACCTCAATATTCTCCCCCGAAAACCTTTCGCCCCTAACTCTGGATCAAGTGCCAGCCCTGAGCAGCAACCTGAGCTCAAGCGGTACCACCGCGGTTAAGGTGACCAGGCTGAGCTAACGTTTGGCATTTCCATGCACTCGGGTAAAATTGCCACAAATTAAACGGCAGTGCCCACATTTTATGCCCCTGAATTCGTCTGGTTCCAGACTCCAAACTTGTTGCCTAGGTCCAGGCTTTAGGCCTAGCTGGCGAACGCCCATTCCCGGGCCACGGTTGCGTAATTTTTAATCCGTTTCCACCGGACGGCCTATCGAGTAAGTAAGTGGGTATATTTAACGTCGGTAAATGGATTTACCAGTCCCTGCCTTCCAGGGGGCATAAAACGTGCTAGGACGGGGCTTCGCAGCCATCGGCAGCGGGCGTCACGCTCAAGGGCGCATTTTGCGCCCCTGCAGGACCCGGAGCAGTTCACCAAGGCCATTGAGGACTTCCTCAAGGCTTAGAGTGCTGCTTGCTGTGTCCCCCTCATACGCGCCAGTTGCTAGTTAGCGTGCATAGACCATAGACACTGCATCTTTATTCATATCAACTGTATGCTTCTTTCCACTCATATCGGCTCCACGTTCTTATCCAATCTCGCATCATCTGGCTCATCTTTTTCCATGCCCATCTTGTTCTATGTACCTGTCTCTTGGGGACAGATACCGTTAAGCGGGGAGTAGTCGCGAGGGATGTTACGTGGCACTTGTGGGGGAGGTAAGGCCTCTGCTTAGATTAGGTTGGCACGTATTCAAGGACAGGCCTCCAGATAGATTTACTCTTTTAGATAGAATTTCGATGCAGAGCCTCCCCGATGGAGTTGTTTTTGGATATCACAGGAACAGCCTGCCCTCGGGGGAGGCGATCTAAAAATGCAAACATATATGAGGCTTCCAAACTTGCTGTGGGTTTTCCGTCGGACTTAACGGCAAGCATGGATGGTGTCCGCCCCGAAATCGATTGGATAATGTGGTTTGTCCGGCTATTTATCCTTAACCGCCATGGCTAAAAGGTCGAAACCTGGTTGCTGTAGTGCAAGGTAGTGGACTGCCGATATAGGACCTCTCCTCGTTCCTTCAATCTCGTCTATCTTGAGCGATGAGAACCCAAACCCCGGCCGACGCTAGGGACCTCCAACTCCCAGACGCACTTCTTGAATCACGAATGATAGTTACCGATCGCACTTGAACTACATAAGACGCAGCGTACGCCCCTGTCTTTGACCTGCTCCTAATACTCTCGTCCACATGTTGCTTCACCAAGCGCTTGTGTTTGCAGCTCTAGCCTCTACTAGTCCATTGGAGTCCCGCCACAAGCGCAACAACAATGAACATGCCTGGGGGACCTTGTCCAAACCCGTCATGACCGAGCCTGCGATGTCTCGGGAGTTACATCGTCGGCGCCCGCCTCCTACTAGCTACCCCAGCCCTACGACGCTTTCCACGCTGCACAGCTACTCCATTGAGACGAGTGGCTATTTCAGCTTTCCTGCCCCCATTCCGCTTCCATTCAGTCAGCCCTACAACCTGACCCAGACAGGCATGACCATCGAGCCGCGGCCGACACCGACGGCAACTTATCCCGCCACCGTGGTCCGGACCGTCATCATTTACGAGTCCATGGAGCCCTGGCCTCTTCCTCCACTCAACGCTACGGACTACCTCACCTTCATCCTCCATCCTCCCCGGCCAACGGACCTGCCTAGCACAATGAGCAGCAAGGCCGAGATCCCTTGCGTTGCGGACTGCTCGTCCGCGGCTGCGTGGAGGCCAGACGACTGGTGCACGGCGCGCGGCTTCGCGACTGGCTGCCTGGGCCAGTGCGAACTCAAGGACGGCGTCTTCTGGTGCCTGAGGCGGTATCCCATCGGCTCGCTAAACGGGGCGCCCGACCTCGCGCTGCAGTACTGGAGGGGCAGGGTCTGCTGGTGGGGCAAAGGGGACGACACGTTCGACTCGGACTGGAACAGCAGCTTCGAGACGCTCGGGGAGCCTTGCCGGGTGGGCGACAACCCGGTCCGGTGCAAGCCGTGTGACGGCGTCGACTACGGGCAGGACGGCAGTCATCCGTTCACTGATCCCGACCCCATCCAGTTTGACGAGAGTAGGCGTTGATCAGGGTCTCGGGCAAGAGCTTGGTATTGGTTTTAGCCCTGGAATGGAAATTACAATGCTGGCTCTTCGCGGCCATATTACCCCCAAGGCACCTGCCGCCCAGCGGCTGTGTGAATCTGCGGCAATGGTCTGGGCGTTTATTAAACTGCACTTTGCATGGCCGCGTCTGCGGGGAATAGTAAAATCTCTCCCTTGACCACGAGATGGACACAACCGGTAGACATGGCGATTCTGCCTTTTTGCCCTTCCGCTACAGCAACTGGACGACCGTCTTTCCAGCCAGCCTTTAGACCGGAAACTTGGGTCGATGGTACGCTCGGCCGGGCCGGATGCCGGGTTCGTGGAGAACCACCATGGACGCCGGCTGCTTGCTGCAATGGGCATGGCTCGGAGTGGAGATTCTCCCATCACGGGGAACGCATGTTCGGGGCTGGCCGCGCGTTCTACCGACGGGCGTGCCGCATTATGCGCATTGCGATTTGATGGCTCTTCGCATACCTTTGCTGCCAGCTTGATCTCGCGTGTGGTTTGGGCTGGCAGACATGGGGCCCACAACAATCATGCCCGCACTTGATCTTCAACCCGGGCCGTTGGCTGGCCGGCGACCTGGCCAGGAGCGGCGGCGCGACCGGCAACTACGCGAACCTGACGTTCCTGCACGGTACCGACACCCCCCTCCCCCTACTCCTCCTCCTCCTCCTCCTCTCTCCCTCCCCACGATCCCTCCTGTCTGTCAGCCTGCCTCGCTGCCGTGTGGCGGCTAACGCGAGCAGACCCTCAAAAACAAACATGCATCAAAGGGCCCCGCTCCTGCATCGGAGCCAGCTTTGCGCGCGCGGAATTCGTCTGCCTCGTCGTAGTCCTTGTCGGCAGTCTGGAGGTTTCGTTTGCCAAGCCCGGCGGCGACGGCCTAGAGCAGCTGAAAGGCGGTATCACGCATGGGGTGCGGGACTAATTGCGGCTGAAGACAAGGCGGGTGGGTGGTATGGAAGTCTGGTGAAAGATAAAAAAAAAACGAGCCGGGTTTGGCCTACCACGGACGGGACTGGCCCGGCAGGATTGATTGATGATGTGGCCGCTGTAGGGAATGCTGGACGCAGTGTGACGACCTGCTTCATTGGAGAGATAAGCATTTATGCACGTCTCGGCAGCCTGCACCCACAGTATCCTTCTTTTCCCCGTGGTGCGCACAAGACGGCGTTGGCATTACATTGGCAATGACGAGCTTGCCGGCCATGGCCTGCTTTAGATCACGCACTAGAATCCGCAAGGCCACCGGGAGGTCGGACGCTGAGATGCATAGCATGCCGCGAAGAGACAGCCCTGTGCTGCTAGAATGTTAGGAGCTCAAGTTCCCTCACATGTGCATGGGCACGAGAACTGGATCTGGTAGGATGGTAGACCACCCGGACTACTCACTGGAGTTGGTGATGGACAGGCTGCCCACGCAATTCGCGTGGGGAAGGAGGGCGGATATTGGCACCAGTAGGAATGCGCACATTGATGTATATAGACAAAGGGAAGAGAAAGAGGGTGTGGATGGACGCGGGGTTTTCGGACTGAAGGAGGGACAGGGCGGCAAAGGGCCCCAACGTGAGCGGTTGTGAATCGTTGCCGTCCACTCCTCTTATTAATATCCGTTCTGTTTGAGCCGAGCAGCGTCCCCAAACTACACTCACTCACCGTTCAACGAGTTGCCGGCCTCGGTTGAAATGGAGCCCCTAGGTGCCCTACCATAGGAGTAGAAGGCCTGTTTGTAATACAAGCGGCACAACTTCACGGCACCTTTGAATCTTTGCCTCGTTCCGGTAGCCCTGGAAAGCTCTCTGAAGCGACTAGACGTCGGTTACTTTTTCTGGGCGAGGTCAGCGGCGAGATCTTGTCGAGGTTCGCCAACTGGTTGGCGGTGGTGGACTGCCGGAGCAGACTCTGCTCGGCACGCTCGGCCTCTGCTTCCATAGGACGATTGAAGCGGAAAATGTGGAAGTCGCCGAGAATGATCCTGTATCCAGAGCGGAGCTGCTTGGGCTCTGTGATGCGCTTTCCGTTAGCCATGACCGCAGCGCCCTCTTTCGGGACCAGCGTGTCGGTGCGCGACTTGAATGGAGCGTTCATCGTTTGACATTAAAGGAGGAATATGAACAGAAGGATGAATATTTCCCCGAATGGAGGGCTCAAGGCGAACAAATAAGGCGGGCGTTGGTTTGGGGATTCAATGGAATGAGTCGCCTCGGCGGAGAGTCTCGGATCAACTTTGGGCCGCTTCAAAGGGTCGAGCTTTTCCATCTTGGCCTCGAACTCTTTCCGCTGGACCGTCAGCTGCTTCTGCACGCCCGCCTTGGGCTGCACCAGCGCGTCCTCCGTCTTGGCTTTCTCCTGTCGGATCACCTCGACCTCGACGTTGGCGGCTTCGGCGGTCTTGATCTGCTCCTGGTGCTCTTCCTTCTGCTTCTCCAGCTGGATCACATGATAGGGAGTGTCCCCATACACAACCTAGCGCAAGAGCCGCGGCGGGTCGGACAAGCAGCCGCATTGGGGCCTGGAGGAGACATTATAGAACCACCACCTCGAAGTCCCTGCCAGGTCGACGGTGCCTACGCGGCCTCCCGTTTGGACAGCCGGGCAAGGATGGACGCAGGGATATGACGGGAAGGGAAAGCACCGGAAACCGGGCCTCTGGCTAATCTGGGCTCGTCCCCTCTCCTGGCAGCGCAACGGCGGCCGCATTCTCGTCCTGGCAGGGAGCCCGCATAAAGGTCGGCAAAGATCGGGGGGAAGGTCGAAGCGATGTTGGCTGTGAATGTGTCGTGGGTTTGCGTTGGTGTGGGAAGGAGGTGGTGGCGTTGGTGTGGGAAGGAGGTGGTGTCGTGGTGATTTTATCCGTGAGTACGTACCTACCTATAGCGCGAGACCCGATTTTTGGCGGACGCTAAAAAGCGTTTATAGACGTACCTTTGCCGTCCGCAGACGCTTTTTTATCGTCCGTGGACGCTTTTTTACCGTCCGCAGACGCGTTTTTTCAGCACAAACGTGTGAATGGACAGTGAAGGTACGTCTATAAACGCTTCGTAGCGCCCGCCAAAAAATGGGTTCTCACGCTATGGTAGGCGCCTATTCGGATATGTGGTGAAGGGAAAGGGAGAAGAAGAAAAAGTGCGCTTGAATAGTCGTTAGAAACAAGACGACAGAAGAACGTTAGATGACTGGTATTTCGCAGGCTGGTAGCATTCGGCAAAGACAATGGGTCAGTAAGGCTGGAATGCGCGAAGGTCGCACGAAGGCTGCAAGGGACCGCCACGACGCCTAGAACAAAACCGATACACCAAAAAAAGTATCCCCGGCCAAACAAAACTCCTTAAGCAGGTCAAGCAAAAAAATACAATCAAGTGGAAAATATAAAAAATTAGGAAAGGAAATAAGAAGAGAAAAACAAAGGAAATAGGAAAGGAAATAAGAAAAGAAATAAGAAAGGGAATAGAAAGGGAATAGAAAGGGAATAGAAAGGGAATAGAAAGGGAATAAGAAAGGTAATAGGAAAGGTAATAGGAAGGAGATAGGAAAGGAAATAGGAAAGGTACCAGGAAAGGAACTAGGAAAGGAAATCCTTTTTAAATGGGGTTGTTTGTTGCTGCCCATGTACCAAGTGTGACAATAAAAAAGCAAACCGTGAAAGGTAGGTAGGAAGCGCCGGATACTAAATCTGTGACATATATTCCAGCCGCCCGGCCACGCAGACCAGGAAAAGAGCGATACACTCAAGGCCACTTCCTCGCACTTAAAATCGCCTGCTTACTTTCTGTCCCTTCACAATCAGCGGAATCAACAACTCCAGAAACCATGGCAGACCTCGATTCCGTGGCATACCTGTACCCGGCAGAGGTCTCAGAGAAAACACAGAAAGTTATCAAGGACCCCCTTAACCAAAGCAGGTTTCTTCCACCACGTCTCCGAGAAACACCGTCCGGCAGCACGACCCCGGCCTCGTTGCAGGATTCGGACGATGACGAAACGCAATCGGCGTCTAGTCGGGAGCACGGCCCTCTGGCATTTTTGCCCTGTCTCGAGATACGGCTCGACGTCGTCCCCAGGGGCCATCACGGCATCGTTGCCGGCTGCGACCCCAGCGCGGATATCGTGCTCCCAAAAATGCAAGGGATCAGCTATCATCACTTCTCTATAACCTTCAACGACGACTACCGTCTCATCGTGAAGGATCTCGGATCACAGAGGGGAACGGCCGTCCTGTACGACCGGCCTGGCGAGCCCCAGGACGATGAACGGCCGCGGACTGGCGTGAAATGAATCGTCGGCGGCGATGATTTCCTCAAAGACACCAACAGCATCACCATCTCTGCTTGCCGACACTCCGGTTCCAGATCGCCGCGAGGTCGTTCGATCGGAACTCGGAAGCTTTCAGGGCCAAGGTTGACAAGTTTCGCGCCGGCTCAGGCGGCCTTGAGGAGATGCTCGAAGGGGCCGGCATCCGCCCGGCGACCCGCCTGCCAACCGCGGCGCAAACTCCCACCAAGAACAGGTTGACTCTACCAAATATCTCGGCCAGGGGGGGTTCGCGACTGTTCGACAAGTCTGGGCCGCCTCAACTGGGAGGCAGTACGTCTGCAAGCAGCCAAGAGAGGACAAGCAGAGTGACGGCGACCTCGAGCAGTGGCGCAACGAAGCCTCTCTGATGCGGCACATCTCCCATGTAAATGGGCGGCTTTTGCCTTTCGTGTACCTTCTTTTTTTCTTTTTCTTTTTTCCCCTGCGTCTAGGCTAATCCGCCGAAGCCGAGCATTGTCAAGCTCATGGGCTTCCGCGAGGGCCCACCGCCGTCACTGGAGCTTGAGTACTTCGAAGGCGGCTCGCTCCAGGGGGCTCTCAGGCAAAAACGGCTCTTCTCGGCAGTCCACTGCATCCAAATCTTGAGGCAGACCACGTCTGCGCTAGCCCATCTCCATGCGCGCAACATCACCCATCGTGACATCAGCCCTGGCAATATTCTTATCAAGCGGTTCGACTCTGACGAGATCATCGTCAAGCTGGGGGACCTGGGACAGTTTCGAAGGGCGGGCCAGAACTCAACACTAGAGTGGGCACTCCTCCCTACCGGCCGCCCGAGTTTCACGAGTCCACCGGAAGGTACACCAAGTATGTGGACATCTGGTCTTTTGGCGTGGTTCTCGCTCAGCTGAAGTGCGGCCTCCCAGACCTGAGGAGCGGGCTCGGTGGCAGGCCTTGGTGTGAAGCTATTCGCAAGCGGCTTGAAGAACGTCAGGGAAAGACAAAGGACGAGTTGGTTGCCTTCCTACTAGAGAGCATGCTCTGCATGGAGCCGGAAAAGCGTAAGGACGCCAAGGCTTGCCACGGCGCGTCTCTGACGCTGCGGGCCACCGGCCAGGACGCCCCGGTAGGGGCGAGAGGGTGCAGTGACGGGCACGGCAGCGACCACGGAGCGTCAACGATCCGCGGGCCTCGCCTGGCCCAAGTTGCGGCGGTTGAAGAAAAGGGGACAGGAAATGGGGACGCGCCGAGGGCTCAGTTGAGGGAAATGCTTTTTTCCCCGTTTTGTCGCGTGTCGGCTCCGTGGCTGGACGTCTCCTAGATAGGTAGCCTGTAGTCTTCTCCCTGGCTAAGGGCCGCTACGCGCTTGCGGTTGAGGCTGCCGAGCTGCTCCCAGTCACCGAACAGGCCCCGGGCCGACGAAGCTCGGCGTCGTATGCTCATTGAACCTGAGGATCCGGAGAGAGGCCATTTTGGAAAGGACCATAGTAGCAGCTGCCCACGTGCTTGTTCGGTAGCTGGCACGCTTCGTCCGATCTATGTACGTATGTGTGTGTCTGACAGGTTGCCGGTTGTTCTTCGTACCTTGAACGCCGAAGGTCACTGCCTGGATATTTAAGCTGGAAAGGCAAAGGAAGCTCAATATCATCTGCTGTGGTCGCGTGTTTCCGCCCCAACGGGTATCACCAGCGCTTCTGATAGCATCATGTCAGACATCGAAAGAGAGAGCGACCATACGTCGCTTTGAGCCCACGATCTAATGCCGGCAGGAAAACTCGGGACCCTCCTCTCCGAGCACCAGCCGGCATTCCAAAAGAGGTCACCCATCGGTCGAACGTGGGAAAAGCTTATATAAAAAGCGCAGCGTGGGGTTCTATTTTACGCAGCGTGCGTATCCGAGCTTGGCAGGGACACTGACAGCCACACGTACATGCACTCTACCCCATTCGAGCCCTTAGCCGAAAAGAAGGATTCTTATAACCTACATGAGTGTCAACAAGGGGAGAATGATGACCCAGCGGCTGTCCGTCCGCCATCGTAATAGATACGTCCCTAGCCATCTATGCATGACTTCAAAGGTCTACCCATAGCTACCGTGCCGGTTCTCCGGTCGATCAACTTTCGATGAGGGGTCGTACGTCCATTTTCCATCCATGGTTGTCAACCGCTCCCCCGCATCCTGTCCACGCCCACCTCCCCCGCAGAAGGGCGGGCGGCTAGAGGATGGAAGGCAAGGTCCAGTCCGAGCGGCACGGTTCCCTGAAGGTGGCAATGCAAATGGGTATGCTGTAAACTGCAGAGCAAAACAGAGATGGCAGCCCTGGTGGAGTCGGTCCCCGCGCGCTCGCCCGAGGTTAACAGTATTTACTGTATGTACAGGCAGCCGCAGGAATCCTGCAATGGCAAACGACGGAAAAATGTGTACCAAACGGGATGGAATGCCGCTTGGCGCCGCTCGTTTCTGGCCATGTACACCCAAGTCACTACCGAAATCAACAAGAGCGTATCATTCGTCAGGCGCATCATTTTCCTCGGTTGGCTCATTTTCCCCTCATGGGCAAATCAGGGTCCAAAGCCCGCTCTTTTCTTCTACTCCCACGCCAAAGGGGCGGCCAGTTACAGTACAGACTGGCTTTCTCGAGAAATGATCTTCAGCAATAGAAGGCAATAGTGATCGACAATGTTGCATCGCTTGCTTTTTTTGCCTCTCAACACAGCCCTTCTCGAATAACCACACCCCACGTTAGTCAGATGCAAGTCCACGAGGCGTCGGAGTCGGACCAGTGGTCCGGTTGCTGGCCGGCCTTAGGGAAGATGTTCCCGAGAGGTTAGAAGAAGTTTGGCCGAAGGTGCACGCGATATTCCCCGATCAGCGATGGCGACAGGCTGGCCGAACTGCGATGGAGCGAATGGACACCCCAGGGTTCACCCAAGAGGCAACTCTGGGCTACATTGGCCAAGCACACATCCTAACGTTGCAATCATGCAGACAACGCAAGAACGGTTACCTTGCCCTCCCCAGGCGCGCGGGATGTGCCCAGATCATTTGAGCGGGGTTCTAGCCCAAAGTCTAAGTGGAGATATGCGACTTTTTCTGCCTTGATATTGAGTTCGTAGAAGTGAGAAACCCGAAAGGGACCTATAAAAAAAAAAGAAAAAAAAAGCCGCACAAAGCTCTGGAGAGAATCGATCTAGCAAGGCGGGTTGCGAGCGAGCGGCGGCAAGCAAGAGGTAGGAAACACGAGAGTCTACCCGACGGCGGGGCTGTAGCCAGCTCTCTCGGCCCGGGAGCGACGCATCCTGCTGTCGGCCCCGTATCGCGAAGCAAAGCCAAGCCATGCCGACGACATGGGTCTGTAGACCGCTCCGTTTTCCAGCACGAAAGACAAAAGAGCCTCACATTATCCCACAATACGCGCTTACTGTATTTTCTCAAGCCATTGCGGGCCCGCCCTGCTCTCGCGGAAACCGATCCCGAGAGTCGAGGACTGCGTGCGGAATCGACTTCTCCCACCGCTTCCCATCTCCTTCTCAGCCCCGTTCACCGACGGTGGACACTGACCTCAACAAGTCAAACCCTTTTTATTCTCGTCAACGCAAGTGAGACACACGTTCCCTGTTCTGGTGCTGTGTGCTGACTGCATACAACGAAGAGAAAAGAAAAACTAGGGGCGGGGGAAAAGACGATGCCTCTCGGTGTGCCGCCCGGCTGCGTCCCGTGCTGACGATGCCCCGTGCGTTCGAAGGAGAAAAAGACCAGCAGAGACATGCAGGACAGCGAAAGAGGAGGGGGCTGCGCTTGCCGGCCGCTCAAACCCCGGCCAGCGGGCGGCCCGGGCAGTCATGTGTGTGAGAGCTGTCGAAGAGGCGGGGTTACGAGGAACCCCGTGCCGCTGCAAAGACCCGATCCGACCTCTCTCCAACCCCCGACGATGCGGCCGCGGACCAAACCGGGCTAGCTGGCTTATGGGGTTGTGCGACCGCCCATGGACCTGTGTGACATCATATATTAGATGTGAGTAAGAGGAAACCCAACCTCGCCACGGGCGGTGCGTCCTTCGGAACCAGACGGGCAGCGCAGGCAGCGCTCGCTGTGCCTCAGGGAAGCAGGGCCAAGGGGACAAAAGCTCCGTCAAGTTGTCTGGTTCTCTGTGCCGGCATCCTTCTCGCCTCGCTCCTACTGTCACCTTAATACATAACAAAAGGACACAAAGACACAAGTCAAAAGTCAAGGGCCATCATCGCGCGTCAACCAAGCCTTTTCGTGCCCCAAGCCTTTTCGTGCCGCAGACAGGGTGACAGCACATAGTTCCGCAGACCGGGGGATGGTTCGTCTCACGGGACACGACAGGTAAGCAAGGCATGCCCGTGATGCGAGAGCCCTGCACAAATTAATATACATATGCGAGGGAGGAAAAGGCCAAGACTGTGACTGTGACTGACTGGCGCGGGTTTGCTATTTTTGACTCGAGCGCCCGGTCTGGACGCCTGCCTGCCTGCCCGCCTGCCTGCCCGCCTGCCTGCCCGCCGTGCATTGTCCCACGTATGGTACATGTGGCGCGGTACGGTGGGCAGGAATGGGAGACCTGCCACTGGTCAGAAAAGGTCTTAATAAGATATTCATTCATTCCTTCACACACCTGTACAGTAAAGATATAACAGGGTAGAGGTGTGAAAGAATGTGGGTGGGTTACCACGAGAAGAGACAGATGACCGGCTGGGCAATATAAAAAGATGACTAGATAGGTTCTGGCCCGACGCCTACAGCCCCAAGTTATGGCGATGGCTTCATGGTCAGCTGCGCTGCCAGCGGTATGGATACCTACCACTCGATACCGCCCCCAGATCAGCCTATAAGATGACCCCACGCACAAACCCCTCAGGATCTCGACAGGAGCCCTTGCATCTCGTACGTCGAGTGCATATTCGTCATGTTCGTACTGGCCCGCGCAGCCGTCCATCGCTAGCGTGCCTTCTTTCGCCATTCCTCCCTATCCTGGTACCAGGGCATTCCAGAAGGCGAGCCAGTAAAACGGTCGGTCAGCAGGCAGGAAAGAAAAAAAGAGGAGAGCTTTTTGTCGCCTCGAGCATGTATGTAACGTAACGCAACGTTGCATCGACCTACGGAGGCTGGCCTCTTCTAATCACTGACGAATCAGAGAGCGGGGTGTGGGAATTCCGATCGTCCAACAGAAAGGCTCGATGCGAGCCAAAATGTGCGCTCTGGAGCCAATCGCCAATCACCAACCCTGCCGTCAGCCGGCCCAGGCCGTCCCCTTTTTTTTCTACTAGTACAGATAGGGGATATTATGTTAGGCCGTTCAGGCCATTGGAACCGGGACATTAATCGTTTGATGCGAACCGGTGGTGAATGGAGAACAAGAGAGAGAGAGGGGGGGGCTGAGGGCAAATCTCGCGGGGTTCCCTCGGAACGAACGGGGAGGCGGTGAGAGGCAGTGCCGTTGAGGGGAAATAGCTGGGTCATTGTGACGAAGCGAGTGAGTGGCCAGGAAGAAGGCAGGGAAGTTCGGTTCGCCAATGCCACATTTTGCAGTGCCGGTTCCCGAAGAAGGATGAGGACGAGAAGACAGAGAGGAAAGCAAGCGGCCATACTAGTGGTAGTGATGGTGGTGGTGGTAGTAGTGGTGGAGTGAGCAACTAGAGCTGCGCAAGGGGAAAGAGAAGCCACTGGCAGAGAGGTGCTGCTGTACCTCGAGGTACTTGCTATCTAGCCCACCAAGTCAGTGAGCAGAGACCTGTGACTGACCAAAGACACGGAGACACCCAAAGCCGACGCCAGCCAGAGACCGGACAATTTTTTTCTGTGTCTTGCTCTCAAGGAGGGCAGCACGACTGGTAAAGGGCGTTCCGGGATCTACATATCCATCTTCGCTCGTCGGCAATGGCTTTTTTAGCAGGAGGGGAGGAGCACGGAATCCTAAGCTGAAAGGGTGTGTGGGTGGGGTCTGTCTGTCGCCGGCGTAAAGAGAAAAAAAAAAAAAAAAAAAAAAAGGTGATCTTTCTCTGGCTGCTACCCACTCAGTGCAATTGAAGCTTCCATGCATCCTTCTAGCGCGCGAGGCGTCTGGTGAGAGGAAGATGGAGGGGTGGTTGTGGGCCTTGTGGCTTTCCCGCGCTAAACCATAAACAGAAGCTTTCCCGACCCCTGCAACAACATTCGGCGTCGTCCCCGGGCGCCAACAAGGCGAGAAAAAAGACATGGAGCAGGCTCTTTCTTGCCCTTGAGTTGGGCCCCAATCGAAACCGCCGACCGCCTTCCCCGCGTGCTCTGGCGACAAATATCTCGTAATGAGAACTACGACGGAGCCGAGGTAAACAATCAAAACCTGGGGGAGAAAGGGACCCTTACTACGTTAGATATCCGTCCCTGATCTTGGGGTCGTGCCAATGCTATTTTTCCCCGCGTGGCTGGTCTGGTCTGAAGATCAGATGACACAAGCAAGAGCCACCCGACATCTCGGAGGTCTTTGCGTGGGCTGCTTCATTTAACAAAACCCACGACGTGGAACCAAGAAGTCGGACCCGACAACGGCACGGGACCGCAGAGGGTACACTGAGCGGTCAGGGCGATTTATAAAAAGCCACCGAAAAGGAGGGGAATAAATTTATTCGTGTGACGCTGGCCTTGGGATCCTTCACGCACGCAAGACCGGTATCAAACTCGGTGGATGTCCACCCAAGAGAGATCCATCCCTCTGGCTCCAGAACTAGACCCTAGGAGATAAACAAGACGAAAAAGAAGAATAGTGACGGAGAAAAACGGGTCAAGGTAGAGAACTACAAGATTAACAGTAACGATACGGAGTCTTGGCGTCTTTTTTTCTATATCTTGTTCTTTTTTTGTTGGGGACCGAATAGCTTGAGAACACGACCAGGGATCGTCGCTTGCGCACATGTCAAAAAAAAAAAAAAACTGCAATCACGGTTCGTCCGTCCAGGGCTGAACGGCTCACCAACTTCGGACAGAACGAGTCGGGTTGAGTTGGCGCCAGAGTCTTATTGGAAAAACAGCCGTGCGCTTGGATCGCGATAGCACGACGGTGATATCACGGCGCGCGCGCGAGCACGCACACGGAACGAAAGGAAGTGGTGGCATTCAATCTTCCATTTGCTGCGGGAGCTAAAAAGTGGGCAAGAGTAACAGCTAGTCACACACCACCCCTAGCAATTCAGCGTGGGGTTGGAAATGGGTCCTTCGGTGAATGAAAACGACCAAGCGTCAAAATGCCCGCCCGCCCGGAGGGGAAGAGGAGATTACCACCACTGAAGCGCCGAGGATTCACGTGCCAGCAAGGGGCAGGAGGGAGGCGTGGGGGACGATGGGGTGTGGGATGGGTACCTAGGTAGGTGCCTTGCTGATTTCTCGCAGCAATGTTTCGCTTCTGGTTTAGTGCTGCGCGGGAGTTGGTTAAGGTTGGCACCGAGCACAGAACGGAATCTGTTTTGGTGCGATCCTTCCAGCGTTGGAGGGGGAAAAAGGCAAAAGGCAGGAAACCTGGAGGGGAAAAAAAAAAAAAAAAAAAGCCACCGAGCTAACCGACGTAGGGGCGTGTGTGTGAGAACTGATTGAGCCCTGGCTGTGGCTGGCAAATGCCCCTCCGTCGCAATGCGCCCGCACGCGACAAAAAGGTACCTCGCGATACATTTCAGCGGTCCTGTAAAACATAGCAAGGCTCGCTCGTGGCCCTGCACGTTGTGTGAGCTGACCATCGGTCCGCCGCCAGCCGTTGTACTAGACGGGAATATCGTCCGTACCTACAGTAGTAGCCCGCCCAGCACCTTGCCAACATTGGCTGAGCGCTCCTGCCAGGGGAAACGCCTCCCCAGATGGATGGCAAGCACGAAAAAAAAAAACCCACATTTGGCCGAACCCTTGCCGTGTGCGGAGATTTTCTTTCTTTTCTTTTTACGAGAGCTTACTGTACGTTTTTATACTCTGTACGCGGTACGACAACCCGGGTTTTCCTTGCATGGGGTTTTTGTTTCTCACTTACGGGTCGCGCACAATGGAGAATTGCCCGCCCGCCCGGGCCAACCCACACCCCCGCGTGCATCTCACTCACCAGCAACCTCCATCCTCTCTTTCTCCCTCTTTCCGTGAGTTCTTTATTCCACTGCCGATTCCTCCCGTCGTCAGATGTGCCGCGCTCCGCAACCAGCACACAAACAAACGAACAAACAAGAAACAGCAAAAGTGCCTGGTACCTACCCGCCGTCCGTACAATCGTTAACAGAGCAATCCTGGCCATTATTTTCATGTGATATCTGGCAGCCTGCCTCTGCCCAACACACCTCCAGCAAAAAAAAAACAGCCCGTCGAGCAAAGCAAAAAAAAGGATCCACCGAACCCGACCATCCCGACCAGAGCCCTAGAAGAGCCGACCAAGCGCCGCGGGCTGGGCTGGGCTGGGCTGGACTGGGGGGGCCTTGGACAGGGGAAAGAAAAGCCCCTGTGCCCTGCCCCTGCCCTTTCAGGGGGGGATCCGCCGTCGAAGCGGGGACGTCGATCTTGGCTGGATAGAGGCAGTGGGGGAGGAACAGAGGCCCCTGCCCACCAGCCGTCAGCCTCCTCCCCGACTCGTTTGCTGTTCGCCTTCTTTTCTCTCCCTCCATACCCAGAGCCCGGGCCCGCCGGACTTTCTCGTTATCGTGTGGAGAAGGCGATTGCTCCCCATTGCATTGTGTCGTGACTTGTCGCACACCGTTACCTGATGCAGTATCTAGCCTCGATTATACCATATTCTATCCCACTCTTTTCCTTCTTTCGCAGACCGCTCGAAACTCTCCGGCCGGTTCCGATGGAAGACGAGAGGTGTTCCTTTTTATCTCTCATTCCTTCTTTCGTTATCCTCGGCCATACCCATATCCAATTTGCCCGGGGATCGTCCCTGTAGCTAGTAAAAAGCCCGGGCTTGCCCGTTGATCTGGTCGTCGCAGGCGCTAAGCGTGGGTTAGCCCGGTCCAAATGGTCCGAGTGATGTCAGCGCCTGCACCTGCTGTGTCCGTCCAGTCCAGTTGCCGTCCCACAGCCGGTGGCTCGTGTGCCGCCCCCTAACTTGAAGCCTCGTCCCCATTTCCTAGCGGCTTGTCATGTGCGCCGATGGCGTCGAATCAACGGGCGGCGATGGCGACATGTCAGTTGGCGCCGGCGCGCGGCCGTTTACTAGCGCTAGCAGTACACGCCACTTTCTTTAGAGCCGATGGCTTGGCGAGACCGGGTTTAAACCGCGCCATGCTAACCCGCCGTTTTGCTATCTCACCGGCCCTGGAAAAAAAAAGTGTCGTGATGTATATTTAGGTAACTGCAGATTCTCGTTCCTGTCGCTCACATCGCATGCCCACATGTAAGCCAAGCTCGGCTTGCAGATGCACCTGACGGGAAGGGGAAAGAAGAGATGGTGGAAAACTGCCCAAGCCCCTTCTCCCCTCCCATCCATGCGTCGAAGCTCCTTCTCGAAGCGCGGCCACCTTCGGGTCACGACGCGGGTGAGAGGTCCAAGTGGGGTGGTGTGGAGGGGAATGGGATGTGATGGAAATGGAAGACATACATACGTATAAGCGTGCTGGTGAGTAGCACGAATAACACAGAAAGGATGGTGAGGGGCAGCAGGCACGACAGCTCAGCGCGTGCTCGTCGTCCTGCAGAACTAGGCCAGGGCTGCACTGCATCGCAGCACGCCATTCCAGATGGAGGAGGAGGAGGAGGAGGAGGAGGAGGGTGTATGTGGGCTTGCTGGCCTGCTGCCGGCTGACGGCCGGACGGACAGGAATTTAGCTGGGCCGTTCTTTCGTCGCGCCCGCTCCGTCCGCCCGTCTCTCCCCCGGCCCAGTCCTCTGCATGTCCGAGCCCGTATTCGATCTATCTCCGTCGAGAAAAGAAAAAGAGCCGCTGCTGCTGCACGTAACCCCCGCTCCACCACTGAGCGGGCGTTGTTGTTGCTACTGCGGCACGGTTACACACAGCCCGCACCATGCACGTACGGAGCTGACCTTGGGGCTTGGGGAGCAGGTGAACGGAGTCGCCAAGGAGAAAAATATAGTGGTTACGCGGGATGGCAGGCCAGCTCGCGTCATGATCTTATTGTTTCCTCAAAGGGAGATACCTGGATACGACGGGGCTATCAGATATCGACAAATCGACGTCGTTTTGCGGTTTGTCATGGACGACCCTGTTTTGGGGGTTCATTCTCCATTTTTTTCTTTCTTTTTTTCTGTCAGTATGTTGACGTTCGAGCCATCCCATCCGTTTGGGAAGCAAAAGTGACAGCACAAGGGTTATCGAGTCGCGACCTTCTACACTTGGTCATGTTCTACTTGCCAGTGTGACGAGCACCGAGATGAACTTCACTCCATCGAACATGAGTCTCCTTCCTAGCTTGTGTTTTTGGTGTGCTTTTGTAAGCGCCGACGAGTCCGAAAAGTCCCATGCTCATTTTTTCCCTGCACGGTATCGATTAAGGATACAAGATGAGGACAAAGATACAAAGTCTTCCTGGCAGACACACGGACGCGCCTCGATATTAATTGCACATGGAAGCGAGGCCTGATCTAATGTTGGACTATTTTCACGTCGGAAAGGTGCGAGCCCGTGAAAAGAACCAGGGAGACCCCACCGTCTGCTTCCATGCTTGCACATCTCCACCCCCGCGTAAAGCAGCTTGACACCCACAGGGCAACCTGTGCCCGTAAAAAAGCAACGAGGGACTCTGGTTTACGCGAACCGGCTGACATGCCCGAATCGGCCCTGCCCCTGGCCATTATTCTTGTTGTCCCTTCTCATCCTCTCCACTGAAGCTGTCTGTGGCATCTTCTGTTTCTTTTTCGCCACGGGCGGCCCGGAGGGTGGTGGGGAAGGGGTTCAAGAGAGATTGATGATGAAATGCGCAGTAAAAATAGACGTGCCAGTTCCACAGCAGCGGGTATGAGCGAGCGACGGGAGGGAGATAATCAATGCTGGATGTTTCTCATAGTCTCGCAGAACGGGCCCCTGATAGGGTCGCCATAGCAGTAACAACATCGCAGGCTGGCAGACAGACAAGGCAGGCATCTGTCTCACGATCGAATCCACATGCAGGCAGCGTGCGTGAAAAAGACTCCGCGTGAATGCGTATCGTATCTTGTTTCTCCTCCTTTTCGCTTGATTTCAGCCCACCCTTGGCGTCCCTCTTCGCGACGACGGCAGGGTAGATGTCGCCATGGCTGATTCTGTGATGTAGCAAGCGAGCGCACGACTGGGGTTGTTTCAAGTAGCATCGGAAGAGCCGCCCTATCTGTCCATTGATCCGTGATTCCGTGATCCGTTCCCCGTGCGTTTCCGTTTGCAAGGGTTGTAAATACGTTGCTGGGATGAAAAATAAGAGGCGAAGAGATGATTATTCAGGCATAATAGACGAGATAATATCCCTGCGACCAGACCAGGGGCGTTTTCGCGCGCGCCTGTTTTTGATTCGAGGATACGCTCCGAGATATCTCCCAGCCCAACCCACAGCAAGGCATGGCGAAAACTGCACGTCGCCCAGGGTCCGACCTGCCAGGTATGCGATAGGCGCGGTACTGGGGCGCCAGCGGAGATGGAGAAGGTGCTCCATATATGCGGCCAAGGGGTTGGAGGTCGGAACTGATAGACAGATGGGGCTCTGTTGGGTGTGAGTGAGTGTGTGTGCGTCGAATTATGCCCGTTCCCGAGCCAGTCTCAATCCGAACCTCGGCACCATTCTGGTTTCCTTTCGTCCCCTGCCCGCAATATCAAACCCGGCCTCGGAAAGGGAGATGAGGGACTAGCACACAAGGCATGGTGATACGAACGGACAATAATCGTCAAGTGGTGAGACGTCGGATGCCACCTTCTCCCAGGGCATGGAAGCATCTTTTTTTTCTCTGCTCGTGTTGCTTTTGCTTACTGGACTCTGGAAACAGTACCCCAGCTGTTGCCGTTGCTCGGGAGAGCAAATAAATCACCGGGCCGATCGGATACAACTGGCCCTATGACAGCATTTGATCCCTCGCTTCTTGCTTCTTTTGACTCGCGCGATGGCGCGACCCTATGCGGTGGGCTCTTTTTTTCTCGGGTTACTCAGGACAGGGACGTTGACAACGGGCCCAGGTTTGGTGTCTCCTGTAGAGAAAATGCCCGATGCGGCATTATCGAGTCGCATTATACAGTAATAAATCGCTTGATGGGCCGAAGCTATTATTTCCAGGCGAGCCCAGGCTCGGCTGTCGCCTTCCTTCAGGCCAGGTTCTGAGCGGTACTTGAAGCCCAATACCAGGTGGGCGACATGGGTGCGTGTTTTTTTTTCTGATTTCTGCTTTTTTTGCAGGGCACCGCAGGAAAAAAAAAAAGGGACGGGAAGCACAGCCCCACGAAGACTGCGGGCTTTTGAGATACCCTCTCGTCAGGGGTCCTCGCAAGGAACCAAGACGGAGGGGAGATGACGAGGGACAGCGACTCTGCGCGGCTGTCCCGAACCTTCGCCGTGTGGCAAAGACGCTCTGCGACCCAGCAGGACCAGCGCCTACACCGTCGCAGGCGGGCCTTTTAGGGCGCGTTTCCACCCGCGTGCGCGAAGGACAAGCGGCGGAAGAGGGCCAGTCCTGGTCAAAGGGTACCCCGGCTTTGCACGCGACCGTTTTTTTCCCGTTGTTGGGGCGAGCCGCCACGCGGCCACTCATGGAAGGAGCCGATCGTTGCGCATGAAGAAGGCCGTCGATAGAGTTGCTCTGCGCCGATTGCGTTCCCTTGGCCGGGAATTCTAGGATCTTGCTGAGCCTGTTCTATTTCGAGCAGCCGAGTAGAGAAGCAGGCCTAAAACGACGATGAATGGAGGAGCTCTGAAGAGCCTCGAACCCGTCCATCCCTCACCTCTCATCTTTCCCGCCATGGGGCTGTAGCGACTGGATGCCTCGTACCCGAGGACCTGATCGCGCCAATCAGGTGGCGCCTCTGGGTGCTCATCCCGTCAGTGGCTTGCTGCAAGTCAACACACCCCCAGCCAGGATCGAAAAAAAAAAAAAAAAAAAAAAAAAAAAAAAAGGGGGGGAAAAAAAAAAAAAAAAAAAAAAAAAAAAAAAAAAAAAAAAGAAGCTCAACCCCGCCGCGCGCGCTTTCATGCTGCCTGGTGTGATACGCAGATACGGCTAAGCACTACCACTACTACACTAAACAGCTCCGCTACTACCCTTCTACACACGCCGTGTTGTCTTTCACCCTCTCAGCCTTTCGATCCTTTCAGAAAGCTACCCACGCCCGTGGCCCTTGCTGTGAGCGGCCGCCCTGTTTGCCTTACCTAAGGCGCTGGGCCCGACCACCCTCTTTCTTATCCGTCCCGTTTCCCTCACTGCTTCCCCTTCTTGACCATGTCCTCCTCCACATCCGACCCATCAGCAACAGGCGCGGCCAGCAGCCAGCAGCAGCAGACGACGACAACATCAGAAGCAACAACAACAGCAACGACTCAAGATGCCTCGGGACAACAGCCCACCACCTCCGCCGCCGCCGCCTCCGAACTCGCCGGTTCAAAGATAAAGCTCTTCAACGCCCTGCGGCGCTTCCCCGACTTCCCCATCCCCGGCATCGTCTTCCTCGACATCATGCCCCTCTTCCTCGACCCGGCCATGCACGCCACCCTGCTGCGCGCCCTCGAGCTGCAGGTGCTGTCCTTCCCCGCGGGGTCCGCCGCGGCGGACGCATTCAGGCCCGACGTCGTCGTCGGGCTCGACGCCCGCGGCTTCCTGTTCGGTCCCTCGCTGGCCCTGCGCCTCGACGCCGCCTTCGTCCCCGTCCGCAAGAAGGGCAAGCTGCCCGGCCCCTGCGCCACCGCCACCTACGAGAAAGAGTACGGTCAGGACCATTTCCAAATCCAGGAGGGCGCCATCAAGCCCGGCCAGAAGGTGCTCGTCGTGGACGATATTATCGCCACTGGTATGTTTTTTCTCTTCTTCTTTCTTTTCACCCTTGGCCAAATTCTATACAGTCTCTAACCTATCCATTTCAAGCAATACAGGCGGATCTGCTTCGGCGGCCGGCGAGCTCGTCCGCAAGCTGGGCGGGGAGCTGATCGGCTACCTCTTCCTCCTCGAGATCGCCCCGCTCAAGGGCAAGGAAAAGCTTGGCGATGTGCCCGTCGTCACCCTGCTCGAGGAGGCCGATTACCCGACTGCGTGAGCTGCGGTAAGGGAAAGAAAAAGTAGCAAGAAAACGAGAAAAAAAAAAAAAAAAAAAAGGTGCCAAGGAACACGTCCCACGGAAATGCATTTCCTACATATGCTATGCTCCGCTCCGATTTTTTTTTCTCTTTCCCACCTACAGGTGCAAATTGCATTGGTAAATGGGGTCACACCATCGCGGAAGCGTTTCTGTCCCACCAAGACGGGGCCGAGGAAGAAAATGAATTTAGAAAGGACCCAGTTTTCGTTGCGAATCATGTTTCCTTGCACATGCTTTTTCTTGTTTGCCCTGGCAATATCACGATCTGTCATGCCATTTCGACTCGGTATCTCGTCCCCGGTTTATTTTCCTTGTTGCTGTTTTCTTGTTTATACAGACCAGCAGGAACGCATCATAGACAAGCTGTTATTTAGGCTAGGTCTCCTTCGTGTGGGTGATTGATACAGGCACCAATGGTCCTTCTTGTGTGACATTCGTGTCTGCATGCATATGCACACTTTTGAATCGGCGGGGGCAAAGCGGCTGAATGGTAGCAGCTGGTCGGGCTGATATTGGCCCAGAGGAATACGACAACCAGCACAAGCTGCTGTCTTGACCTCGCTTCCGTGATATGAAGTTCTGCTTCTGGATGCATCTAAACTACTTAGCAAGCGGGTGATATACTCTCCTTTTATGTACTCGTGAGGATCCAGACAGACAGACGTACTTGTGGAGAGGTTTCCATGAAATGATACAACGAAAATGACAAAGCATAGCGAGGTAAAAAGAAGCATATCTAAACGTGAAGGAGTGAGTTATTTGCCGCCGCCAGATACAAGCTTCAAACCATCCTGTAAAATTGCAAACCATCTTTCTAAAATTTGGGGAAAGAAAACCATGAGATGAGAGATGACGAAGGGAAGAAAGAAGTCGAAAAATGCAACCACGCTATGCGTCGTGACTCTATCCACTCACATCACTTATTGTCCCCGTCGTCAATGATAATATTCCTGACCCTCAGCCCCTGGCTCTCGATAAAGTACCGCCTCGTCAGCCCCAGCCGCTCGGCGTGGGCGATGTGGTGATAGCCCAGGTCGCCGCCGCCGACGAGCACCATGGCGATGGGGTGGGTGCGCGTCAGGCCCGACGGCGTGGTCTGCGGGCGGTCGAGCAGCGGCCTCACGACGCTGCCGCCGCCCTTTTCGGACGATGAGGCCTTTCTGCCTCCGCCGCCGCTCGCTCGCTGCTCCTCCTCGTCCTCGTCCTCCTCGCCGTCGTCATCCGACACGACGACGACCAGCTGCAGGCTCTGGTCCGTGGGCTTGAAGGCGGGGATGTTTGCCATCTTTGCCGAGAAGGAGCAGTGCCCGCGCCGGACGACGATGACGTGGTGGTCGCGCGGCGCCACGTCGGGCAAGGGACCCCCGCACGCGTCGCCCGCGGCGAACACGGTCGACCAGGGTAGGTACTCGTCGGGGAAGGGCCCGACGTGCGGCACGTGCGCGCCCGCTGGCATGTCCACCGCCGGGAGGGGAGCTGCCCCGGCCCCTGTTGGCGTGATGCCCGTGACGTTGACGAGGACGTTGTATGGTGGTGGGGCTGACGCCGACGACGAGGCACCGCGTCGCGCCGGGCTGGGCGAGCGAGTCGCCGCGGGGGCGCCGGCGGCGTGATCCAGCGAGAGGGCGGCCTGTCGAAAAAAGGCTTTCACGAGGGCGCCGAGATCCGAGGCTCGCAGGCCCCCACCGCCCGAGTTGGTGGGTGTGCCACCAGCAGATGCCGGCTGGAGGGTGATGGTCCCTGCGGCTGCTTCGTCGGCGGTGGTCCCGTTGTAGTCCAGATCGACGCGGTGCAGGTGGTGCAGCTTGACGACGACCGGGTCGCGCACCATGTTAAAGCGCGGGTCCGACACCTCGCCCAGGATGGCGCGGTCCATGACCAGGGCCTCGTCGCGGCCCAGCGGTAGCCCGTTCACCTTAGTAACGCGCCACTCTCGCTGGGCAGCAGTTGCCGCCGTCGCCGCCGTCGCCGTCGCTCGGTCCGAGTCGTCCTGAAGGACCAGCCTCAAGGTGAGCTTCAGGCTCGAGATGCTGAGGACGCGGATCTTGTCGACCGCCAGCCGCTCGAGGTTCTGCGACCCCATCATGAAGTTGAAGGCGCTGCCGATGTTTCCGTGTTGTTGCGAGCCCGAGGACGCGAACTCGAGCATCAGCTCCTGCGGCTCCGACACCTGGGCGCATGTGCCATTTTCCGGGAGCAGCGAGCGCGGGAGAGTCCAGGGAAACAAGGTGTGATTGGCCTCGAGATCGGATCGTCCTGCTCCCTGCTTCTCCGCGGCCTTGCTCTGGGCGGCGGCTCGCCGCGTGTTTGGGATCAGATGCAGCTCGGCCATCCTCGCAGCGTGGTACATGTCCTCCCTCGCCGCCGTCAGGGAACCAGAGAGCGGCATGGCGCGAAGCAGCACGGGACACGTGTCTCTGAATGAGTCGTCATCGGGCGGCGGAGGAGCATTATGCCTTCGTTCGGCAGGAGGAGGAGACGGCGGTGTGGCCGCTGCTGGCATCTTGGGGATGATGAGAGGATGGCCCTCGGTCGTGAAGACGAAAGCGGCATCGAGAGAGTTGAGAGGGTGACGGTCGTCGAAGAGCAGGTACAGGTACTGGGCGGTCTCGCCTAGAAAGAAGCTCTCCATGCGGTCGCTCCGCTCTCCGTCGAGCACGTTCTGCAGGCCGGCGTAGCCGCAGGGGGTGCGGCACCGCCGGTTCACGTCCCTCAGGACCATCTCGCCAACGTAGAGATACCAGGGGTCGTTGGTGGCCCTGTACAGGTAGTAGGTCGACTCGATGAATTCCGGACGCAGCGGCCACCATCCCAGGCCGCTCTCGACCGTCTTGTCTCTGGTAGACCAGCGTTCCGGCAGCGCTGCGTATTTGGTCCAGACGGCCGCGTAAAGCAGGTTGGTCTCGATCGCCTCTTCGAGCTCTCCGGCGAGGGTCAGCAGGCCCGAGTAGAAGGCACCCAGGCTGTCGATCCACTGGGATGCCAGAGAGCCGGTCCAGAGGTTCACGCTGAGATAGTGGGGGTGGCCCCTCTGGGTGTAAAGGTGTCTCTTGGTGGCGGCGTGTGCCTGGTGCCATGCCTCGAGGAAGCTGTCGGGCGAGTTCTCCTCGTCGGTCAGGGGCGGGAAGAGCTCGTTGGGATCCAGCTGGTAGTGCTGCTGTCTCTTGGCTGAACCCGCCTTTGAAGCGGCGGCGACCGACGTGTTGGGCATCGCGTGCCCAGAGAGCAGGATGTGCGTCTTGAGGGCATACTCGAAGAAGCTGTCGGCGCCGGCACCAATCACTGACATGGCTCCGATCCACTTGCCGTGTTCGGCATCGACACCGGCGCCAATAAGGCCGATGTCGCTCCTCCTGTACCAGACGGCCCAGAAGGCGCGCTTGGCCAGTTGCTCGAACTTGGGGTCACCGGTCAGACGGCTGAGCACGGTAAACTCGAGGACCAGGCTGCCAGCACCTGCACTGCACGTCTCGGTGATCTCAGCGTCGCCTTCAGAGTCCGGTGGCGTGTCGGCGCGCGAAGAGTCGTGCAGGGGCGAGTTGACATAGAATGGGATGCCGTGGCGCAGGTTGACTCGGGGGTATGGCATGCCGGTCTGGGTGTAGAATGCGGGTAAGAGGCGTGATGCGAGATCGTAGGCCAGCCTCAGCAGTTGTCCGTCGTACACCAGCCCGTTGGCCCAGGGCTCAGGGCGACGTCCGTTGGCCGCGGGCCGGGGATAGTAGCCAGTTATGGGTAGGTCTCCGGTGGCGAACAGATGGGCGCTGAGCAGGCCTCCCACGCCCCTGATGACCGTCTCGAACACTTGGACCTTGCTGTCTACGTCGAAGCCTCTGGCGCGCAGACCCTGACCGGACGGGCCGTCGGTCCCGTCTCCGTAGTACTGCACCATGGCCAGCACGCCATCCTGGAAGTCACGGAGAGCCTTGGGGCCGACGTCACCGTCCTCTGGAGGCGCCGAGGCGAGGATGGCCAAGGTCGACAGGCTGTCAACCAGGGTGAGGGAGTAGTTGCCCAAGACGTCGTTCAGCTGAAAGTTGTTCTGCTGGAGCGGGTCACGGGTGAGAGGCGTGCAAGCGATAGGGCGCAGCTAGGGTAAAGGTGTCAGCCACGTGTTTGCCATGTATGTATGTTCCTCTTGATGACAAAACGTACCTCATCCTCTGGGAAGGCGACATCCATGTAGTTGTCGTAGCCATGGTAGAACATGTCGACAACCTCACGCCGCAGGCTGGCAACCTCTGCAGGACGCATGGCAGCACCGAGGCCGGCCCATGATGCCAAGAGCAGCAGCAGCAGAAGCCGCAGAGCTCCAGGCGACCCGTGCGCCGGCATTGAGGAGGGGTCGGCCGGGGCCGGGGCCGGGGCCGGTGCCGGCTGAGGCTTGTAGCCGTTGCGTGGCGGGTGCCTTGTGCCTCGGCACGTCACCTCAAGGCGCGGGTGCGGGAATGCATATGTGGGCTGATTGGATGCACAAAGCACAGCTCCCGCGCAAAGAGTTGTCGATCAGATGGACTATTGTGGCTGGTTTGTGCGTGCATTCACACAATAGAGGCTCGTTATGGTCTTTCACAACCAAAAGCTTCGGATGGCTGTGGTGGCTTCGCTTTGCGGCAAGCGGTGCCTGAAATGCTGTCATCTTTGGCTGGCCAACCACAGACTTTGCAACGTAATGCTGTGCAGTACCAACCGCCAGGTGGGTCCAGGCATGGGTATCGCTGCTGGTTCATCCCTGGCGTGTCACGGGATCGAGCGTAGACGCAGGCGACAGGGCTCGGCTGGAGAGAGCCTAGCACGACGGCGCGAGCCCCCCGACATGGAAACTTTTGTCTCCGGATTTGAGATGGAGGGATAGCAAGGGGCACAAGGGTTGGCAAACGCGATGGCCGGAAAACAGTCTCGAAAGGAGCCTAGAGAGACGCCTTGAAGGATGCCTTGCTCAAACCCCGCCTGACTAGGCGCGTATCTGTCACGTAACATCCCCGCCGACGGCGACGGAGCTATCAGTCTGCGCAGCCACAACGACGTTGCCGGGCGTGTCTATTCCGACATGAGACGTGTTTCTCCACCTCATCTCCCCTGTCGGGACCTAATCCATCCCATGCCCTCGGCCGATAAAAAAAGTTCCCCAGACTCGGACGACAGGGCCCTAGCCGTGCCATCCTTGGTCATCGAAAGGCGCACAAGCAAACACCCACACATTTGAGCTGTCTTTTTAGTATGCTAGCACGCAATGTACAGTACGCCCAGGACGGGGAGGCTATCCGCCGCAAGCAGTGCCAAATATAGTTGCCGACGATCTTGTGAGCCCAGACCTCTGCCAAGCGTTCTCTTGTCATTCAATGGCATGATGGCCGCAGATATTGGATTTTTGCCTCGGGCGCGTGTCCCACGAAGCCCTGTCCTGGTTAAGCTAGCGGCACATCATCGATGGCCAGCTTCCATGTGGTAATTTCGCTAGCGGCACCAGTTTGACCGAGCCGGGCAGGCAAAGTCGCTCCGTAGTGCCGGGGTCATTTTTCCTCCGTCTCTTTCCTCGTTCCGTCTCTCGTTTTTCCCCGTAATTCCCCACCTCACCCCGCAGGCACGACAGCTCACAGGACACAATAGCGGGGATCGCATCTGCCTGACCAACCGTCGTCGAGTCCACATCTAGGTTGTGCTCGCTGAGCCTCAACTTCTTCTTGTACGAGCTGCCTACCTACCTGGGCATGTCCATCCACACCGACCATAGTAGTGTGGATGTAAAGTCACACAGCGCATGCCCAGGCGGCAGTGCCACCAGTGGCGGGTGAAAGCTGCCGGCTGGGCGGCAAGGGAAGATGGTCCTCGCAGGCCCAAAATAACCCTAGTTGGCGCTGCCCGTGGGAAACCGGTTGATGGCAGAGAGCCTCAACAAACACACACACTCGCTCACGACCGCCGGGGAGATGTTATGGTTTTACCTGGCTCTGATCGTCCGGGGTGTGACATGTTTGTTTAATCTAGGGTTCGCGAGCGTCTCCAATATGGCGACGCGCTGCGCACGGCTTCGAAGTAGGGGTCCTCCTCCTCCTCGTCCTAGTCGTGTTTCGCTCCACCTATCCTTCTCCTCTTGTTTATGCGGTGGAGCAAGCACCCGGGGCCCTTCGACCCAACCCCGAGGTGCCTCCGGTGAAGCAAGGTGCAAGGGACGAGCGAGAGGCGTCGCTTCCGCACTGACCATTTTCTATCGGCAGAAAAACGTTCATGATCGATCCCGATGGGCGCCAAGATCGACCCTCCCTCCATGCCTGTAGCCACAAGTGACGCGGGAGCTAGCATGGCTAGGCTGGCTCGAACCTCCCCCTCCCTGCTCCGTCCACCCGTCCCGTCCTGCCATCTTTCCTCCTCACCTTTCTCCACTCTTCCGTTTTGCACCGTTTGCCGCCTGCCCTTGTATGTGCCGTGCTGTACTGTCTTGGCCTGCCGCGGATCGAGCGCTTGCGAGTGACCACCAAGCGACTGCTGCCGCCGCGAATGAAGCCGCTTGCCGACGATGGCATCCCTGCCGCGTCCCCTCCCTGCATCGAGCAGACAAGAGACAGGCCGGTGACACATCGGACGCGCTCCGCCTGTCAAGGATCCCATCTTCGTCTCTTTTGTTACCGTGGTAGCAATAGCAAATGTGATGGCCCGATATCTCTAGACTTCGGTCGACACCCCAGTCTCAGGCACCAGGGGAGCGGCAAGGGGACCTGTTCATCACATTCAACAGACCCACGTTCGCTGAGGGTTCAGGTCGGGCAGTGCCTGCACGGGACTTGTGTCTTCGTCTCGAAAGAGCAGGTCAAAATTAATCCATTGGGCATTGGCGACAGCATAGCATTTGCACGGTTAGGCAGTCATTTTCTTTTCTCCTTGTTCTGTCCTTTTGGTTTCTCACCTTTTCGTCAAATTCCCTGACAGATTGGCCGAATCCTTCTGTTCGATCCAACCCCATCTCCAGAATAGGCGAGTCTGCAGCGAGCCAAGCTCAACCTAGACGCCGTAAGCTTGGCTCGTAGGGCAGAAGGAATCAACCCCCAGAGAATTGATGCTGGGCGAATCACGCCAGCCTAACCTCAACCAGACTCTCCTCCGCCAGCGGGTGCAGATGCCCAGAAAATAAAAAAAAAAAAAAGGCAAAGACCAAACGGGCTCTGGACTCCATCTCTCTACTCGTCACTCGTGTCCGTGCCCGCTCGATCGAGTGCAGATGTGGTTGCATAGGGGGTGTCTAGCGCTTTGCTGCAATGCAACCAATTTTTTTCTTCCTGTTTTGTCCACACTCCTGGGTGACAAGGAGAAGAAAGAAGAGTGTCAAGTCGACATGCAGCTCCAAGGAGTCGCAATCTTCTAGACGCAAGCACCCCAAGGAGGATGCTACGTCACTCGTCAAACTCCCCGGGCTCGTCACGACGCCATGTCGGATCTATTCCCGGAGGAACAAGCGCGACAGGGAGCTGGGTGTGTGGCCTCGGCCTGTCTACGCCCTTCCATTGCCAGACATTAATCTCGACGCAGACGTAGCACTCATCCTTGCACGGACACTTTGTGGTCATTCCATCGCCGATCTGGGCTGCTTGTGTTTGATGTCTGGGTAACACAAAAATAGCCCGCGATCTGGTTGAGATGAGGTGTTTTTTTTTTCTTGGGCCAGTTGGTTTATCTTTTGGTGAGGTTAATCATCAAAATCATAGGCTTTTGGACGGTACGCATAGGCGCCTGGAGGAGCCGCAATCTCCTGTAACTCGACCTCTGCATTGCATGGTTTGCGCTTACTACGGACGGACACTGGTCAAGATTGGGGAGACGACGGCCGCTGCATGGACGGCTCCAATCACGGATAGGAAGGGAACGCCGGCCCGCGTCGTGACAATATGGAGGAAGGAGGCATAAAAAGGAAATCCCAGACGAAGCCTGGGTAGGAGCGGGACGGACGAGGAGGGGCAGAGGAAGGGTGCCTCTCATCGTCTCGCCCTCCCTTGTCCAAGCGCCTCCTATTTTTTTCCTTGGTCCTGCGCGGGACTTGTGACAAAATTGCCATAGTCCACCCAAAGCCCACTCAAACCACACCATAGCCCAGTCTACCTGCCGAACGAGGTAGGTTTGTCCGGTACAGGTACCTCTGCCGAGCGGACCGAAAAGGCGAATGAGGAAAAATAAAAGTCCCAAGACCTGGAGGACGGCACGTCTCTTGCATGAGGTAGGGGTGACGTGGTAGGTCCGCATACGACGAGAGGAAAAAAAAAAATGGCGATGCAATCCTCCCAGGGCTGATTTTGATTAACTGCCTGCATGGCCTCCCATATTGCCATGTGGATTTGGGTAGTAAAGAGGAAATTCCCCGGCACAGCGACAAAAGGTGAGTGGTCTTTTCACCGAGCCGGGATTCCTTCTCCCTTGGAGCGAGATGCAAAGCACTCAGACCGCCAATACACCCCCGAAACTGGTATCATTTTGTTCTTTGTGCATACACTTCATCAGCCTCACTGGTCAAGATACGGCGGCCAGGCGAGATGCTGTGGGCTGTGGGGGAAATTGTATCAACATCTGCAATGGTCGTTTGTCCGCCTATAGTATCCTCATATCTCTCATCAAGGCGGTTATCGACAGAAAAAAATGATCTACGCTACTACGCGCGCACAGCCCACCATGGTCTCAACCCAGAACCGTTTTGCCAACCTTCTCTAGGCTGCTACTACTACCTAGACACCCGCCACCAAGAAAGTCGTCGGCCTTGACCGAGCAAGCAGCACAGTGAGGCCGCCGCGGAGGAAACTAAGGCGAAGAAAAAAACCTTGCTTGCCTAAATTCCCGCATCCGTCCAAAGCCCCAGCCCCATCGTCTTGTACCACCGTGTTCCTAGTCTATGACGAGCTCGAGTTGTATCTACCAAGATGTCTTGGGTACACAGCAACCGTCTAATCTTTTCTCTGCTTTTCCCGATAGGGCTCGAGGCCCCCTGTGCCTCTCCTACCCGTCCATCACACTTCTCGGCAGGATTCAACCACACACCCCTCCCCGCGTGGGTGGAGGGAAAAAACGAGCGGATAAACATGGTAGACAAGAGTGCGTGTGCTTTGCTGTGCCCCATTATTGGATGATTTCACCAGGCTCGGTTCTTTTGCACGGATAAGCCGGGCGGCACCTTTGCCATGGGGTCGGACGCGCGCAGCAAGGGCAGAGGAGAAAGAAATTCTTGTCTGTACGGCCATCGCGGATATAACGCGGTAGGTAGGTATCCTGGGCGCGTCAGGCATCAAGGGGGGAATGCCAAGCAAGCCAATTCCGGCCCCTCCCCCTCCTCCACACGCCAAAGAAACACACACACCTTTCTCTAAAAACATGGAGGTTATATGACCGGCCCCTTGAAACAAGGGCTTCCGGTAGATGCGTCAGAACAGAGAGCTGGCGAGCTACTGTAGAGGCGGCAGCTAGCGCCTAGCAAAAGCCCCGCGGCTAGAGAACAGGGTCGATTGATCCAGCGCACCCTTGCCTGCCAAACGACAAGGAGAAGTTTAAGATTAGAAGGAACATGGATAGGTTGCATTATGCGTGCTGAGAAGGATGTTGCTGTTCGCCTATGGTATCATCGAGAAAGAAACGCTGAAAAAGAAAAAACAGGGAGAAGGAAAAATCAGCAGTGATGGTCCGTGGGTAATAGCCTGCCCCTGCTAGCAAAGATTTATGTCCCAGGAGAGAAGCCGATATGTGACGAGAGAGAACAGGCCAAGACGAGGACGGGAGACAAGGAAGAAAAAAGGAAATTAGCGGAAAAAACAGCTTGGATTTGATTTGTTTTTTGTCTCCGTTTGGGGGCCCGAGAGAGTATGTGAGAGAAGTCCCTGCGAGGGAATGCTGCATCTTGCAGTCTAAATCACGTCCTTGATATCATTTCCTGGCAAACACCACCCCATTGTACCGAGATCCGTCAACGTGATAGCCAAAGAGAGTGAGAAAAAAAAAAAAAAAAAGAAACCGATATCCTGCAAAAGTCGTAAGCTAGCCAAAGAGAACAGCTAGAAAACACCAGAACTCCTGAAACAATGGAGGAGAGGGAAAAAAAGCCAACGGGATGACCCTATTGCTTTGAGCTTCTGGAAGAAAAAGCTCAAAAGCGGATTAGAAGTGAAACCAGGTGCGAAAGCAGCAAAAAAAGCACCAAAACCAATCCCGTGGCAGGAAAATAAATAGGGGAAAGAAGGGAAGTAAATTTCGACAGTAGTATGTGCGGGGAAACGAAAAAAGTGTAAGGGTCCAAGCAAAGGTTTGTACGAAGGAGGCTGCTAGAATTGCTCGTGCTTGGTTTCCGGGCTGTAGAACTGCGCCGGAAGCTCAATGTGGTGCTGGCCGCTGATGTCAGTCGCAGGGCTGACGGCCATGTCGGCCTGGTCGCCGCCGTTGGAGTAGTACTTTTCCTCGAGCTGCTTCATGACCTCGTCGTAGTCCTCGTTTGAGAAGGAGTGCGAGTCGACGATGAGTCGCTGCTGCTGCTGCTGCTGCTGCTGCTGCTGCTGCTGCTGCTGCTGCTGCTGCTGTTGGGCCGCCATCTCGAAGGTGGCAGCAGACGGACGTCTCATGCCCATGTTGTTGTTGCTGCTGAAGTGGTGGTGGTGGTGGACCTGCGACGGCAGGGTCGCCACGGGGCTGCTGATGTTGGTGCCGTTGACGCCTACAGACGGCCTCATGTTGCCGACCCACTGGACCGTGATGCCGTCGACCGACTCGTGCGAGACGGGCATGGCGCGGGCGGCGTTGCGCCTGCGCTGGGCCTCGCGCCTCTTGCGGCGCAGGCTGTTCTTCTCGTCCACCACCTTCTCCTCCAGGCCCAGGATCACGAGGTGGCCCTCGATCTGCGCCGGCTTCCACGGCCACACCCCGCCGCCGCCCATCTCGGCCAGGCGGGCGCAGATGCGCTCGTACTTGTGCTTCTCGTCGTGCTCGTAGGCCTCGACTATGCGTAGTATCTGTTGAGGAGATTTCATGATCAGCAAAAAAAAATCCTTAGCCACACGAAACGATATCAAAGAGAGAGGTTGGGGGAACTAACCTCAGACTCGGGCAGCAGCGCATATCGGCTCACGCCGCGCGTGAGCTTCATTTGTAGCCTGGCGCGGTCGTGCTCCCCGTGCTGCGTGCCAAACTCGCCGTTGTACGCCTTGGTGATGTCGTCCCACATGCCCTTGCCCTTGTCGTTGTTGAAATCCTTGCGCAGCTCCAGGAGCCTCTTGAGGTCCGGCGGCGCCGAGTCCTTGAGCTCCAGCGTCGGCCTGTTGGAGGCCTTGACAGCCCCGCGCGCGGGAGCCAGCTGGCCCTTGCCCGAGCGGCTGCCGCTATCGCGCGCGGTGGCGGTGGTGGTGCCGCTGTTGTTGCTGCTCAGCAGAATCCCCGGTGGAGAAGGACCCGACACGGAGGAGCGGCTGCCGACGGCCACGCGCCCAGACGCCTCAGGCTTGCGCTTGGGCTTGCGTACCCTTGACTTAGCTGGGGTGGTGCGCTCTCGCTTGGTGGTGGGGAGCTGTGGCAGGTCTTGCGGCAGGCCGCTAAAGTCCTGGTGGTGGTAAGACACGGGAGAGATGTTCCTTGAAGCTTGCTGAAGGGAGACGGCATCCTGATTCTCCATCAGGGTGGGCGCCATGGACGACGGTAGGGGCCGTTGGCCGTAGTGGTCCGGACGGACCTGGAGACCAGTTGTCGTGGGCACGACGGCTTGGCTGGGGTAAGTGTAGTGATGGTTACCACCTTGAGGCTCGGAGACGCCAAACTGGCCGAGGGGAAACTGCTGGCTGGGCTTTGGAGCCTCAGCAGCGGGTGATCCAGGCAGAAAGGGAGGCATGCTCATGTCGAACGGGCTCTCCGTTACGGGTGCGTGGATGGCGGTAGGTGTCGGTGACGCGGTGGTGACGGCCATGTCGTATGGCAAGAACATGTTTGAGCAGTCGGACGCGGGAGACAACTGCTGGATCTCCTCAGATGCGCCGTACGGGAGCCCGACTGCCACGTCAATGATTTTGTGCCGACGGGGTGGCGATGCAATGATGGACACGGGCGTCAACAGGCTTGGGTCTGTCGGTGCCGTTGTGTAGCCGAGAGGAGACGCCTGTGTGGAGTGTAAGTCAGGGATATCCCAGGAGGGAGTCATAACACGGCCGCAGGCAGCAGCAGCAGCGGGATTCCCACGTACGCAGGTGGTGAAGTTGAGCTCGGAGAATGTGGATGAGGAAGTGGGTGGTGCAGAGTAGAGGATGTCGTCGAGATCGATGCTCGTTTCCATCCGAGGGTCTAAGCACTGCGGAGGCCTCATAGCAGCGACCTTGATGTCCATGGGGCGCGGGCGATGCGAGTTGATATATATGCCAGCCTCGCAGTGCTCCGTGGGAACCGGGTGAGTAGGGATGCCGGTGAACTGTGCCGATGGCTCGCGCATCCAACTTCTGGCAGGACGGACGAGGGGGCGCTTTCTCGACGAGCCCGCGGTTGAATGGCTGGCGGCGAAATGGGAATGTAGAGACAAAGAAGAAGAGCAGCGGGTTGTCGATGCTGATGCAAACGCCGGCGCGGCCCCGTGATAGTATAAGAGAGAGGAGCGGGATGAGGAGACGAGGGGAAGTTGGGATAGAGCCGTAAGGACGGTTACGAGTCGAGGCTGGGGAGACGAGATGTATATATGTGATCAACAGCGTTCTTGTCCATGAGGCGGCGTGGTATGCTTTTGGTGAGTGTCGATGGGGGACGTGGCAGAGGAGCGACGATGAAGTTTGTATATGTATCGATGAGAGACGGGGAGCAGATACGCAATTGTGGTCCCCTGCCCATTTTCTCAAAGCTCGCCCGCTTGTGCATGGAGAAGGAGGGTGTACACACACTCCTCTAGGGGGTGAAGGCAGCAAAAGAAAAACTGCTTGGCGGCAAGGGCTCCTGGGAGGGCTGCCTCGAGGGTCCCGGGGTGGGGTGGAGCAGCCACCGTACGTGCGTGCACACGCCAGGCGAGTCCTGGCCTCCGGGGTGGGGATGGCAGATCTGGCTGCATATGCTAACCGCGCAGTATGTGTGGGTAGCATCGCCTGGTTGAAGGATTGCTCCGTTCATAATTCTCTACCGCGGTATCCATGCATGTAGCATGTACCATCCCGCCGTGGCCAGGTACCTGCCTTATTTGTGACTCCAAAAAGGGTACCTGGCCACGGACAGGACGGCCAATCCGTTTGAGATGGGATGCCTGCTACTGGCTCTGGCGTTGATTTATCTCGAACGGTCCGAACACATGAGGGGCAGAGGGATCTCGAGCCGACGCATCAACTGGTGGGCACCGTGAAGGTCCAGGGCCGCCGCGGGAATGCGCGCTATGACGAAACTTTTATGGCGGGAGAAACGGCAGCTAGGAAGGAAATGTGATGCCATAAAAGAAATAGGGTGAAAAAAGACAGGAAACAGGTGGGATAAAACGGAATCGTTCAGTTGAGAAACGGTCCAGAGTGGAGGGGAGCCGGGGCGAGAGCAAGGGGGTGCGGCGCAGTGCCGAAGACAGAATTTCGTATTCTGCGGCGCAACATTTAGGTTTCGTAGAGAGCCAATACCAAGAAAGGTCCAAAGGGTAAGGGTGTGGGAGGGAACGGAGATCCTCGAGGCCATGTACTTGGCCGTGTACCTGAGGTGAACGTTGACCTCTACGCAGTACACTGCCAGCACCGTCAGTCCCCGTCTCCAGACGGGACTGATGTCTGGCCCAGGCAAGCAATGGGACGGATAAGGCAGTGATGGGCGGGGCTAGCCAGGTCTCGGGGGGTTCCGTTCCAGCGTGCTCGGCAAGCGACGGAGACAGCATAGGGCTATTCCTGATCAACACAGGTTAGCGTCCCAGCCTGCTGCGTAATAGGAAGCCATAGGCTCTGACAGGCACGTGCGGACCCCCGAAGAACCTAGGAATGCAAGGCGGACGGGCGGGAAAGCCATCGGAGAAAACGGTCGCAACGCTCAAAGGGCATGGGCATTCCAGGATCGGCATTGGACGAGACCTCTGGGAGTTACGAAGGTCAACACCGCAAGCAAAGAAAACAATTAGGAAAATAAATAAATAAAAAAGAGAGAGAGAAGGAGACAGACAGATGGTCGACGGGCTGGGCTAAAATGCCGAGGAAAGCGAGAATGGCAGGGAGCGCACCTTTGACAGCTTCCCCCATGAACCCCGACACTTGTGGTCTCCCCCACACGCCCACTTCTGGATGGCTGTGGGGCCGTTGATTGAGGCAGCAAGGGTGGCTTGGACACGGACAGAGAGGAGACCCGCGAAGAGGCTCTGCGGCGGGCTCGAGACCCAGGGATGGCCCGGTGTTTGACAGATCCCGATGAAGTGGTGATATTGAAGTGTGAAATTAATGTCGACTTTACGCATGAAGACAGTCGCGCGTGCAGCCGCCGTCCACGGAAGATGATTGCCTCAAACATGGCCCAACGCAGTCACTCGTACGTATCATCTGCGCTAGCACTTGACTTAGCTAGCCAGGAGCCGGTCTCGACCTGGCCTCGTCACGGCGTCTGGAAAGAAAAGAGAAAAATCCGATCCTTCTTCTGGCGTCCCAACAGAGCCGGCGTGACGCCTCCCTCCTCTGTGAGCGGGTAAAAGATGCGAAGTCCAAGTGCAAGTGGGTAAATTGAACCAAGAGCAATGCATGCGCGGGACTTGTGTTGTGGGTATAAAATGTCAGCTGGGGCCAGTCAACGCAAAGCAGGACCGCCCGCCCCCAATGATTGCTGTGTACCGAGAGCCCGCCCTCCCTCTCTGTTACTCTCTTCTCCATCTGCCAGACCGCAAGGCGATGGACCATGCATACCTAGGTGCCTACCTTGTGCTGAGCTGCCTTACCCATCGCGATCCCCGCCGGCGCACGCATTTTGGTCCACCAGGACGTTAATTTAACAATTGTATCGTGGCACCATAGCTTAAACTAAACCCGTCAAAGCCTTAAAACGGGGCGCCGGACGCCATCAATGCTCTCCATACTCGAAATAGCGGAAAGAAAAAGGGCTCTCAAACCTTCAATCTGATCCTGCGCCCATCAATGAATCCCTTGGTGCTGTGAGACCGGAGACATCGGATGTATCTCGGTGGCTTCTATGATGGCGGGTGAATTGACCGCCACGGCAGAAAACAGAATCAATAAAATCAAATCAACAACAATAACAACCGCAACGGCCCCGTATTGGAAACACCAAAAACACAAACGCAACAAAAAAAGAGGACATGGATTGGAGAGAAAGCACAGCGGGAGGCTTGCGGAAACCCGCGGGAGACCGCGATCGGATCGCGCAGGTACCCAGGCGTTGCCAGGGTTCCTCCTCAGCGACGACGGCGACAGTAACATGACGTGACGAACCTCGGGTTCTGGGCGAATCACAGATCCAGCAGCCCAACCGGTGCTTGGGTTGTGCAACCGGCTCAAACTGGGAAGGAAAACGCGCGCAACGATTGATTGGCGCAGGCATCAATCGCTTTAGGGCCATGCATGGCGAGTGAGCGACCGGCGGACAGTTGCCACAAATGGGAGCGGTGCCGGCGACGAAGACAAGCAAGAGATGTAAAAAGAGCGAAAAACACCGTCGTAGGCCAAGAGGACCATGCAGAAACCCAAGAGGACCATGCAGAAACCCAAGAGAACAAGGGCCTCCCCGATGTGCACGCCACATGTCGACAGGCAGACAGCCAGGCGCCTCTGCACAGCCCACGTCCATACTACCAATATCAATATCTGACGGATACTATGGTGGAGTGAAATTTAAACAGCGGGTGCGTGCGTTGCGTTGCGTGCGTAGCTGCTCTTCCCGCCTGCCAAGCCCCAGGGAAAAAAAGGAGTAGCGATACCCATGGCTTCCGCGTGTGCCGGGCCGGGTTGAAATTTCTTTTTTCCCGACCGTGGTTCGATACCCAGCGCCCGTCGTTTTTTTTTTTTTTTTTTTTTTTTTTTTTTTTTTTTGTTGTTGCTGGGGGATCCTATGAAAAAGCTCTGACGCCCCCGGGTTCAGTATCCGGCTGTCTGCGGGTCTAGGTGGGATTAAGAAGAGACATTCGCAATCGGGGTCGGCCCCTCGTATCCATCATGGTTCAACCTGGAAAGCAAAAAAAAAAAAAAAAAAAAAAGGTCGGTGGAGCGAGGCGGACTGATACCATCCTTCAAAAGTCCATGCTCTGTTTTGCTCGGCCGTAGGAGCCTGGCCGGAATGCAGCCGTTCTGTTTCCGGCTGGGTCGGGTTTTGTGTGACGTCGTGCTATACGCCCTTTCCCACGTATTCTCTTCTTGTATGGACCCCCTTGGCTGCTGCCTCATTGCTTGGAAATAGTAGCATCGCAACCGCGGACAGCTTTGCCCTCGTCCAAACTTTCTCGGCTGGGTACGCTATCCGGCCATGAGGTCCACATTTCTTGGCTGGGGGAGAATAAGAAAAGGGTAATCGTGCCATCCTTGGCTTGGATACACTACCGGGGAAGGCAAGCGAAGGGAAATACCTAGCAAAAGATGGGGCCAGACGGGAAAACCGCGGACGGGTCGTGGAGGAGGATGGAACTTAGCGTGTCTAGGTATAACCCCATTTGGGCTCTGCCGTGCAAAAAAGAGGGTAGTGTAGTGGCATAGTGGGCAAGCAGCGGTGACCCCCGTCATTGGGACTTTGCCGATTGATTATGGTGGGGGGTTTTTTTTTTCTTTTCTTGGCACCCGCAGCAAATCCTCTGGTCTCACTGCCGATACATCCGGCGATTGACACGTTCTACCTACCCGACGGATGATGCAAATCTACGGCGAAAAGCATGACCACAGAGGATGAAATCCTGCCGAAAACTACTACACGGTGAGGAGTCTCGCTCCAGGCGAGCCAGCTCACTTGGTGCAAAAAAGGAAGGAAAAAAAAAAAAAACGTCAGAAAAAAAGAGACAAAAAAGCAGCGGGAAAAGAGAGGAAAATTTAGGCAGGGAATCTTGCGGGGCCCAGGGGCGGTGGCCTAAAATGACCAGGGAGGGGGTGTCAAGGAAAGACTCGCGCCGGACCAATAAGATGCGGGCCCACTCAGCCTTACCAAACTGTCGGGTCCAAAGTGGATCCAGCACTTGAGCCTCCGCAGCCAGTCCGGGGCCTGCATTTGGCAGCCGGTGTGGGGCTCGCGAGATGGCCCGTTTCGTGACAGCACAGCACAGGGCGCCCCCGCTATCAGGCTGGGCTAGGCTAGGTAGGCTAGGCTCGCTGGCGGGCTCCCTGACAACAACGACAACGGCCTCCACAGTCCTGATCTTCCTGCTGTCAATTGTTTTCTCCCCCCCCCCCCCCCCCCCCCCCCTCCCCCCCCCCCCCCCCCCC
>PYSS01000002.1:729741-760602 GCA_003049465.1 Magnaporthiopsis rhizophila
CCGGGCCAGTCAGCTTGCAAGCGCGGAGGAGGTTTAGGAGGGAACCTTGGCGTTTTGCTGCATGCGTCACACAGGGCAGGGCGTCTTGTTTCTCCAACGGTGGGGAAGGGAGGGACCCACTCCCACCTCAGCCCGATTCGTCTTTTCTCCCGGATTAACCGCGCGCCTGATTTTGAGTTGCGGCAGGCAGATCACCACTGTGCCGCTATCAAGCGAACCGGCCCATGGAAATGGAGAGTCGATATCATGAGCTCCTACGTTTACGTTACGTGAAGCTTGAAGATTGGCGGTGACGTGGTGGTGACGAGTGTCGAGTGCCGAAAGCCGCCCGGCGCGCTTGGTTTGTTGTCCTGTCTGGTCCGCTTGGGAAATAGACGCGCAAAACGGACGAGTTGAGCGACCCAAGCAGGATCTGGCTTGGCTTGGCTTGTCCACGCGAGACTATCCATATTCAGTTAGCGACCTACCTGCCTGCACAAGCGCCGCAAAGAGCTCCGTCAAAGACGCCAGCAAGAGGTGGCCGGGCCTTCAAGTGGAATATCACAAGTCCCGCGCATCGACGCCGCCGCCGCAGACTGCGCGCGCTTTCCGACGCATTGCAGAAACAGGTAACCAGCCAGCAAGACGTTCTCTGCCCCTAGCGGCGCCGACCGGACGGTACAGTACCCGGGTCGATCCTGTATATGCGGTGTGTGCGCGCGTGTGTATGTGCGATATGGGCAAATCAAGAATCCCCGTCCGCCTTTTCACCCTCTCCCGACTGCCTGTCTCTCCTTGGCTCGGCGGGACCGTTGGGGACCTTTGTGTGTGTACGTGCGGAATAGGCGAGAAGTGTGACGAGCCCCTCCATCTCTTGGATAACAGAGGCTTGGCCTGCCGTTCGTCGCCCATGTGTCCTCCTCTTCTTCCCCTTCCCACATTGGTCGTTTTGCGACAACGCAAGCGAGAAATGCGACGCTGCCTGCATTCGGCCATTGAAAAGATGATGCATCAAGACCCAAAGGCACGGAGAGGGAGGGCAGGGCAGGGGGGTGTGTTGTGTGATGACACACACAAGGAGGCTAACTTTCCTGTTTCTCAATTCTTAGTTTTACCTTGCAGTGATCTTCCCTGGGCGACGGTCGCGAAAGTAGGCCTCGTGCAACCCACCTCGGCCCAAGTAGGCACCTCCGTTGCGGCGCCGCAGCGCCGCAGCGGCACAGCCTCGCCCTCTACATACGTAACGTCCGGCAAATTTTTGCCTGCCGCAGTCGGCCGGATGCCCGGCCAGATATGCGACCACCTCTGTTTTTTTTTTTTTTTTTTTTTTTGTTCTTTCTCTTCTGCCTGTCCCTCGCTCTCGCTCGGTAACCTCTCGCCTTGGACTTGGTGAAGACCAAGGAGCCGGTGACCACCTCGTCGGCGATGCTGCCTGGAGCGTGTAACTCGACGACGGCCTCCGATGCCTTCGCTCGGTCTTACCACGATGATCATCGCGCAAGGCATACAACATGTAACACGAACCACAAAAGGCAGTAGGAATATTTACGTCATTGGTGTCGACTGAAAAGAGAGACACGATGAGGCGCAGCTAAAAGTTTCGCAAACCCAACCCAAAGGGACAAAAAAAGGCGACCGAAACAAGGGAGAATTGAGATGAGGGTGAGGAGGAGAGAGGCACGAAAGAATGGTGGGGGATTCGGAGAACCCCGGACTTCGGACTTTCTGCTGTCAGTTGCCGCAATTTTTTTTATTTTTTTGCCCTTTTGTTTTCCCTTGCAAATTGGCGCAAAAAGGCGGGCGTTTTAAGACATGCATCCAAGCGCCGACCCGGACGGTCGGGTCGGTCCACTGGCTCCCGTTGCTCGAAGCCCTGTCTGCGACCCACTATTGTCTCCACTAGTGGTCTGAGCTGGCAAGGGCTGCGGCCCCCAATTCTCTCGGCTATTGATTTTATCGTTTTTCTTTTTTGTCTATTTATTCACTTTCTCTCGCTCGTGCTATTCGGCTTCTTACCTCTCTCACGCTAGTGACAGCAAAGCACCCATCATGTTCGGTCCCCTCTGCCTCGACGGCACTTGTCTTTTCCTCTAAGCAGAAAGGCGGGCGACCATCCGGCAAGTGCCAAGGCTGGGAGAGCCGTGCTGTCCTCCATCCCCCGCTTTTGCTGCAATGCTTTCGTTCGGCAACCCCTGTCCGTCCCCCTACCTGCTCCTCCCACTTTGCTCCCTTTACCTGCATCCTCGGTCTTTCGCGTCATAAGTGGTGGTAGTGGTGGTACATGTACTACTCCAAAGTGCTAGTCCTTGCCAATGGTAACACACCATCCTTCCTTTGTCTGCTTGCCTGCGGCTTTTGTTTTAGCCCCTTCTCATCCACCTCGTCGGGTAGACCAAAGATGATCAGAAGACGCAGCCAAGGTCGTGATGGTAGTGTCTATTACTAGCCTACCGGCCAGAGCTACTGTGCCCTAGCCTGCCTGCCTCCCTGCCGTCCCGTTTCGTCCCCATTCCCGATAAACTCTAAGCAACCAAGTAAACATGCCCCCCTCCCTGACAGACTCGCTAAAGAGAGCGTCTTGTAACAAGATCCTCGCGCTAGTCTATGAATAATAGCACGCCAAGCCTGCCTGCCTAGCCTCGGTAGGTATGCGGTATGTGTTATGTGGCAATAGGGTGCTCGTCTAACAGCCGGTTGCGCTGTCCGTAGAACCCATCTTTGCTGCTACAGCGTACGCCTTGCAGCAGCAGCCGCAGCAGCAGCTACACCGTCTTTATCCAGTTATACAGCACACCCTGTCTTGCCAAGCTAGCGTCTTGGTTCGAATCCGAGTCATCGAATTACAGCACGCAGAGCAATGACCGCCCGTTCGCCCCGTGGGCCTGTTCTGCTTTGCTACGTATAGTGTAGTGCATTACCCCCTAGCACTTTTATCCGCTCGCTGGCCCATCGGCCGCGCCGCAATACCACACCACACGAGGGGCGCCCCTTTTGGACCTAGCGTACCCGACACTCTGGATGAAGCGCCGGCGTGCGTCCGAGGAGTGGGCGTGCGGCCGCGACGGTCGGCCCATTCTTTTTCCCTCCCAACAGAAGCACGCCTGGGGCTGGGTTGGGCTGGGCTGAGGAGGGGCGGCCGCAGAATGGGCCGGACAGAGGGCCCCGTTGCAGAAACGAGTCCTGACACCTCTGTAATCTTTGATTCGGGGTGCTGGGTGCCAGCTCGTCGGGTCCCAGGCGGCAGCAAAACATGTGAGTCTGCCCTCTGGTGCGCCCTGTTTACAAGCCTCAGTGGCCTGGAGGGGAAACAGGTTTGCGACTCGTCTGCAGTCAGATTTGCCCAGACATGGATGATCCCCAACCCGGCTGTTCCTCACGCATCCACGGGCACAATCTCCCATCTCCATCATCTGTCATGCAAACGGGCACACTATTGCTTTTTTGCCCCTCCCTTATTCGGGTAGGTATTCCGTATTATCTGTATTCTGGGGCTGCTGCCAACCCTGGCGGACCGTTGGGTCATCACCACAGAACAGACGGGTGACCACACCGGCGAGAAACAGGCGCCGGCGGCTATGTGCACTCGATCCTCAAGCTAGCGAAAACCACGAGCACACACAATAGGCGCGCTTGGAACGTGATCCCTCTCTTCCGCCTCACTTTTGGCCAAGGCGCGCCAACAGAGGGTGCCCCGCGGCTGTTTCTCGCCATCTCTATGGCTAGAGAGACGCGCGGAGCCGAGATCAGGCCTGTCTGTCTTTGGAGCACCAACCAACGTGCTGTTGCGTGCAGAGAGACAAGCGCCGCACGCCCACACCCCGCCCATGGCGATGGGTCCCCATTCCTGCGTCTCTGATCTTACTGTATTGGCGGTGGCCCTGTTAGCTTCCGTCTGTAGCCTTGTAGCCGAACGCCCCTTTTTCTGGGCGTGCCGGTAGTGTGTGTGTGATTACGATGCCCCTAATCTTTTTACGGGACGGGGAGATCGAAGAAAAAAAAGCAAAAAACGGCGCGATGTGGCCGTCACGTCACGCCCACCCGTGTCTAGCAGGCAGATGCCCATCCCTCCTCCACGCCGACTGACGCAGACGGAGGGCAAGGAGGGCTTGTGCGGCGAAAGGACATTATTCGTCATGCGCCCGGATCGATATGAGCTTTTTTTTCGTCACATATCCAATGTATCCATCCCCACACGCCTTCATCTCTCTTTCGTACCAGCCCCAGAGCGTCCGAGGCACTGCGGGCTCCGTCGGTCCAAATATTACCACGCAACAATGTTTAGCACCCGGTCCCGGGCCTCTGTGGGTTCTCCAGGCCCTGTCCTTGAAGTTTGACCAGGTCGTCCTCCCCACCTTCCCCGTCTCCAGGACTCTTTATCTTGAGAGTTCTCCACAGCCAGCCATCACCCCGTCGTGGCCCGTGACCCAACATCACTCTCGCCAAGCCCCTAAGCCCGGAGTGTCGACGTGACGAAACAGATCGCATTGCCGCAACAAACAAAGAAAAAGATGGGTTCGGTGACGAATCGATGTTTTCCCAGCAAGAACCTGGTAGTGGGGAAGAAGAAAGGGGAGGGCATCGACTGGTGCCAACGAGGGAAGCTAAGCGGTTTTCGAGCACCGAGACCGAAAAAGTGATAGATGCGATGATTTCCCGCTTCATTTCGGGAATTAACGTTGGGGTGAAAAGAGATCGCTCTCGGAGGCACAACGGCAAAAGCGTCAGTCGTTCTTGCTTCTGCATCGCGCACTAGTGAGACAGACGCAAGGGAGGCGTTGGTTGGGCAGACCAGGACCAGTTCAGCGCCTTCCACCCTGGCCCTTCATTCTGTTTGGCTGCCTTCCCCTTGCCCGGCCTGTCACTTGTTACGCTGCTTTTCATTCCTCTCTTCCGAGCATCGTTTTCCTGCGCTGCTGCAGAGTCCTTGACATCCGTGCCCACCATGTTCTTCGGCAAGGGCTCTTGTCGGGAGGACAGCAGCACACCCGATTGGTGAGCAGGGCTTTTCCAAATTTTACGGGCTGGCAAGTCTGCGCCGATCAAGCTCGGGAACACTGGCATTTCCCCCCTTCCTCTTTTTTTGGTCGCGACAAAGCCGAAGAGACGAACGACGACAAGGCGCCCTCTGAGATCTTGAAACGATCAAGTCTGTCTCACATGACCGCGATCCTCGGCGCGGAGGAGAACGATCCACGCGGTCCACATGCCTTTGCACACTCACTCCGTCCCCGCCTGGTCTTTTCCCCCCTGGCCCAGGAGGCAGACCTCTTCGACGGCCGTGTGTGTGCCATCATCGCTGGCATCTGGCGACCTTGCGAACTGTGTAAACTGCGACTTCGTCTAGGTTCCTCTCAGCCAGACCTAGGGTGCGTGTGTATGGAGGTACCTACCTGCCTCTGCCTAGAGTTACCAACTTGCGCTGCTGCCAGATCCGTAGCACCGCGCCGACAAGGATTTTTCCCTAGAGCACAGATGAGCGCGGAAAGTCGGCTGAGCAAGAGGTTGCAACAGCAGATCGCAGGGGATGGGGCAATGGACGAAAACGGCCTTGATTTCGAATCATTCCCAGTCCAGTCGCTTGAACGATGCAAGCAGCCTCTCTCGTGCACGCACAAGCGAGGGAGGCAGTCATAGCCGCCGGCCAATTATCACGCGCAAACAGGCAGCCAGCGCGGGTTTTCCCAGCGCCAAGTCCAAGAAAAGCTAGCCGGCGGCTGGTGGCTGGTCTGGCTCGTTCTTTGTGGACTCACTCCATGACGGTCAAGTCACAAGTACCAGCCAGCATCTACAGGGGACAAGCAAGCAAAGGCAAGTAACCGTCGTAACCCGTCCAGAAGGGTTCGCGGGACGTGTCATCATCTACGTGCGTGTGTACCGTACCTCTACCGTGCAGTGAGGTCCCTGACTGGTCTTCCAAGGCCGGGGCATCTCCCAATCAGGCTGTGCGTTTTCCCCCTTTTTCTCTCTCCATCCTTCCCATCCTGTCGTCGGCACACCGTTTTCGTGCCCATCGCAACGGTTTTCGTGTCTACCTACCTACCTACTTGCTCAGGTACCTACCTACCTATGTACATAGAGTTCTCACCCATCCGCCCACCTGCCCGCCCTACCCACACACACACACACACACACACACACACACACACACACACACACGCCACTCACTCACGCACGCTCCCACACAGCCACCTCGCCCTGTTCCCGACGAGCCGGTGATTTTCCCTGGCCTCTCATTGCCTCCCTCTCTCATAGGCACCACCCCCGTGCCCAGCACATCCCGGTATTTGCTGGAGACAATAATCCCTGATCACTTGCGTTCCCCTCCCTCATCTCCGTCTCATGCACCCTGCCAACGGAAACGGTAGGTGCAAAAAAATATTAATGAAAAGAGCAAGGAGGTTGTGGCCCAGGCCCGCCCACCTACGTGTCAAATTTTGCCGCTCGCCTGCCGTTTCATTTTTTCCCCAGAGCCATTCCTACCCTCCTTTCCTCCCTCTCCTTCTCCTCTTCGTTTATCTCGAGTCGGTAGCGGTGTGTCGGCCATTCACACACATACACCCACCCACCATTTACCTGCAAGGTGAGATATGGTAGTCGGTCATCGGCATGTCATCGGGGAGCATGCTGTAAGGGATCCGATTGTCTATCTACTTAGCTAGCTTTGGTACCTTGCTCGAGCGTGTGTCGGGTCCGCCTTCCCTGTTTTTGCGCTAGTTTTACCCTCCCTTGCGTCGTGCATGTCGCGTAGGGCTAAGCCATTGCTGCCTCTCTACGGGCGCACCCTCCACTTGCCATGGTGGTGGTGGTGGCGTGTACTGTACTCTCCCCTCCTCGCCTGTGTGTCGTCGAATCAGGCGCGAGTTTCTATTTCTTTCAACGGCGCGATAGTTCCGAACTTGTAGCAGTTTGGTCTGGGTGGATGTGCGTGTGTGGAGGAGGCGCTGCCCTTCTTTGAGAGCCCAGACCGAAACCTTGCTCGCCCCTGCGCCTCTCCCGACGGCACCCAGGGTTTTCCAGTTTCCATAGCCGGGTCACCGACCACACCTACAAGGCCCACGTTGCAAATTTCGCCATCGGGAGGGATTCCGTTTCCTAAGCCACTGCGCCATGCACTCAACAGTGTTCTTCCGCTGCCTGATCCCGCGAAAGCAACCAGAAGTGGAATAGTGAACTACTGCAGACGGGTCAAGGTGTTGATCATGGGGAACAAGGAGGACTTGAGCTAGCAGCCCTGGTTGAGAACCGTGTTCCCTCCGCTCTTCGTCTGCCAGAAGTACGGTGGAGACGCAAGCCCGTCGGCCGAGGCGAGGGGAAACGGTCGAAACTGGGCGCCAGCACAAAGCCCGTGCCTGACTTGGGCGGAAATGAGATGATGATTTCCTTTTTGGACAGTGGGAAATGGGGCGAGCCCCAGAGCCAACACAGCTCGTCCTTTATTCGCCCAGGAAGAGTCAAGCAAGCGTGGCCACAAAAAAAAGGTCGCACACCTCTGAAAGCGTCTACATATCGTCGGGGATCAGGGGGGACTGCCGGCGAGCGGGCGGGCGGCTGCGGCACGACACTAGAAAGTGGTGCGTGCTGCCAACTGGCGCCACACAAAAAAAACAAGCAAGACGAGGCCAGAACCGGTGTGTGCACTGGCCCCTAGGAAGAGCCAACCGCAGTCGAGATCACACGCCCGTTACCGCAGTTTCATGGGGAGGTGTGGGGAGGGAGGGAGGAGAGACGGAGTGGTGTGCCAAACAAGCGCCATCTGATGCCTGTCTAGTCTCTTGGGAGGGAGGAAACACGCTCTGGTTGGACGAGCCGGAGGCAACAGACGCCGTGCGGAAACCACCACAACCACCACACCGCTCGGATTAGCCGCTGCTGCGACGATAGACGCGAAGGCGGGCGGGCCGGCGGCATTGTTTGCGGCAGGCAAAAAACCATCCTCGTGATCGGGAGGATCCCGGCGACGCCTAACTAGTGCACCTGCACACGAGCAGGTCTGGCGCCAACAGAGGGCCGTCGGGTACGGTACACTCTGCGGTGACGATGGTGAGAATTTGTGTCCACTCCCGGGTGGGTTGTTGTTCACAGACAAGTATTGACGGCAAGGATGGATGGCCGTCATTCAGAATGCCCCTGCTTGCTATGGAGAGAGGGCCATGATAGGCAGACTCGGTCTCAGGCATCAATGCCAGGCGACGGATGATCAGGTCCACCCAGAGCTGGGACATGGTCGAGGCGGGACTGGCCTGGTCTGCCGTGTGTTTACAATGTTGGCCTTTGGTCGATGAACGAGATCTAGAACATATTTTGATGAGGTGATTTCCCGTTGTCAGGCAGCCGTGCGGCGTAGCCAAGACGGCGGCGACGAAACGACTGGCCCTCAGGGGCTCGAGGTTCGCTCACCCTTGATTCACCACTCGAAACGCGTGACAGAAAAAGTGTACAAAGGAAAAAAAAAGTGTGATAATTAACCCCGCAGCTGCGCCGAGCCATCACGGTCTGTTCTCGATGGGTGCACGCAGGGGTTGCAGAAGCCTAGTGTGGCGTGTCGATGAGGTGCGGCAGGAGCTGAGCCTTGTGCGGCCGTTTGGGAGACCTGCATGGATACGGCTAACCTATACCTACCGTCTGTATACACGCCCCACCCTAACCCTTTGGGAGCTCCGAGGGCCGTCTTGGCCCGCCTGGTTCCGGACAGGATCGGACCGGGAGGCCGTTGGGGCATGGCACGGGGCCAGCACAAGATCCCCGCGTCCAGGGCGCCCGCAAGGCCGAATCTCCAGCCGGGTCGGGTGGTCGAGTTAGGCAGCCACCAAGAGGAGAGTAGGAGCACGAGCCTCGTACGAACCCACTAAGTATCGCCAGGCTGAAGCCGGCCGGCTGGCTGTTCGCGTCATGTGCTATCTACTAATCAACCTCACCGTTCCGAAACCCGTCGTCCTGAGCCTCGGCGCCGAGATGGCTGATGGACGCAGCTCGCGGCGTCCAAAATGGAAGCTGAGTGAGGGAGCTGGCGGACCACCGAGAGATGGATGCGTGCCATTAGAGTGCTGCCGTAAGCAATCGGTCTCGATATCCCCACGCTTTGTGCCGGCAGATTATGGCTCGTGGTGGTGTCGTTGATGTGACAAGGGAGAAAGTATGGGGGCTGATTAGGGCTCAAATTCACGGTGCAAGAGATCAATAAGGGTGATTCTTTAATTGATTGCCCGCCAAACAGCTGCCAAACTCCAGGCATCGTAGCACATTCAAGGCTAAAAATAATCGAAATGCCTTCTAGAATTGAATGGAGACATCCATCTCCCATTTTTTGAGATGTTCGAACCAGCGATCCGTCTCTTGTAGCCGGATTGTACCGAATACATCACGGACGCCCGCGCCCGCACAATGTGACGAATCCGTGCTTTTCTGCCCCTCTCCTGCCACTACCCTCCAATCTCCAAGCCCCTTCACTCTTGTGATAAACGGTGCAGCGGCACTCCTCGGTCTGTGAACTAATTAAACTAGGCACTGAACCTATGCTCGATTACAGGCACGCACTTTTCGACATCCAACCCTCAAATCAAATATCGGGCGGAAAACCAGCATCACGGAGATGCCGCCCGGCCAATAAGGCTGGTACCACAACCCAAAACACCCGCCGCACTCGGGCTTGCCGTGCAGCGACCCTCCACACCCTATTCGAGCGCGTGGGATATGACGCAACAAATAAATGACTGTGCCGGCTCTCGACAGGAAACCTACCCAGGTACCTTTTAAACACCATACTATACCGTATGGGAGTGACAGTGGAAATCCGGGACCGATTTACCGTCCAACATCGACGGGCTCTCCCGACACAGCGCTGCCAAGTGCAAAGCCGGCCCTCGCAGCGAGTGCCTCGATTCGCTGAGAGTGCTGTTCTCACGCCTGTGGATGGATGATGGTCGTAACCCGCACACTGACTCGTCCTCGGAAGGAGCCATCGTGTGACACACCATCGACTTTTGCCCTTTAGGTCCGGCGAGGGGATGGAGTGTTTACTTGTCGAGCTTTCCAAGGCATGAACGAGGGGGAAAACAAAAGGACAAAAAAAAGAAGCTATCATCCAAAAGCGTTGTGGCACACCAGAAACAAAGTCCTGTCCGGACCAAGGCAGTCGTCTATATACCTCTAGGTGTCTTCATACGGCCACGATATCAAAGCGGAAGCATAGAGCTCCACAGAAACAGAAAGAAATGGCGCAATGGCACTGCAAACCAGTCCGTCCCAACCATGAGATACTGCCTGCCATCTGCCGTCTCTCCTTCTTTGCCGCAATACCACCACCCACCCTCGCACGTGCAATCCTCATCTATGTGATCAAAAAAAAAAAAAAAAAAGAAAGAAGAAAAAGGCACGGGACCCCCGCTCTTGACCCTTCCCAATCTCCGCGGTTAGGCTACCGAGGGAGGGCAGGCGGCGTGCGGAGAGGTGTGAGGTCACCTCGACCTCCACCACCACCACACCTCCATCCAGAAATAGAATATGAAAAAAAAAAAAAAAAAAAAGCCGTACTGTAGAAACCAACAGCGCCAAAAGTTCGGGAATCCCACCCAAAACCGGGAAACCCCGGCCCACCGCCGCGTCGACGCCGCTCGATATACAAAATGGTAGCATTTTGATCATGTCGTCCAGCGGCACGTACCGTGGCGTGGGCGATGGAGGGGGTGAAAGATGGTTGCGGCCTCCCCCATCACAGAAAAATCGCGCCGCGTCGCTGGCCAACAAATGCACGCGGTCCTTGGGAGAACTGGCGAAATGAAATGTTTTTTATTGGCGAAACCCCGGGGTTGGGACGCACGTAACGTCACAGAACCAGCGCCTCCCAAGGAACCGGGTGGACAGAAAGGGGTGCCGTATGGCAGCGGCACATTATACCTGTCAAATTGCTTTATTGCCACATGCCTATGCTGGATATCTGTTACCAAACAAAGATCCCCGCCTTCGCCGCCATGACCTGAAATCGCTGTCGACAACATTGACGGCGTTGGGGCCAGCCGCAAAACTGCGGGCTGGCGAAAAGAAAATGATATATAATGTGGAGATAATTAGGCAAGGGGGAGGGGTATTTCATTCATTTTGGCAAGCACACATACTCAAAACGAGCTATTTTTGGGTTTTTTTTGCCGTCGCCTCTCGTTAGGTCGTTGGAGCCGGTTGGGAAACCTGTTACAAGTTGTTCGGTGTTGATGCTGTTGGTGCTGCTCTCGAGTGCTGGAAGACCGGGAGAGTAGCTACCGTCGAGTGTGCCAGAGTATAAATCACGATCCAACCGGTCGGGCTCCTAATCTTCGAGCACCTGGCTGGAGCCACTGTCGAATGCTGAAATACTGGGAGGAGAGCTACCGTCGATTTGTGTCGGAGGATAGGTCCGGATCAAGCCAAGCCGGCTCCTAGCCTTCAAGCGGTGCCGCCACCGAATGCTGGAGGATTGGAGTAGGGGCCGCCGAATGCTGGATGATTGGAAGAGAGGCCGCCGTCAAGTGTGCCGAGCAGGTTAAAACCCAACAAATACGGCTCCTAACCTTCAAGCGCCGGGACGGTGCCAAACGTGTATGGGAAGTCCATAAGGTTATCTAGCATCCAGTGCTGCGGGTCGAAAAAGTCATAGGCGTTCGAGTTTGAGTCGTAGGCGATGGCTCCCAGCATGGAAGTCTGCCCGCCACCTCCGAGGCCCGAGGCGCCCAGCGGCGTCAGGCCTCCGCCACCGCTGTTGCCGCCACCACCACCGCCGCCGCCGCCGCCGCCGCTAGAAGACCCGCCTAGGAGGCTCGCTGGCAGCCCGTGTGAGGGCGGCACCAAGGTGCTGTCGAGATGTGTTGATGATGCCGAGGACTCGTTTGCCGAATCTGGATTTGTGGGATTTTTCAGTGCTGTTGTTCGCAATCAAGTCAGCGGATCCCGCCATGCCAGCCAACCGAGCCTGATGCCAATTGACCCGGAGAAAGCACAACTAAAGAAAGAGATACAACACGCTGGGAATCCTCACCATCCAGGGAGCCTCGGCCGCGAGCCTCGTACTCCTCTCTCCAATGCCATATTGAGTCGAAAACCAGACTCATGCTGTGTCTGCAACGAACCTTGAGTTGCAGGCTGTCGTCGATATGATCTTGGTCGAGATATGACTGGTCTACTCGAGCCCCGTTCCACATCTGCACCATCAGCTCCGCCAGGCGCCAGTTCAGATCGTTCCTGGTCACGCTGGTAGCCCGAATGGCCTGCACGGTCCGATGAAAGAGCAGGCGCCCGCGCTCCATGATGATTTTGGCGAAGAAGGATCTCATCAGCTTGAGCAGCACGAAGCCGGCAGCCACCAGCATCTGCTGGACGTAGTTCGTCGCATACTTCACTACGTCGTGGCTGCCCTGATCTGAAGGCGTGGCGTCCATGTCCCCGTCTATGACGAGGTCCAGGAAGCTAGTAGTGGACGTGTATAGCTCCTTGAGGTCGTCCAGGTATGAGGGGGTCTTGCTGGAATCGAAGAAGCCGGCAAGGCGCAGGTGGAGCCCGGCGGCCTTGAGGTGCAGGTTGACAACGGGCGACAGACTCCGCGAGAGGATGTCGGCATTCAGTTCGCTAAACTCGCGGCGGAAAACGCGCATGAGAATGGCGCGGTGCTCGTCACCAGCCACCCCTCGCGGGTCACTTGCGTTGCTGTACATCTCCTTGGAGACCTTGTCACAGAACCGCTCGATCTGAAGCCGAGCCTCGAGCTCTGCGGACAGCTGAAAAGGTCCAGAGTCGCCTGGCCTGACGGCGAGGGTCCAGTCGTACAGGGTAGAGGCAGGCTGACCATAGCCCGTCCCGATCGTCTGGGCCACGATGTTGCACACTGCCCAGGTGGTCACTCTGTCGTGCAGTTGCTCGTTATTCAGTTGTATCGGCACTCGAGAAAAGTCGTTGATGTGCATCGGGCGGTGCAGGCCGATCCCGGTGGCGACCTTCATCATGACGCCGCCCAAGATGTGTGTGGGATCTGCAGAGCTGGTGCTCGTGGGGAGAGGCCAGGTGCAGAGAAGGCACAGGGCCTTGACGGCGAAGTAGTTGCCCGGCACCTCGCCGATGGTGCTCCATAATAGCCTCGTCAGGGGCCGGGAGATGTTGCCGAGCAAGGTCGGATCGGGCTGATACCTCCTGGCGGCCACCGAGACGATGGTCCAGTAGAGGAGGCTGTTCTGTTGGTAGTACTGCTCCGCCGTCTGCTGCGGGTTGAGGAAGGGGAGTAAAGGGTGGTAGCAGCGGAAGAACTCGTCAAACAGCTGCGTCTCGGCGTCCTCGGTGAGCTGCACGTCCTCCAGGCTCCGGACGATCCTGGGGATGGCGTAGGAGCCGCCTCTCTTGAGGTGTAGTAGTGACGAGACAGCCTCGTCGGAGCCCATCAGGGACGGATTGCGTGTGTGAGAGTAGGCGCTGTTAATGACGGGCGACTGCAGCTGTGAGTGCATGTCCTCGTCGTCTTCGATGAACCCCGCTGCGCGCGCGCGCTGCACTACGCGGCGGAGCATGTCGATCTCCTTTTCCATCTCGGCGTGTTTGCTCCGCTTCCCGACTCGTTTGAAGTTGGACTCGATCTTGCACTCGAGCTTGAGCCGACTACACCGGGTGCATCCTTGGAACGGTTCTTGGACGACATCGCAACGTAGCTGGAGGGGCGGAGACGGACGGTCGTGGTCAGCAAGAATGTCCGTCTGATCCGACACCGACACTGGCAAGACTCACCTTTTGCTGGCGACACTCGTTGCACGCCCGCTTTACGCCGGGCTGGCGCTTCCTCTCGTGGTGGTCGTCGCCGTGCTCGTCGTCGGCACCGGGGCTCTCGGGACTGCTGTCCATGGTGCTCGCGAGATTGCCGGCACTCCGCTTTCTCTTAGGACCGCCATTGGCCCCGACATGGCTCCGTACGCTGACGGGGCTGGTCGGGCTAAGCGAGCCGGCAGCGCCGGAATCCATGCAGACGACTGACGGCGGACGACGGACGACGTGGCGCGGCGGGGGGAATCGGGCACAGCCCGTGCCGGGAATAAAGCGCAATGACTCCGAGGCGCAAGCGTCAAAGGGGGACCCAGGCCGAGCACGGAGCAGAAGGCAGTCCTCCCCCGATTTTTTTTTTCTTTTTAATTCCCTATTTATTTTTCCCCCTTCTTTTTTTTCTTCTTTTTTTTTTTCTTGCCGCTCGACTTTTTTTTTTTCTCCGGGTGCCCACCTATCCAGTCAGCCGTGTAGTCGTTTGGTTCCGCTGGCGCTTGGGACAGAATCGGTTCCAGTCTCCAGTGGATTGTTTAGCAAATCGGCAGATGTACAATGGCGGATGCCATCCGTTGCCTATAGCCAAGGCCGTTCTGGGCGCCGGTGTCGCGATGCGCAAACGCGGCTGGTGTGGTCTGAAGCGGTGCCAAACGGGCGGCTGAATCAAAAAAGATTGTTGGGCGACGATCCGACTGCGGAGGATGGAAGGGCGGGGAGGGGAAGTTCGGTCAAAGCCATCAGTCAAGCAAAGGGCGGGCGGGAAGCGGCGCGCCACCTATTGGAGGTTCCTGGTCCTGGGCGGCTCTCACCCCAGTGGCTGGCCTGACTCAACTTAGAAGCGGGGTCGTGGGCTGGACTCTGATTGGCTGCCTGTAGTGCGATTACGTTCTCCTATCACGTGCGAGCTGTAGCAAAAGTGGGTCCTTCCTAGCCAAAATTTTACGCCACCCATGGCGGCACCCGCTTTCTCGATGCAGGCAGTCCGACAGACAACGGCAGCCCACAGTCCGATAACTTGCTCCGCTTTGCCTCGTCCTCTTCGTCTGCATCCGCTCGACTGCACCTACTAAGCCACGGCTTGCCGCATTGGTAAATCCCGTTGTCTTTATTTGCTGCCCGCCGCCTACCATTCGCTGTGCTCGGGAAGCCGAAAGGCGACCTGCATCCTCTCTGATCCACCAGCCTGCACGCTGCGAGTTGGCCAAGGGAGCCGCCGCGAAAATGGCTTCAGGGGCCGAGAAGCGAAAGCTTTTGAAGGAGCCCCTCAGGCCGCCGCCCCTCAGCGGCTCGGGGCCGTCCTCGTACACGCAGGCGGCGGCAGCCAGAGGAGAGGTCTCTGTCAAACAGGAGGAGCCGTTGAGCCCCTCACCTGCAAGTACGCTGCTTTCACGATGTCTGCATAGGTTGGGGGACTGAGATCCGTCCGCTCAGCACCTCAGCCAGCTCATCAGAATTGCCTGCTATGGTCTATCTAGGTACAGTCCAAGTTGTCGAGGTGAATTCCAACCTCCTGCCCCAGCCGTTTGTCGACCCGTTTGGTAGCGCAGCGCCAGGCCGTCACAACTAGAGGGGAACTTGGCCGCTCTTGTCCTGGATCGAGGCCACGGGAGTATCCACCATGAGCGTGAGGAGACTCAGCCCCACCTCGGCGGCGGCTAAAACAGTAGTTTCGCCGACGTTGTCATAGACCGGTGCGACTTCAACCACGTCGGCGCCGACCACGGACAGACCGGTCAAGCCATCAAGGATGCTGAGCAGCTCGCGGGTCGACCAGCCACCGGGCTCGGCTGTGCCAGTCGCCGGCGCAAAGGCGGGGTCGAGCACGTCGATGTCTGTCAGCTGTTAGTCAGCGACTTGATTGACTTCGCGCGAGAGGGGCAGGCGGGCTTCTCACCGATGCTGATGTACACCTTTGAGTCACCGACCCTCTCCTTGATGCGAGAGATCACGCCGTCTACGCCAATCTTGTCTAGATCTCTGGCTGTGATAATATCAAACCCGCATCGAACATCGTTTCGGATGTCACCCTTTCTTCGGATCAGGGGCCCTCGAATACCGGCGTGGATCGATGTGTTTTTGATGAGCCCTTCCTCATGGGCAATATGCAGAAATGTCCCGTGGTTCAGCCCGCTGGTGTCGCCTCGGACTGTCAGCCGGAATGGACGGAGCAACGGTCATTGGCTGGAATGAAACTCACGCATAGTCAGAAATTCCGCCGCCTGTCACGATGTGTCGTCAGATTCGCTCTTTTTCTCGAGGCTTTACTGTATAAGTTGTATGGAATCCTGGATCCAACGTACCTAGGACTTTGGGATCCCAAGTATCTGGATGGATATCAGCGGTTGTCAGCAGAGCTGGCCCACCCGCCGAGTGCTGCCGCAGGATTGTTGTTCCTTACCGATGTGCGAGTCCATGTGAATCACTGATACTTGACCGAACCGCTGGTACGTTGACCTCAGAGCCGAGAGAGTGGTCGTGTGGTCACCCCCGAGTGTCAAGATTCGGGGCGTCCTGGACACCGAGACATTGGATGCAACTCGGCCGGAGACGACCTGCGGACCCAATTGTGTAAGCACCGTTCAGCAGCCCATCCCGACCTAGGTAGGTAGCGGGTGAAGTACTAACCCGATGGGCCTTGTCGAGCTGCTTCAAGGCAACGTTGTTGTCGAGCCATGTCAAGGGCACATCTCCACAGTCAACCAGGGTCGCCCAAGAGTCGCCCAGGCCCTTGCCTGATTGAAAGAGAGAGAAAAAAAAAGTCAGTAGCACACACAACACCGCAACGCACTACCCTAATGCAATGGGCCGAGACGCGCACCTGTGTAAACGCTGTAGCCACCCAGTATCGAAATCCTTTGGCTGCCGGTCCGGATCCCGGTCGGGCCGTAACGTGCTCCTGGCCTTCCTGTCACGGTCTGGTGGCGTCCTTTGTCGGTTAGCGACCTGCTCGTGGCACGGCAGGTGCCAAGGAACTACCAGGTGGCAGGTAGAAAACAATTGGCCGGGTGGTGTGACGGACCGTATCGTGCGGCGCGCCCATAATGGCAATGTCATACTGATTCCCCTTGATGGCGGCCTGCTCGTCCGAGAAGCAGTTGACGTAGCGCAGGTTGCCAAATGTCTTGAGGCCGTTGAATTGGCTTCCCTGGACGATGCTGATGTCGTCGTCGCCCAGTGGGTGCATGGCTTGCGAGTCCTGTCCCAGGGGCATTTGATGGTTGCCGGGGCTGGGGAACTCCCAAGCTGCCGCCGCCCCTTTCGCCAACAAGGGGACGGCGAGAAACCGGAAGGCTCTGGGGATATTCATGGTCGCAGGCAAGGACACTCGCTGCTGGGACTAGGTAGATTTGGAGCTTCAACGTCAAATATATTCCAGTCTGCCCATAGCTTTAGGCTTGCCCGAGGTAGATGTGTTCCTGTCGGAACTGTCGTGAATCGGGCAACCAAATCCTCCGAGTCAATCTACCATCCATTGGATCTCCATCCATCCCAATCCGTGTTCCCAATTGGCCGAACCGCCAATGGCCTCCACCCGAACTGAGTGCGGCTGCCATCCCGTCGTTATCTGGTCGCAATAAAGCTCCAGTCCGCAAAAAGCGACTCATAAGTGAGAAAGAAATAAGGTGGCTTGGCGTTTATGTGAAACGCTACCTATTCTCCACCGAAATTATTACTGCTGGCGATGAGTAAATGCTGCCGTGAAAATCGGGGTATTAAGACGAAATCGTGAGAAAATGCGAAGAAGGGCGGGTATATGGGAGAAATCGAATAAAGAGGAAACGGGAGATAAATGTAAGGATAGAAAGAGATGTGGAGGCAGAGGTCGGGGGGAAATCGAAGTGGGAAGTAAGAGTGGAGTTGCGTGGACGTAAGGTAGTCGCGGGAGTATGGTGAGAGGCGACGGTGCGCATACAGCTCGACGCAAATGGGGAAATATATGAGTGCCTGTGGCGGATGTCCTTCTCAGACCCAGTTATTCTTCTCGAGGGCGTCGGCCTGGGCCTGGGTAAAGCCGTCACAACCGCCGCAGGAGCAGAAGAAGCCGTAGCGCTGGTACAGCGTCTGCGGGTTGCCGCCGTACGAGATGGTGAGCTCCTCGCCGGCGCTGATGTGCTCGACGCCGACGTACACGACCAGCAGCTCGTGCTTCGTGTCGTAGTGGAACCGCAGGTTGCACTTGTCTCGGCACTTGTGGTTGAACCTGGACGCGACCGGGAAGACGCCCTTGCCGCCGTGGGTGCTGAAGCTGCAGGTGATAAAGGGTTGTGGGGAAGAAATATTTAATTATTGTTTCTCCCCAGTGCATGGTAAAAATCAGAGCTGTTGGTTTCGGACTTACGAGTTGGTGTGTAAGATAGCAGTCAGAAGGTTTGTTCGCTGCTCGTCCTGGGGCCAGTGCGGATGCAGGCAGAGGTAGGCTCGCTGGCCAAGGGCGTCGAGCGCGCGGAACTGCTTGTGTATGGTAAATCCGTTGCCTGTGAGGATCTGCTTCTCCACGAGAATGACTTCGTTGAGCTTGAGATCTCTGCGAGCAAAGGCGCCAGATCCGCCAATGGACGTGTTTCGAACTTCGAACTGCTCGTTGATGGGGACCACAAGTGGCAGGACTGTCTGGGGGGTGCTAGCCTCGGGCTTTTGCTCCGGTTCATTCTGGGCTTCATTGGTGTCGTTGATAGTGGTGTCCTCGGGCGTGGTGTTGATGATGGATGTAGCCTTGACAGTGGTGTCCTTAGTAATGGTGTTCTCAGGCGTGGTGTCTTTGGTAGTGGTGTCCTCGGGCGTAGTGTTGATGACGGACGCAGCCTCGGTGCCGGCGCCATCCAGTGTCTCGTGGTCGTCGCTGTTTCTAGCGGTACCGATGTCGCAATCTTCTTTGCGGCCGTTCCGATCATGGTCGGACTCGGGATCTTGGGAATGCTGAGCGGGGTGGTCGTTTTTCTCGCACCCATTGCCGTCTTGCGACGCATTCTCCTGTTTGTGCTCAGAGTCGCGTTCGATGGTCTTGCCGTCGCTGACATCGGTGGCATCGCTGCCAGTGAGCTGGATCTCAGCGGCATCTGAGGAGCTGTCATTGGCCTCGGCTGAGTCACCGTCCAAAGCCTGGATCTCAGCACCCGCAGACGCGCCGTCCATCTGCCAATCGTCGCTGTGCTGTCCCTCCGAGATCTGGTTCTCGGGGCGCAAGAGGAAGGTGATCACGTCTCCAGGCGGAATCTGGGACAGACTGAACTCCAGGGACGCCAAGTAGGTACCCTCTAGGAGCCGGTAGTGAACCGGCTCCATGTCTCGATACGAGACGGTTTCGTTACACGAAATGCCGCTATGCGGCATGGTTCCAGCGTCTTCTGGAGAGCTTGGGATGGTAGTAGCGCGCCTGGTTCTCTTCAGGCGCGCGCCGGCGATCGCGCATTCGTCGTCGGTAATGTCGTCGCAGTAGCCCTCCGACGAGTGCTCGGAGGTCTGGGAAGGGATCTACATCGTTAATATGGACAGGGGATACTTACAAGCAGCCCCGCTTCGTCTGGCTCATCGGAAACTCACAGAACTCCAACTGCCGGTTTCCGACATCCTGGTTGCGGAGGTGTGGCCGGCCGAGACTGGTAAAAAGGTTTGTTAGATTTGACTAAGGGAAAAGATTGGAATTTCTGGGAAGATGTTTGTTTTGAGGTCGGAACCTCCAGCTGCTGGCAAACGTGGGTTGGTTCGAAGAACGGCCAAAAAAAAAAAAAAAAAAAAAAAAAAAAAAAAAAAAAAAAAAAAAAAAAAAAAAACACAGAAATATCAGAATAGAAAAGACATCGCCAGAAAAGCACAGGGACTGCTGGTGCTGCTTTAATCATATATATATAACTTGATAACGTGGTTCACAAGCGAGTGCACCACACAAGCAAGTGCAACACAAATCGCGTTTATGCGTCAATCGAACTTTATCCGCGAATATTTCCATAACAAACAAGGGCAAACAAAAGCAACAAAAGCCGAATTGTTTTTGCTTTTTAGGCAATTATAACAGATCCAAACTTAAGCATCCGAAAGGCCGCCGCGATTTACGAAGTTGACCATACAATATTGTCTCGGCAAAAGTGCGGCTAACCTGCTCGATGCAATACTATGCCCAAATCACAAAAATTAACGGAATCCGAAAAAAAAGCGCTTGTTAAATATATTTTCGAGCTGGATTTTTGTGCATTCCTTCCCTGGCCCTTTGGTATTAAAAATATGGCCAACCAATTGTTTGCCGAACGTAACGCAAGCGCCGTTGGTAAAAATTGGGTTGCGAACTTTATTAAGCGCCGCGCAAAACTTGGCACGCGTTAAATTTAAAAATATAATTACCAAAGGGCCAAATATAAAAATCCCAAGCTTATTTCTGCCTGGTTCAATTTTATACAAAATATTGTGGCCAAATATAGTATTTAGGATAATAATATTTATAATTTTAATAAAACCGGCTTTTTTATAGGTATAATTATTGCTATTATAATTATTATAATATTGAAAAACCGTGATAAAACAAAACTGGTTCAGCTTAATAATCGGGAAAGGGTTACGATTATCCAAAAGGTTAATAATTATGGTTGGGCGATTTTTTTTTTATTATTATTAAAAAACAGTATTATTTGGCTAATTGGTATTTAAAAACCAACCTTTTATATGATTGGGTTATTTTAATAAATTTTAACGGATAAATTACGAACAAGTTTGGCCTGGAATAAATTTGGCATTTTGATAAATATATTATATTGCGCATAAAAAGCTTTTATTATTTATTAGTACTGGGCAAATACAAAAGTTATTACTCGATGGATTTTAAGCTTTATTACCAAAAATATAATATTATTACGCTTTGTATATTTTTATATTTGTTTTATTTTTTTTAACCATTTAATATTGGGTATTTTAGCCTATTAAAAAAAGTATACGGTCGATAAATTAAAAACCTGATAAGGTTGTATATTAATTATATAACCAAAATTAAGTTCCTTTTGGGGTTTAAAACGGCATTTTTTAATTTTATAATCGAAAAAAACACCCGAAAATTTTTTCAAAAAGCTGGTTTTACTTTTTTTAATTCGGATTCGGTTTTAAAAAAGCTGAATATAAGGCTATAAATTCCAATTTCCCCGAGGGAGCCCCTAAATAATGCCGAACTTTGGACCTCCAAAATACCCCAAACAGCCAGGGACACAATTTTGCAATCCGAACATATTAAAACTCGGATCTCCAATTATTAGGGCAGTTTTCCGATATTAATGTTAACGGTTATGAACCAGCTAACGAAAAGGGCCAGGGCAATTATGCATCGGGTTAACCTTTTAAAAAAAAATGCTTCAGGTTACAAAAGGCGAATGCAGCGCTAAACAAATACCAAAAGGCTAAAAAAACACGTGTCCGATAAAAAGGGTCATTTATTATCGAAAACGTACAAGGTGCTTTGAACCAGAAAAAGCTGGATGGGCAGTTACAGTAAAAAATGCAAAACCAAAAGGGTCAAAAAAGGAGGGCGATAATAATTTGTCGGCGATGTGGCACCTGCGGCAAAACCGGACACAATGCGCGCACCTGCTAAAAGGATATAAAAATATTTAATATATACAGTTCCGAATAGTTTGAATGGATTTCTGGCATTATTGGGTTGGTATGCGCATCGATTAACTGGAGGTCGGGTTGTTGTGTTGCATTTGCTTGTGTGGTGCACTCGCTTGTGAACCACGTTATGTTAATGGAATAACAATAACTGGCAAGGGAATCGATCGTCGGATGAGATGGTAGTGTATCTGGCATGTATTTGGAAACTGGTACCTTCAAACGCGCTTTGCTCGGCGGCTGCGTGATCTGGAGGTACCCATAAAACAGGTACATAGTTGGTACCATGCGCCGAATGGAGGATTCTTTTTTGAGCTGCTGGTATTACACAGGTCGGCACGATGCAGGAATAGAGGCGTTGGCAGCAAAAAAAAAAACCGGAACATGAGATGATTGATATCCTAAATATACTACCAGCTTCTGGGACATCACAGTAGCTGGCAAGATGCCAACCAATTCCCAGCTTCCTACACGCAACGCTTTGCTTGGACAACGTGTCTAGCTGGGGCCAGCTTCACGAGCGAATGTCGAGAATTTGATGGGAGAGTGGCTGGAGATAAAAGCCAACCGGGATCTTCTCAGGAATTTGCCGCCTCTCAAGCAGGCCTTGAAAAGCGTGAAAGTCGTGGCAGGAGCGCTCCTCGCTGTCCAGATCTGGGCCTGGTTGCGGATCTGACCGGTTCCACCAGCGCTGGCCACGCACTCCAAGGTCGGTCCGGCAAGTCAGCCGCTGCCGGATGGTTTCAAGACAGTGAGCTTTAGGAAAGATTGTCAGCAAGATTGCCTTCCGGGAAGTGTCTATCTGGAAGACTGTGCTTGCCTAATTTGGGCCTGGGGTGGTGCTTCCCGGAGTGGAGCGCCTTTCGTATTATGCCCTGGGTTTGGCCAGATGTCAGCCTGTGGAGGCCATGAGGTGGGAAGATCGGATTAAAGACGGAATGGGAATACTTGCCAGACATTCCAAATGGTCAACTGCCAGGACGTCGACGACGTATCCGCCGCCATGCTCTTCTGATACTTGGACGTGATCACTCCCGAGGCCGGCAACTACGCCTTCAGCCTTGGAGATTACAATGCTTCGCACTATACAAGAGTACTTGTTAGAGGCCTTGCTTTTGATGGGTGGTCCCAGAGGATGAGGCTGGTTGGTACAGTTGGCTCCGATTGTTTCCCACTCCGAGCCGACGATCGGCTGAGAAGTGCCTCCATGGGATTGGGTCTTCAGAGGCCTCAGTTCTGCGCCGAGAAACATGGTCGGCGCTGGCCTCGTTGCGGTGGATTCGTCAGCACTGCCGAGCGCTCTCCTGGTCTGGGATAGTGATCGTGTAAGGGCCGAAAGCCTACGTTCCAAGACCTTGATGTGTCCATTCCTACAGATGAAGATGCCGGCGACTGTGCCGATGACTAGGCCTGCTGGGAAGTTCCAGAGAAGGAAGCGCAAGATGAAGAATAGCTTGCCAAAAAAGGCCTTGAAGCAGTCGACCGCCTTGCCTCCAATGCCCTCGAGGGGATGGCCTTCCGTGTAGGGAGGGAAGGTGCTGTAGCGGCGCGGATCTCCCTTGAGCGGCCACGTCAGGCTGCCGCGCCAGGGGTATCTCAACGGAACGCTAGGCATGCCTGCCGATTGGATGAACGATGGCACGACTGTCAGAGGTGTGTGAGAGTGAATAAGAAAGCCGGGTAATAGTTAGACCAGATATATGGGTAAAGTATAGCAGAAAATACAACCCAGCTTCCAAACCAGACAGACTGGACAGAGGGCCGGAAGCGAGATTGATGGGATGGGAAAACGGCTTTATAAACAAACGAGAGGCTTTGTCATCCGCCTCGGCAACCAAAAGTCCGGACCACGATCTTCAAAGTCGACATTACATGTCAGTAGGGACGCGTGGATTCAATGTGTCCGCAAAGGCCTGTAGTCGGACTGTACCCAGAGGGCGCGCTAGGTATTGGCTCATCGCTGGGAGCAGTGTGACTCAAAAATACTGGGACTTCAAGGCCCAACGGTTCCGGAGTATCACGGTGGGGAGCACGGCATGCCTGCAACGTGTGTCCGTCGTCGCTTGGACGGAACAAAAATGAGAAGGGGCAAGCCATTTATGTGTGTGGCGCCCTCTCGAAATGTATAGGGAAGTACCTACTGAGCTGGAGAACAGCCGAGATGCGTGCCTTCCCTCGAGCACGGTGGGCACCGCGCCATTTTTTCCTTTCAGTCCAGCCGCTGAAAGAAGGCGGCCGAAAGAGAAAGGCGTACCTTCCCGGACGGAAACCCGCGCAGAAGACAGTGGGTGCCCGTGGGTACGGTTTTGTAGCTTGAAAAGAAAACACCCCGAGACACCATCGTGCAAAGTCGCCTTGTGATCGCCGCCTCTCTGCCGACGTTACTAGCCTCGTGCTCCTCCGTAATTCTACACGGCCGCCTCTCCGAGAGGGAAAACCACCGGAAGAAAGCAAGCCATCTGAGCTGCTGCGCTGGCGTATTGCTCCACTGGTAATTGTGCAATCTCCTCCTTGCCCATTTACAGCATCTCCTTTAAGCCCACAAACGCGGGTAGTGCCACGCCCTCCGTAGCGCCTGTCGCCATCAGCAATCCATGATGTTTGCCGAGATGGGAGTGCTAATCACATTGGCAAGAAACTGTCGATCTAGAGGCCCCTCTCGACGTTGTGCTCGTCCACAAACCTGTAACCATGCGTCATCTCGCCTCGATCGTGGCCACGGGCGCTGCCCTTGCTCTTGCCCTCCCTCGCGGCAGTTTGGATTCGTCCCACGACATCGACCGTATCAGAATTGAAGACCTCGAGGCCGCCGAATATGGCGATTACGGCGATTACGGAAGCTATGGCACGTATGGCAATTACGACGCCCTTGTCGTCGGTGGCGAGCCCCATTTGCCTGCCGACACCGTCATCGTTACCGCCCCTGTCCCCGTGGCGAGCTCCGTCTCGACAGTGACGGCGACGACCACGGTGGCAAGCGTGACCGTCGTAGGCACCGCACCGACCGCGGCCTCGACGGTTACCGTCGCGAACATCACACTTACCACCACCGCGCACCTGATTCATGGAACCGATACCGCCGCCGCTGGCATCTTTGGCACCGGCGGCACGGCTGGCCATGGCACCGGCGTGGTGAACGCAACGATGCCGACCGGCGCCATTGCCGGCAACGGTTCGTGGTCTGTGATGACGGTCACGGTCGACCCCAAGACGGTGTTCTTCGGTAACGCAACCACGTCGACAGTTACTGTCACAGCATCCTCCAAGACCGTGGTCGTTCGCCTCGCTCGTGTCCAGTAACACCAGCCCAGCTCCGTCACTCATCTCTACTGCTGGGGACACATGTCCGTTGAGATTGCGACCAACCCACTGCCTATCAAGAAATCACTTTTCTGGGGCATAATGTCGACAGTGCCCATTGTTTTCATCACTCCTGTGCGACTAGCAAGCCATGGCCCTGGAAAAGGAGATCAAAAGTTATCAGGGGAAGGGAAAGAAGTAGGTGATGGCTTTTTGGAAGCTCTATATTTAGGTGAGATGGGGCCCAGCATTCATGTTTTGGTTGATGTCGTGTTAATGTGGTGAAGCCGGATGGCAATGCATACGATGTGTAATACTTGCGGAATGACAAATTAGACTAGATTTAGGGGTGGCGTCGAGGCAGAGGATTCGGACCCAGAGGACCAGTAGATAATCCCACAAAACTCAGGTGGTATGCAGATTTAGCGTTTTGTTCGAGAGAATGGCGGTTTTCGTGCCCGTTGTTCGTTTGCTAGACTTTTCAAGCTTTAGGAGCAGCCAAGATTGAGGGTTTGCGGCCCAGGAAGAGGTAATAGATGAAATCGGTCTGGTGGTTAAGATAATTCCGCACCCAGACAGTCGAGCCATGTGTCAGGCGTGGCATGACCGGCACAGCTCGAGTCTCGAATGGGGGGGTGCACAGGGTGGCATCCCCGCAGAAGGAAACAGCACAGCCACAGCCCTACGGGAGACGCAGGGGGGAGATTCCATCCGCTCGCTCCTATATATAAGTCTGCTTCAGCCACGCCGGCGGGATCGGAAGCGTAGGATCGAGTATTGTGACGGTAACCTATGCAGGGAGGTGATTTTTGGGACGCAGGAACAGAGGGTGAGGGCTATCCTCTGGGCTCGAGAGACGTGACTGGAAACGGCAGCATCTGGCGCATGGGGCGCCGATCACATCGACATTGTCGCTCAAGAGAAAGAAAAAAATATGTGCGGCGAAACCTTGACTGCGCGTTGTCCCGGCCATTCTCTCGAATTTTTGTGTTGCGCCTAAGAAGCGACGTCGGACGGATCAAGGTACCGAAGGCGCACGACATGGCGCCCTCTCGGTCCTGCCTGCCACGGTCTCCGAGATTGATGTCGAGATGTAGTCACGTGATACGACGCCTGCACGACGCCTGTACGAGACAAAAGTGGGGCTGTCGGTCTCTCCTGCCTCAATTTCCGAACCCAGCTGGTCAAGGTTGGGCGATGCGAGTTTGTCCCTCGCTGCGACGAGAGATGGCATCACACCCGACATCATTTTCTCGGTCGATGGAAAGTCCTAGACCAGGGCATTGAATCTGGATCTAGATCTGGTGATAATTTTTGAACGGAGGATGCCGGCCGGAGACTGCTTACGTCAGAACCGCCGACTTCTGACGCATCCCTGTGGCTTACTCCTCCCAGCTCTGCCCCTCCTATTGTGGCTAGAGGTAGGTAGCCACAACCCGTTTCCATCCATCGCCTACACGCGGCACCTTCCCTCGTACACGTATTCATCGACGGTTTCAATCTGATCGGCCTGCTCCTGCCGATGCTCTCCTCCCACAAGGCCAAAGACCTGCCACTCTAACAAGGCGGATCCAGCCCAAGCCGCCCATCCTATCTCAGGCGCAAAGTGGGCAGCCTCCCCTTTCAACATGATAGCCACGACGCCTGATGGCTCTGCACCGCGCGCAGCGGCTCCTGCGATAACGGCTCCCGGGCGAGAGAAGATACTAGCTCATACACCCGAGCCTCATCTCCACATCTTTGGGACGAAAATAGACCATCACGAACTCGTCTCCTGATCCTACGCCTCAGGACGACGTCGGCATGCACGCCTCTCGTGCTCGATCGCGCTCCGGCCGCCCCCACAATCCCCATTCCCGGCGGCTGGGCGGCGTGCGGGAGGCCCTCCCGTTCACGCCGCGCAGCGGGCGGTGTCCTACTGGCGCGCCGTCCCGGCAGTTTGGAAAATGTGGTCGAAGGGGAAACGCAGGGTCTGGTCGAGTCCTACCCCTCGACCAGTGTCGAGCTATTGGCCAGGCGGCTCAGTAGGGCATCGAGAGAGTTTGCCGACAAGGCTGTGTACCAATCCTCTACGGCATTTTCTTGGGCCCCCAACCATGCTCCCGGCCCAGCCCGCCAGCCAATGGCCTCGCCATATCGGCCCTCTTCATGCCTCACTCTCCACATAACCCCTTGCATAGCCTCTCAGGGCACCTGGATCTTGATCCTAATTCCTTCCCTTGACCAATTTTTTTACCTTTGCCGCTCAACCGAAATCCTCACCCGCTATCCCCAGACTTTCGTGCCAAGTCCTGCAGCATCTCGACCAGTGCTCAGTCTGGCAAGATCCCCGATCTTTCTCATTTGGGCACATTGTGGGCGACTCTCGAATATCCTGGTTTCTTTCTCCCCGTCTGTTCTATATATAGAACTGTTCGGCAACAAGCGGAGCCTGTCAGAACCCAATTCAAACTCTGGGTCACGGTCTGCAGTTGTCGTCTGCGGCTTGGCATGGCGAATAGTATACGCCCCGGCGGCTAATTTGACCATGATGCTGGCGAGGCTCCGATGGAGGAGCTGGATGGGAACACGAGATGGACGCTCTGCCCTCCTAAAAGAGTCAGAACTGGTCTGTGCTCAGGCTGCCCGGAGTAGTCTCACGTGTGACATGGCAATTTGAAGCTTATTGAAGGATCCGCGTGTGCGGTCCCTCACAATACAGCCCTTCATAGCCTCCTTTGAGGATACCGCATCTTGTCCCGTGTTGGCTTCCGCGTACCTAGCCTGCGCCTCGTCATCTCGTCGTTGCAGGGCTGGGGCGGATCGAGTGAGCCCGGCGTTGTGGTGGACGCTTCACTAGCACGCGTCGGAAGGTGCCGAGCGGCTCGGCCCCTTGCTGGATGGACAGCAATGATGCCGGAATCGCGGAAGGATGATGTTGCTCTTCAGAGCTCTAGGGCATCCAGAAGCCCTCTTCCGTTCTCTATATCATGGCATAGGATACTGCTCTGTTTGCATTCGATCTGAACAGGTCATCGCATCACCACTCCCAACACAACAGCCTTGGCAGGTATCTTGCTTTCCAAGACCGGGCATTCTCTGTAAGATTGCAGCTTTTTCTGTCTTGAGGAAAACTCCTTCGATCGGCCGATACCCTAGTGTGGACGCACATAGTTCGCCAGGCTCAGGCAGTGAACGCCCCCAACGAGGCATACCTAGCTTCAGAAGAGTCACATCTACAGACCTCTATTGCGGCCTTCCTCGCACTGACTCCTTCCTGCCTGTCTGGAATCCTATATAACTGCTCGACTACGGCTCCCTCCTCAGTTCTCTGGTCGACAGGACCTCCATCTCCCATCATATCATCTCGACTCCCCAGCCCAGGACATCCCAACTTCGTCAGAATAATCGACCAATAGTTTGAAGGTCTTCAGAGCTTTTTTTTCTCGAGCAGCCGCGACGGAAACCCTCCCAGATACGAAAGCAGCGACTTGCCAGCCCATCCAGCGATTACCTTCTCCCACGACCAACAGCCAGCCGACTGCACAATGAGCGGCCGACAAGGTTGCGTCCCGCTGCTAGCCCCTGAGGGTGGCGAGTACGAGTACGCGGGCTACAGCTACGAGTATACGGGAGAATACGCCGCCGAAGGGGGCTCTGGAGGCCAGGGCAACTCAGGAGGCGGCGGCAAGGACAACAAACCCAAGCGCAGCAAGAGCAAGAAGAAGAAGAAGGAGGTCAAGCCGCCGCCGGGCAAGAGCCGAAGCGGCTACAATTAGGCGGCATCTTGCTGACCACTCGCTGCTTTCTTCATCGAGCAAACGACGCTTTCTGGCCTTTCTGTCCGCTTCTTTCCGGATAGCCACGGCCTCATAGCATACGCCACCGACAAGGCAGCTTACAGAGGAATGATGTTGTCTTGTTCGATATTCTTCAGGCCACCTCTCCTCTCTACCATTCTTCCACCTCTATTTCCATTTTCGATTCGATTCTACACTCTCCTTTTCGACGACCCTACCAGCGCATTTGCGTCGGTTTCCGTCTGTCCACCTTCGGCGACAGGTATCTTTTTTTTTCCAACGTTCTTCTTCGGCACGGGATCGGATATGGGCCAACATCGAGCACGCTGCCCGCCGACCGGGCATTGGCGTCGGTTTCGGTCTGGCTTCGACTTAGTCCCTGCATTCCGCTGTGTATCAACTGTGCATAGAGCGCTTAGACATAGAAAAATAAACCATCACTGGCTAGACCGAAGTGATTTGTAGACCATGGTGATATGGTAACGAGGTTCTGAATGTGCCCGCAATTGCAGAGAAAATGCAAGGCTGCAGGACTGAATGCGTCGCACGGGCACATCTGCGGCGTTGAAGAGATGTCCAAAATCAGCACCAACCTGGGTCCAGTCACAGGAGATCCTAAGCAGCAGGCAACAAAGACATTGTGGGATGCCGGGCCGCTTTAGACTCTATAAACTGGGATCATGTAATGGCCGTCTTCCCCAGTGGGAAATCTGTCGAGTCTGCTGGATTCCTCCACGTTCTATGTGACTGTGCCTGATTTTTGGCCCCCAAGCAGGAAGAACAAAAGAAGTAAAATAACCAAGACGAAGGACCAGAATCACGTGTTTAAAATGACAAACCTAGAAATCCTCGTTGTGCTGCCAACTTCCCTGTTTGATGGACGGGGAGAGGGGAGGGGAGAGGGGACTTTGCATCTGCAGTGACGGGAACATATCCGGATGGATTCACGTGCCTCCAACAACAGCAGCAGAAACAGTTCCCGCCCCTCGAGCGGCCAGCCACCGCGCATACTCCTCCTTAGGGATCGTCCTTCCTTCGTCCTTCCACACACTGTAGCCCGCCGCCTCCCAGACGGCGAGCTGCTCGCAAAACCCGGCGTTCGGCAGCACGCGCGGCCTCTTGCCAACAACGAGGGCTCGCGCCTCCTCAAAAGACAGGTTCTTCTTCTTCATCACGTACGCGATCACGACTGACGCTGAGCGCGAGACGCCCGCCTCGCAGTGCACAAGTACCGCAGACCGCGAGGACTGCTGCGGCGCGGAGTCGTCGATAGTGCGCACCGACGACAAGGAGACGGCAAGTCCGGGGCTATCTTTCCCGGCGTCTATGGGCTTCTCCTCGGCTGCGGCCGCCGCAGAAGCGCCCCCTCCACTGCTAGATTCGTGCCTCCTCGCGAGGCCCTCGTCTATCAGGCAGCAGATGCCGTCAAGGTGCTCCAGCAGGTCCGTGGTCGGCAGGTCGGCAAGGGGGATGAACAGCTCATAGCCGCTGCCTGGGCGGACGGCGTCGACGACTGCTGGGTTCCGCCACCAGGCGTCGGGCTTGAAGGTGAGCAGCGAGATGCGGGTGGCGATGCAGTGTCTCCTATACGTGTCCGGATCCTCGGAGCTTTCCACGTTGCCCAGGTGAAGACCGGGGAGGATCTCTGAAGTGTTTGGCGGGTATCTTATCCCGCCGTACCTCGTGTTGGGATCGCTAGCAACATGGAGGTTGGACTTTTGTTGGTTTGGAGTCACGGCGTGTTCCATTTTGGGGGGTTGTGGCAATTGGCGGTAGGATCGCGGGCTTAAAAGATCAACGGTCGTTCGGCTGAGGTGGAGAACGGGATCGCACGATGGGCGTACCGAATATCAATCACGTGCTGGGTTACAGGCATCACTGCCCCGAAGGCTCTTGGCTTGACCCCGAACCTGATAGATTCCAATGCCCAGCGCCGGCATCCAACGACGCAAACCGGACTAGGTGAATGCAGCACAACTTCTGTCAACGCGATGTGCCGCACACAAGTCCGGAGAGAATTTTTGGGGGGGCGAAAATTTATTTATAATCTGTCTACCTAGGCATCTGGTGCCTCACCCGAAAACAAGCCACGGTGGCTCGTCGCAGGTACGAACGGAATCCGTAACCTTCGCTGACTTTATTTACGAAAACCGTCAATCTAGCGTCGGGGGAAAATATCGTAGAAACACATGCATCTTTAACAACGTGAATACATAACAATGGAAGCTAAAAATAAAAAAAAAGCAAGGAGAAAAAGCAGAAAACTTTAAAGTGCGGAAATAGACAAAGAGCGGAAACAAAGCCTTGCGAGACAAGAGTACAGAGAAGTGCTGGGACGAATGGTGTTGGCAGTGGTGATCGATGTGTAAGAAAACGCAAAAAGAAAATGTTAAGAAAATCCCCACAAATGAAGATGGTAAAGGGTCTTACCAGCGCCTGAAAAGAAGAATAGAAA